>OU342745.1:279539260-280071643 GCA_910589775.1 Avena eriantha | reverse complement strand
TTGTGAAAAGAACACACATGCAAGACTCTGGTGGATCCATATGTGGTTTATGACGAGAACATACATGCAATGACACTGGTGGATCCATATGTGGTTCATGAAAAGAACACACATGCAATGACTCTGTGGATCCACATGTGGTTTGTGAAAAGAACACACATGCAATGACACTGGTGGATCCATGTGGCTTGTGGAAAACAAAAGACATGCAATGAACTCTGGTGGATCCATATGTGGTTTGTGAAAAGAACACACATGTAGTGACTCTGGCGGTGGATCCATATGTGGTTGTGAAAAGAACACAGATGCACTGACTCTGGTGGATCCATATGTAGTTTGTGAAAAGAACATACATGCAAATGACTCTGGCTGTGGTTAATGAAAAGAACACACATGCAATGACTCTTGTGGATCCACATTTGGTTTGCGAAAAGAACACACATCCAATGACACTAGTGGATCCATGTGGTTTGTGAAAACAACAAACATGCAATGAACTCTGGTGGATCCATATGTGGTTTGTGAAAAGAACACACATACAATGACACTGGTGGATCCATGTGGTTTATGACAATAACACACATCCAGTGACTCTAGTTGTGGTTAATGAAAAGAACACATATGCAATGACACTAGGGGATCCATATGTTGTTTGTGAAAAGAACACACATGCAGTGGCACTGGTTGATCCATATGTGGTTTGTGAAAAGAACACACATGTAGTGACTCTAGTTGTGGTTAATGAAAATAACACACGTGCAATGACACTAGGGGATCCATATGTGGTTTGTGAAAAGAACACACATGTAGTGACTCTGGTGGATCCATATGTGGTTTGTGAAAAGAACACACATGCAGTGACACTGGTGGATCCATATGTGGTTTGTGAAAAGAACACACATGCAATGACTCTGGTGGATCCATATGTGGTTTATGACGAGAACATACATACAATGACACTGGTGGATCCATATGTGGTTTATGAAAAGAACACACATGCAATGACTCTGGTGGATCCACATGTGGTTTGAGAAAAGAACACACATGCAATGACACAGGTGGATCCATGTGGTTTGTGAAAACAACAGACATGCAATGAACTCTGGTGGATCCATATGTGGTTTGTGAAAAGAACACACATGCAGTGACTCTAGTGGATCCATATGTGGTTTGTGAAAAGAACACATATGCACTGACTCTGGTGGATCCATATGTGGTTTGTGAAAAGAACATACATGCAATGATTTTGGCTGTGGTTAATGAAAAGAACACACATGCAATGACTCTTGTGGATGCACATGTGGTTTGCGAAAAGAACACACATGCAATGACACTATTGGATCCATGTGGCTTGTGAAAACAACAGACATGCAATGAACTCTGGTGGATCCATATGTGGTTTGTGAAAAGAACACACATACAATGACACTAGTGGATCCATCTGGTTTATGACAATAACACACATCCAGTGACTCTTGTTGTGGTTAATGAAAAGAACACACATCCAATGACACTAGGGGATCCATATGTTGTTTGTGAAAAGAACACACATGCAGTGACTCTGGTGGATCCATATGTGGTTTGTGAAAAGAACACACATGCAGTGACACTGGTTGATCCATATGTGGTTTGTGAAAAGAACATGCATGCAATGACTCTGGTGGATCCATATGTGGTTTATGGAGAGAACATACATGCAATGACACTTGTGGATCCATATGTGGTTCATGAAAAGAACACACATGCAATGACACTGGTGGATCCATATGTGGTTCATGAAAAGAACACACATGCAATGACTCTGGTGGATGCACATCTGGTTTGTGAAAAGAACACACATGCACACATGCAATGAAACTGGTGGTTCCATATGTGGTTTGTAAAAAGAACACACATGCAGTGACACTGGTGGATCCATATGTGGTTTGTGAAAAGAACACACATGCAGTGACACTGTTGGATCCATATGTGGTTTCTGAAAGAACACACATGCAATGAACTCTGGTAGATCCATATGAGGTTTGTGAAAACAACACACATGCAGTGACTCTGGTGGATCCATACGTGGTTTGTGAAAAGAACACAGATGCACTGACTCTGGTGGATCCATATGTGGTTTGTGAAAAGAACATACATGCATTGACTCTGGCTGTGGTTAATGAAAAGAACACACATGCAATGACTCTTGTGGATGCACATGTGGTTTGCGAAAAGAACACACATGCAATGACACTAGTGGATCTATGTGGTTTGTGAAAACAACAAACATGCAATGAACTCTGGTGGATCCATATGTGGTTTGTGAAAAGAACACACATACAATGACACTGGTGGATCCATGTGGTTTATGACAATAACACACATCCAGTGAATCTAGTTGTGGTTAATGAAAAGAACACACATGCAATGAAACTGTTGGATCCATATGTGGTTTCTGAAAAGAACACACATGAATTAACACCGGTGGATCCATATGTGGTTTGTGAAAAGAACACACATGCAGTGACTCTGGTGGATCCATATGTGGTTTGTGAAAAGAACACACATGCAGTGACTCTAGTTGTGGTTAATGAAAATAACACACATGCAATGACACTAGGGGATCCATATGTGGTTTGTGAAAAGAACACACATGTAGTGACTCTAGTGGATCCATATGTGGTTTGTGAAAAGAACACACATGTAGTGACTCTTGTGGATCCTTATGTGGTTTGTGAAAATAACACACATGCAATGACTCTGGTGGATCCATATGTGGTTTATGATGAGAACATACATGCAATGACACTGGTGGATCTATATGTGGTTCATGAAAAGAACACACATGCAATGACTCTGGTGGATCCACGTCTGGTTTGTTAAAAGAACACACATGCAATGACACTGGTGGATCCATGTGGTTTGTGAAAACAACAAACATGCAATGAACTATGGTGGATCCATATGTGGTTTGTGAAAAGAACACACATGCAGTGACTCTGGTGGATCCATATATGGTTTGTGAAAAGAACACAGATGCACTGACTCTGGTGGATCCATATGCGTCTTGTGAAAAGAACATAAATGCAATGACTCTGGCTATGGTTAATGAAAAGAACACACATGCAATGACTCTTGTGGATACACATGTGGTTTGCGAAAAGAACACACATGCAATGACACTAGTGGATCCATGTGGGTTGTGAAAACAACAGACATGGATTGATCTGGTGGATCCATATGTGTTTTGTGAAAAGAACACACATACAATGCCACTGGTGGATCCATGTGGTTTATGACAATAACACACATCCAGTGACTCTAGTTGTTGTTAATGAAAAGAACACACTTGCAATGACACTAGGGGATCCATATGTTGTTTGTGAAAAGAACACACATGCAGTGACTCTGGTGGATCCATATGTGGTTTGTGAAAAGAACACACATGCAGTGACACTGGTTGATCCATATGTGGTTTGTGAAAAGAACATACATGCAATGACTCTGGTGGATCCATATGTGGTTTATGGAGAGAACAGACATGCAATGACACTTGTGGATCCATATGTGGTTCATGAAAAGAACACACATGCAATGACTCTGGTGGATCCACATGTGGTTTGTGAAAAGAACACATATGCAATGACACTGGTGGATCCATATGTGGTTCATGAAAATAACACACATGCAATGACTCTGGTGGATCCACATGTGGTTTGTGAAAATAACACACATGCACACATGCAATGAAACTGGTGGATCCATATGTGGTTTGTAAAGAGAACACACATGCAGTGACACTGGTGGATCCATATGTGGTTTGTGAAAAGAATACACATGCAGTGACACTAGGGGATCCATATGCAGTTTGTGAAAAGAATACACATGCAGTGACACTAGTGGATCCATATGCGGTTTGTGAAATGAACACACATGCAATGGCTCTAGTTGATACATATGTGGTTTCTGAAAAGAACAGACATGCAATGGTTCTAGCTATGTTCAAGAAAAGAACACACATGCAATGACACTAGGGGATCCATATGTGGTTTTTGAAAAGAACACACATGCAGTGACTCTAGTGGATCCATAGGTGGTTTGTGAAAAGAACACACATGCAATGACTCTAGTGGATCCATACGTGGTTTGTGAAAACACACATGCAATGACTCTGGTGGATCCATATGTGGTTACTGAACAGAACACACATGCAGTGACTCTAGTTGTGGTTAATGAAAAGAACACACATGCAATGACACTAGGGGTCCATATGTGGTTCGTGAAAAGAACACATATGCAGTGACACTGGTGGATCCATATGTGGTTTGTGAAAAGAACACACATGCAATGACACTGGTGGATCCATATGTGGTTCATGAAAAGAACACACATGCAATGACTCTGGTGGATCCACATGTGGATTGTGAAAAGAACACACATGCAATGACTCTAGCTATAGTTAATGAAAAGAACACACATGCAATGAAACTGGTGGATCCATATGTGGTTTATGAAAAGAACACACATGCAGTGACACTGGTGGATCCATATGTGGTTTGTGAAAAGAACACACATGCAGTGACTCTGGTGGATCCATATGTGGTTTGTGAAAAGAACACAGATGCACTGACTCTGGTGGATCCATATGTGGTTTGTGAAAAGAACATAGATGCAATGACTCTGGCTATGGTTAATGAAAAGAACACACATGCAATGACTCTTGTGGATCCACATGTAGTTTATGAAAAGAAGACACATGCAATGACACTAGTGGATCCACGTGGTTTGTGAAAATAACAGACATGCAATGAACTCTGGTGGATCCATTTGTGATTTGTGAAAAGAATACACATGCAATGACACTGGTGAATCCATGTGGATGCAATGACACTGGTGAATCCATGTGGTTTATGACAATAACACACATCCAGTGACTCTAGCTGTGGTCAATGAAAAGAACACACATGAAATTACACTAGGGGATCCATATGTCGTTTGTGAAAAGAACACACATGTAGTGACTCTAGTGGATCCATATGTGGTTTGTGAAAAGAACACACATGCAGTGACACTGGTGAATCCATATGTGGTTTGTGAAAAGAACACACATTCAATGACATTGGGGGATATATATGTGGTTCATGAAAAGAACACACATGCAATGACTCTGGTGGATCCACATGTCGTTTGTGAAATGAACACACATGCAATGACTCTGGTGGATCCATATGTGGTTTGTGAGAAGTACACACATGCAATGACACTGGTGGATCCATGTGGTTTATGACAATAACACACATCTAGTGACTCTAGCTATGGTTTATTAAAAGAACACACATGCAATGACATTGGTGGATCCATGTGGTTTATGAAAATAACATACATACAATGAACTCTGGTGGATCCATATGTGGTTTGTGAAGAGAACAGACATGCAATGACATTGGTGGATCCATATGTGGTTCATGAAAAGAACACACATGCAATGACTCTGGTGGATCCACATGTGGTTTTTGAAAAGAACACACATGCAATAACTCTAGCTGTTGTTAATGAAAAGAACACACATGCAATGAAACTGGTGGATCCATATATGGTTTGTGAAAAGAACAGAGATCTAGTGACTCTTGCTGTGGTTTGTGAAAATAACACATATTTCAATGACACTGGTGGATCCATATGTGGTTAGTGAAAAGAACACACATTTCAATGACTCTGGTGGATCCATATGTGGTTTGTGAGAAGAACACACATGCAATGAGTCTAGTTATGGTTAATGAAAAGAACAGAGATGCAATGACTCTATCTGTGGTTTATTGAAAGAACACACATGCAATGACTCTGGTGGATCCATATCTGGTTTGTGAAAAGAACACACATTCAATGACACTACTAGATCCATATGTGGTTCATGAAAAGAACATACATGCAATGACACTGGTGGATCAACATGTAGTTTATGTAAATAACACGCATGCAATGACACTGGTGGATCCATGTGGTTTATGACAATAACACACATGCAATGAACTCTAGTGGATCCATGTGGTTTATGAGAAGAACATACATCCAATGAACTCTAGTGGATCTATCTGGCATAATTTGATGTATGCCACGATGTATTTCATTGTACAAGACACTCACTTTCCATTTTTATACTACTCAGTTTTGCCCTTGGTTTTTTTATACTACTCATTTTTGCCCCCCCCCCCTCTCTCTTTTGTAGAAGCCCAAACCTGTGCTCACTCTGTCTGCTATGCCCTGATTAGTTGTCACAATTGTCACACGGATCGTGTGCACCAACCGTTGATTCTGTGTGATCCAACGAGGATCGTTGCACACGTCGTGCCCTTCACAGTACAGGGTGAGACAGCACGGACGTCTCCCTCAGCGAGACTTCTATAAGAAGGAACACGAAGGCGTCCATGGAAAACGTCATCGGCTGGTCATGTCATGTTTAATCAAGTCTGAAAAGCCTACTACTGCTACTACTACGCCACAATACATGTGTCATCGAGTGCACGGTCGTCGACGGGCAGCTGCAATTTATTGCCACTTGATTTTGATAAGACATATCCCATTTTTTACGCAGCAGCTCTCAATCTCACTTCCAACTGGGCCCCACCATAAGAAACTTCCACACGCTAGCCGGAGGCCGAAGAGCTGAGATCGACGAGACCTAACATCTCCGCCTTCATCGAGTCACTCGCAGTCATCAACACATCCCTCTACCTGATCTAGCACAACCCCACAAATCTCGCCGTACAACCACCTACCTCCCCCTCTACATTTCCCCTTTTAATTATCGCCAATTTTATGGACATGTCAAACTTCGTACATAGAAATTGTGTATGTTCCCTTTGCATGCGGCTCAATACAGAACTGTCATGCATGGCCCGGGAAAAAAACGTGGCGTAGCATGCACGTGTCGTGGTGCACGGTGCAGTAGCCTGCGCGGCACGTTGCATGGTGGTGCAACGAAACGTGTCTTGCTTCCATTCACCTTAACTATAGAGCCCCTCTCTGCACACCCACTCTCACTCTCGCTCACTCTCCTCACGCAACCCTCTCCACTGTCCCACCAGCTTCTGCAAACTCCCGAGAAAACCAGGTGATGGCGGAGGAGGATACGGTGGCCATCATCGCCTCCAAGGCTGCCGCGAGGAGGCCCCTGTCTCTGTCCCGGCCCCCCTCGACGTGTTGAAAGCAGCCGTCGTCCTCGTCCAGGCCCCCATCGAGGCATCAATGGCAGCCGCTGTTCCCATCTAGGCCCCTGTCCCTGCTACCGACGTAGCCGCCAGCGAGGAGCCCCCCACCGACGAGGAGGCCCCCGCCAGTCACGAGCAGATCTAGCTCTTCTGGGACCCCTATGATCTAGAGGAGTACATCACTCTGGTGAACCCCTACGACACCGGCATCGACGACCCATGGTCGGAGGTAACTAGGATTTTCTCCCCTTCCCTGGTTCTTCTCCCGTTCCCATTGTTGGATGCTAGAACTTGGTTTATTAGGATTCACTTGTTCGCATTTCGATTGCTCGATCTTCTTACATCTTCTAATCTCCCATTTTCCTTTTTTCCAATAGGTTTACAACAGCGACATCTATAGTGATGACGACTCCAGGCACACCAAGACTCGTCAGGTGCTAAGGAGGCTTCAGGCCGGCCAGTACGATGCCTTCTTCGTTGGCGGCGTCTACAATTGACCCTTCTGCAGGACGAGTCTCGCCGACACCGACTTCAACTGTGTCATGATGCATGTAGAGGGCCTGAGCTCCAGCACCCCGAAAGTTGGCCAGACCGTGAACATCAACGCCTACATTGTTGAACACTAGGATCTCGACATTCAACTCCGAAACCTCCAGGGGGTGGCCATCGAAGTGGGTCGCATGCCTCCAATCAAGCCCAAGGCCCCCAAGATCAAGGGACTGGGCAGCAAGAAGTGGAGGAAGCGCCAGAGGAAGGAGGCGGAGGCGCAGGCGCATGCAAGGAGGGGTTGAACGTGTCTACTGCTGCTGCTAAGCAGCTTCTTTTGATTTTCTATATTTTGCTTGTATCCTATTTCTGCACGCAAGGAAGGGGTTGAATGTAGCGAACCTCGTTAAGCAACCTACTTTCTATCACTATATCCTATTTAGTTGTGCACGGCTATATCTACATTTGTTGTGTTTTCTGAATGAATGTATTCTACCTGGTGTGATTTGCTGCTCTAGATTTGCTACCAGATCAGAGGCAAAAACAGGTCCAAAAGGGAACGAATTATTGAAGAGAGAAGCTTCTCTAGATTTTCTACCAATTAGGGCAAAATGAAACATATCTGTTTAGCGAGAGAGGAAAAAGGTACTCTTTCAAACTGCCAGTTAACGAGCTACCATCTTGACAAGCTACCAGACACATACAGAAACATAACACAAAAGTAAAATTTATTTTACTACTCTCACTTGAGGCGCTAGCCATCTTGACAAGCTAACTGAGTTCCACAAAACATAAACATAACACAAAGGAGTAAAATTTAATTCACTTCTCATCAGACCACTTGAGATGCTTGCCATCATTCCTAGGTGACGAACTGCGATCATTCCAGGTGGATCTTACATTATTGGCAATCCACAGCTCATGAAATGCAATTTCTTGCCACCTGGGATCTGACTTGGCTTCCCTGTCTTCAGCATCTTGTGGCACAATTATCGGTGCATCACATGCCTGATTGTTGCCGCTAGAAGATGTTGCCTCTCTGTTTGCTGCTTCAGCTGCAGCCTCTTTGTCAGCTGCTTCTGCTTCAGCTGCTAGCTCTCTGTCAACTGCTTCTGTAGCCTCTCTATGAGCTGCTACAGATGCAGCCATTTTCTTTGCATATGCAGCTTCAAACTCAGCTATTCTGCATTTTCTACAAAGGGCTCCCCTAAGCTCGTCTTCCCTCTTGCAAATAGGGCAAACCATGAGGTAATGTAGAAAGAAATGGATCTTCTTGTACAGCTGGTAGGTCACGTAAGCATCTATGGCTGCATACTTCAGGTTTATATCAGACAATGGCCACTCCTCCCAGAAATCGTGCCTATCCGTAGCGAAATCTGCCTTCATTCTGTCGTACGACTCATCGAGGATTCTAGTTGCAAGTGATGCCATTCCATACTTCCTCGAGCCCCCTATGATCTTGACAAGACTCTGAATATCAATCTAGTTGTGCGCAGGAATTGTAATTCCCTCTTGATGAAATTTCCAAAAATTAGTTGTATTGTCGACAGTGCAGAAAACAATTCCTTTTTCTACAAGGAACTGGCGCGGCACCGGACAATTCATTAAACTAATGAACTTGACTTGTTGCGTAGATGAACAACGCTAATTCCTGTCAGTCCTACAAGTATGTAGTTTGTCATCACCAAAAAATTTAACTACAAATATTTTGTCAATGCAAGATCATCATCTGGATATAATTTTAAAAAGTTTAGTAAATGCAAGATCAAGACTCTCAACATTGTCTTGCCATAATTTATTTGGTCCTAAATAAAATTCAGTAGTTGCAAGATGAGCAAATGGATAAAGAACAAGAGGAGAAAACCCTAAAAGCGGTTAACTATAGAGAGCAGATCTATAAAACGGGAGAAGTGGTAGATGAGGACGTGTTTCCTCATGGCCAGCTGAACGACGGCGACTTCACTCCCTTCATATGGTTCCTCCGGGGTGTACTCGAGGTCCAATCCCACAAACTTGTCCTTGTCTTTCTCAAGCCAACCCTCGTACATCCCCAGGACTCACACCACTGTCTCCTCCTTGTTGGTGTAGACAACATCTATCTTCTTATTGTCATGGGTAGTGAAGCTTGTCTCTAGAGTGCGACGACCTTCCATGGTGGCAAGGAGAAGATAGGAAGAAGACAGATGATAGGAAGAAGAAGATTGGTTTCTGCGAGACAGGGGAACGGTGGAACCATCAATGCGTTTCTAATATAGTGGTTAACGACAGGGACGGAAGTCCAAAGGAGAGACGCGTGGCGGTGGCCATTCCATCTTCTGAGTAAACAAAAAATAATAATAACAACGATATATGTGCCCTGTTTTGTCAAGTCAATACACTGGGCCAGTCATGTTGTCCTATCCACTGTGCTAGTGCTGCAAGCCTACGTGAAAGCCGTCACGCCTAAGCGACGGGAGCGACATAACAGTGGGAACTGACAGGGGGGCCCAACTTGATGGCCGTTAGCCTGGTATTTTGTATTGAAACTTAAAGTTAAATTTATGCCGAAAAAGACCCTCTGAGTATTTGGCACGCCAACTGTAGTCATTGCGGCTGATTACAGGCAACTTGGGTACCGCGTTGCCAGGGCGCCCCAACTTTCAGGCCGCAAAATGATATTCTCGAGAGAGGGAGGATGAAACCCAAGCGAACTCACATGCGAAGAACACGATGAACCCAACACACATGCGATACACAAAACAACCTATAGCTCACGCTGGCGGCTACCGGTCCGACACAATCCCTACGATTGGTGGCAGGCAAGAACTCTCTCTCTATCTCTCTAACCAGCACGTCGAGCGGGAGGCTTGATGAGATCTTGACAACTTGGAGAAGGAACACCGACTCCAAGGCCTTGTACAACCTAAACGCACTATGGAAAAATCCAAGAGGTTAGGGATAATTGGTGCTCCTTGTCAAGGATCATGAAAGTTAAACTAGATAGATCTGAAAGAATATGCCCGAGAGGCAATAATAGATGGTTATTATCTTATTCCAGGTTTATAATAGATGTTTATTTCTCATGCTATAATTGTTTTAACAGGAAATGTTGATACATGTGTGTTTAATAAACAAAAGAATAGGTTCCTAGTAACGTCTCTCATTACACTAGCTTGTTGATTAACTGATGATCAAGGTTTCCTGATCATGAACATTGGATGTTGTTAATAACAAGGTCATGTCATTAGAGAATGATATGATGAACATTCACCGATAGTAGATTTAGCAATATGATCATGTCCTCAAGTTTATATTGCTATCTAATTGAAAGTAACGCTAATGCTTAGACCATGAGATCACGTCAATCATTGACTCTGGGAGAGTACTTTGATTCCATCAAACATCACATCATAAAAGGGTGATTATAAAGATGTCACCGGGTACTTAGAAAGTGTTAGTTGAGGCTCATGGATCAAGAGTGAGATTGGTCCATCCTGATGATGGAGAGATATACTCAGGGCCCTCTCGGTGATATCATATTAACATAGTTTGCAAGCAAGTGATAAAGATCACTAAGAATGTGGTATCATGGTAACAAGAAAAGAGTACTTGTCAATAACGAGATCGAACTAGGTATGGAAGATACCAAATGATCGGATCTCGGACAAGTAAAATATCGTTTATCGTTGAACTAGTGGGAGTCATTATGGATCTCCACGTCCAGCTGATGATTATTGATCAGAGAGAGTCTCGATCATGTCCACATAGTTCACGAACCCATAGGGAGACACACTTAAGGGTAGTCGATGCATTCGAGTGGATAGGGAACACCGAAGAAAATACTAGACAGCACAGGAATTGTTATGATAAATCTGTCGGAATAGTCTTGGTGTATCGGATTAATGCAAGGGATTGAATTGTTGATGTGTTCACTAAATGAAGTGCTAATTAAATGAAGTTTTCATTGAATGAGTGGCATTAAATCAAGTGAACTAAAAAGGTGTTTTTAATAAATAGACTCTTGATTTTGAGTGGAGAATAAATGGGAGAAAGTGGAGATCATTTTTTGTGAGTGGAGAGTCCACCCACATGAATGAGGGAAGAGGTGGGGGCACCCCACTTGGACACTAGCCATGGAAAGGGGCAGCCCCTCCCCCTATAAAAGGTGGGGTGGAGCTCCTCTCTCTCTCACACTCATCATCTCTCCTCTCATATGCCCTTTGGTTGGCATCTTCCTCCCCTTTCTGGCCTTGTCCATTGCCACGAGCACGGTGCTTAGGCGAAGCCCTGTTCTAGATCTTCTCCACCACCACCACCATCACCACCATGTTGTAGTGTTGGTGGAGTTCCCGAGGATCCCCTATTTCCGCTGCCCAGCTAGAGCAAGGGACGGAAGTCGTCAGCACACCGAACATGTGACCGATTATAGAGGCGCTTCCCCTTTCTGGCGCTGATTGTCTTCACGTCCTTGAGGACGGTCATGTACAATCTAAAAAAGCCACTTTTTTGTGAGAATGTTATCCCGCTCTACGGTCTTCGAGGGTGAGTCCATCTGAAACCGTCACAAGTGTCGCCTAGATTCGTTCTTGGTACTTGCAACCGTAGAATTTTTTTCCATCCAGCGAACCCCATCGGTGGTATCAGAGCTATGTCTATGCATAGATGCTATGTATGGTTAGAACACATAGATATGTAAGCATTGATGATCATGTTATATTGTACTTGCATAAATTTAGATCATGGTGGCATGTTGGGATGAAGCGGCCTAGACTAACTTTACATATCCTCGCACATGAGACTTGTCCCACGCTTGACATGCAACTTGTATTGCATAAGTGGCTCAGTGGGTGTATGTCTCTCCCAACATAGTCATGATCTAATTTACAATGGTTTGTGAATAACTTGATTACCACCATTCTGGTTGAAGTTTGTAGGTAGAGCGGTTCTTTCCTAGAAAGCCCACAACCACATAAAATATGCAAAAATAAATTAGAGATGTCTAACTTGTTTTTGCAGGGCATGTAATATGATATGGTCGTTGATACAAAAAATTGTTGTATGCAATGAGATTTATTGTAAGTTAAACAACTGGCAAGAGCCATATGGTTGTCTTTATCTTTTTATGGCATGTGCGCTATTCATGTATATCCGAGAGATAGTGGTGGAGACGGCCATGATGGTTGCGCCATGGACCTTGGTGCCACACGGGTGGAATGATGGGACCATACCATGAAGCACAAGATGGAGATCAAGTACAAGAAAGTACCATATCGTATCACATATTATATATGCATGTGATGTTTATCCCTTTTTATGCATCTTATTTTGCTTATGTCTTGCTTAGTTCTTGGTGGTAGCATTATAAGATGATCCCTCTCACTAATATCAAGATAATAATATGGTCTTCCTTAGTATGCACCATTAAGAAAGTTTGTTGTTTCGAAGAACTATGTGATGATCGGGTTGATAGACTCTACATTTGCGTACAACGGGTGTAAGACCGTTTTACACACGCGAATACTAAGGTTCTTACTTGGCAAGCCTAGCATGTACAAACATGGCCTCGAAACATGAACCAAAAAGTAAAACACGAGTCATATGAATGATATGATGTCCATATGGTACGCACCAATGGAGCTGCACCACCACTCATGATGATCGGTCGTGGTATAGTGAATTTGGTTCATGTAATCACTAAAAATGACTAGAGGGATGTCGTTTTTGAGCGGGAGTTCTCATAGTGATTTTTGAATTAATTTGAACTCTATCATTTATAAACCTAGTCTAAAATAGTCTTTGCAAATATATTACAGATCATGGCACCCCCTGCATTCAATTTAAATGCATTCCTAGATAGATAAAAGCTGCAAGATAATGGGTCTAACTTTACCAACTGGCACCGCAACATGAGGACTATCCTCACGGGCATGAAGAAGTCCTATGTGTTGGATGGTCTGTTAGGTGACGCCCCTTCAGCTACTGCGACTCAGGAAGAGCTCTGCGTGTATGACATAAAATATGATAACTACACTCTTGTGCGGTGTTTGATCCTCCAGTCACTAGAGCCTAAACTCCAAAGGCGCTTTGAACTTACTGATGCCGATGTCATGGTGGCGGAACTCAAAACTATGTCTGGGGACCAAATCTTTGCTGAGATATATGTGATCTCTAATAAGTTCTTTAGTGCAAAGATGGAGGAGCATAGCTCTGTGAACAAGCACGTCATTAAGATGACAGGATACGCTCAACGTCTTCAGATACTAGGATGTGAGATTCCACCTGATCTCATGATGGATAGAGTTTTGCATTCGCTCCCACCTAGCTACAAAGGGTTTGTGCTAAACTACAAGATGAGTGGTCCGAACAAGTCGCTCAATGAACTTGTAGCCATGTTGAAGACTATTGAGGTAGACATTAAGAAAGAGCACCAAGTGTTAGTGGTCAACAAGGCCACCAATTTTAATAAAAAGGAAAAGAAAGGCAAATACAAGGGTAACTTCAAGAAGGATGGAAAATCTTTTCCAGGCCTGAGAAGAAGACCGAAGGAGGCCCTAAGCCTAACACTAAGTGTTTCTACTACAAGGGGACTAGTCAGTGGAAGCGGAACTACCCAAAGTACTTGGCAGATAAGAAGGCCGGGAAAGTGAAAAAAGGTATATGTGATATACATGTTATTGATGTGTACCTTACTAGTAGTTGAAGTAGCACCTAGGTATTTGATACCAGTTCGGTTGCTAACATATGTAACTCGAAACAGGAGCTAAGGAATAGTCGACAACTAGCAAACGATGAAGTGATGATGCGCGTAGGCAATAGATCAAAGGTGGATATGATCGCCGTTGGGACGTTGCCGCTTCATCTACCGTCAGGATTGATAATAAACCTAAATAAATGTTATCTACTACCTGTGTTGAGCATGAACATCATGTCTAGATCATGTTTAATGCAAGACGGTTATTCATTTGATTCTAAGAACATTGGTTGTTTGTTTTATATGAATAATATATTTTATGCTCATGCACCTATGTTGAATGGTTTAATTGTTTTGAATTTTGATATTAATAGTACACATATTCATAATGTGAATGCCAAAAGAATCAAGATGGATGATGATACTGCTGCATATATGTGGCATTGTCGTTTGGGTCATATTTGTGTTAAACGCATGAAGAAGCTCCATTATGATGGACTACTGGAATCACTTAATTATGAATCATTTGAGACATGTGAACCATTCCTTACGAGCAAGATGACTAGAGCCCCGTTTTCTAGAATAATGGAGCGGGCGACCGACTTATTAGAAATAATCCCTACCGATGTATTTGGTCCAATGAGTGTGTCAGCACGTGATGGATATCATTATTTTGTAACCTTCATGCATGATTTAAGTGGATATGGATATATTTACTTAATGAAACACAAATCTGAAACATTTGAAAAGTTCAAAGAATTTCAGAGTGAAGTAGAAAATCATCATAACAGAAAGATCAAATTTCTATGATCCGATCATGGAGGAGAGTATCTTAGTTACGAGTTTCGCACACACATGAGACAATGTGGAATTGTTTCACAACTCACTCCCGCCGGAACACCACAATGAAATGGTGTATCTGAACATCATAATCAAACTTTATTAGATATGGTGCGATCTATGATGTCCCTTACCGATTTGCCACTGTCATTTTGGGGTCATGCATTAGATACAACTGCATTCACTTTAAATAGGGCACCACCAAAATCCGTTAAAATGAAACCGTATGAATTATGGTTTTGTCACAAACCTAAGCTGTCATTTCTAAAAGTTTGGGGTTGCGATGCTTATGTGAAGAAACTTCAGCGTGATAAGCTTGAACCCAAAGTGGAAAAATGCGTCTTCACAGGATACCCAAAATAAATAATTGGGTAAACCCTCTATCACCAATCTGAAGGCAAGGTTTTCATTGCCAAGAATGGATCCTTTCTGGAGAAAGAGTTTCTCTCGAAAGGTGTGAATAGTAGGAAGGTAGAACTCGACGAGATTACTGAACTTCCTCTTCCTAAAGTGGCGACTAGCGCATCACCAGAAACTGTTCCAATGGTGACTCCACCAAGTGAAGAGGGAACTAATGATGAGAATCATGAAACTCTAGAAGAGACCACTACCGCCCTTACCTCACAGTTCAAGAAGGATGTGGCACATGTTGTTAGTTTGACTAGCAGGTACCAATCTAATCTAGGTGTGGAACACTAGAAGGCGGTCAAGAATATATTTAAGTACTTAAGAAGAACTAAAGATATGTTTCTCATCTATGGAGGTGAAGAAGATCTCGTCGCAAAGTGTTACGTCGATGTTGGCTTCGACACCGATCCGGATGACTCTAAGTCACAATATGGTTATGTATTTCTTATGAATGGAGCAACGGTGAGTTGGAGGAGTTCCAAGCAACATGTGGTGGCAAGATCTTCGACAGGGGTGGAGTATATCTCTACTTCAGAAGCAGTGGCGGAAGCAGTTTGGATGAAGGAGTTCATTTCTAAACTAGGGGTGGTTCCAAGTGCTTTGGATCCAATGGTTATCTATTGTGACAACAATGGTGCCATAGCCAATGCCAAGGAACCAAGGTCTCATAAGAATTCCAAGCATATCAAGCGCCATTTTCACTCCATCCGGGAACATGTCCAGGATGGTGATATAGAGATTTGTAAAGTAGACATGGATCTAAACATTGCAGACACGTTGACTAAAGCTCTCCCAAGGGCAAAACATGATCAACACCAGAACACTATGGGTGTTTGATTCATGACTATGTAAAACTAGATTATTGACTCTAGTGCAAGTGGGAGACCGAAAGGCATATGCCCAAGAGGCAATAATAAATGGTTATTATCTTATTCTAGGTTTATAATAGATGTTTATTTCTCATGCTATAATTCTGACAAGAACGTTGATGCATGTGTGTTTAATAAACAAAAGAACAGGTTCCTAGTAATGTCTCTCATTACACTAGCTTGTTGAGTAACTGATGATCAAGGTTTTCTTGTCATGAACATTGGATGTTGTTAATAACAAGGCCATGTCATTAGAGTAGGGTTGTGAAGCGGCAACCCGTGAGAGCCTGCGAAAGAAAATTTTAGTTCAAACTAGAGAAATTTTGATGAAAATTTTTGAACTAGACTAATTTTTTTCCTACAAAGCAGGGGGATCGGGTGCCGCTTCGCAACTCTACATTAGAAACATTCACTCGTAGTAGATTTAGCAATAAGATTATGTCCTAAAGTTTATATTGCTATCTCATTCAAAGTAACACTAATCCTTACCATGAGATCACGTCAATCACTGACTCCAGAAGAGTACTTTGATTCCATCAAACATCACACCATAACCGGGTGGTTATAAAGATGTCGTCGGGTACTTAGAAATTGTTAGTTGAGGCTTGTGGATCAAGAGTGGGTTTTTTCCATCCCGATGACGGAGAGATATACTCAGGGCCCTCTCAGTGATATCACAATAACATAGCTTGCAAGCAAGTGATAAAGATCACTAAGAATGTTATATCACGGTAACAAAAAAAGAGTACTTGTCAATAACGAGATCTAAATAGGTATGGAAGATACAAAATGATCGGATCTTGGACAAGTAGAATATCGCGAGACAAAAGGAATTTCTTACTACAAATAAGGTTCACGTGATCACTAGTTTATCATTGAACTAGTGGGAGTCATTATGGATCTCTAGGTCTCGCTAATGATTATTGATCGGAGAGAGTCTCGATCATGTCCACATAGTTCATGAACTCGTAGGGAGACACCCTTAAGGGTATTCGACGCATTTGAGTGGATAGGAAACACTTGAGAAAATACTGGATAGTGCAGGAATTGTTCTGATAAATCTGTCGAAATAGTTTCGGTGTATTAGATTAATGCAAGGGATTGAATTGTTGATGTGTTCATTAAATGAAGTGTTCATTAAATAAAGTGCTCATTAAATGAAGCTTTCATTGAATGAGTAGCATTAAATCAAGTGAATTAAAAAGGTATTTTTAATGAAGAGACTCTTGATTTTGAGTGGAGAATAAATGGGAGAAAGTGGAGATCAATTCTTGTGAGTGGAGAGTCCACCCACATGAATGAGGGAATAGGTGGGGAAACCCTCTTGGTCACTGGCCATGGCAAGGGTCAGCCCCCTCCCCCTATAAATGGTGGGGTGGAGCTCCTCTCTCACACACACTCATCCTCCCTCCTATCATATGCCCTTTGGTTGGCATCTTCCTCCCCATTCTAGTCTTGTCCATTGCCACGAGCACGGTGCTTAGGCAAAGCCCTGTTCAAGATCTTTTACACCACCATCACCACCATGTCATACTATTGGCAGAGTTCCCGAGGATCCCCTTGTAACTACCTCGGTGAATTACACTCTTAGTTGCATGCCTAGATGAGTGAAAGTGGTTAAGATAGTACGGTGGGTCCCAGGGGCCACTCACAGGTAGACCTTTCGGCCATCCTAACCACTTCCAGAACATCAGGACAAGAACGAGCGGCGTAATCGGCAGGCGAAGGGATCAACTACATACACAAGTGAATATGTATGCAAGCCACCATACAACTGTTCACAGAGCCATTCCATCTAAAAGAATAGAAATATTGCAACGCCATACGGCAAGATCCAAATATCCTAGATAGAGATAATAGTTTAGGATAGCTCCTCATACATCAAACATCAGAGTATCAGGCGGAAGCGGAAAACAAGATCTGAGTACGGATAAGAAGCAAATCGGCATAAGATGCCACATAAATAAACACATCCTGCCCACAGATCTCATGGATCCCCATTCCCAGAATCTCTACACCGAGTGATCGTTGCCAACATCATCCGTCTCCTCCACCTAGTATCCATCTTGCGAGTATACATGTTCATCTAAATCAAACAATTTATTGTGTGAGACCCTAGGGGTACTCAGCAAGTCTTTATGCCTCTAAAGGGGACATATACCTGGGGTGACGCAATTGCAGCAAAAGATAATAACTGACAAGCCTAGAGATACTCGCTAACCATCTGCCTAACCAATGATAGACGGATGTCCGTTAATTAGAAACAACAGTTATAACCGTATAATTAACAGATCCATCCTCCTTCTCGCTTACCAACGAGAAAGCGGACGAACAACCCATCCGTTGGAAGTTTTATTAACCATTCCATGAGTATTTCACTATTTACTAATCAGGTACTTAGTCAGATTAAAAGCGGTACTTTAGTTATACTTGTCTATGATCGAGAAACTGTGCTCCAAGTCGTCCATAACCGCGGACACGGCTTTCAGAAAGATTTACCCTGCAGGCGTGCATGAATAGGAACACACACTCGATCAACCTCGGAAAAACCAACTCAAAACCCAACGAGGCATTCACGACAAAGCGATCACATGATTTAGAAATATTTCAGGGGGCCACCCCATTAAGCTACCCGCAACAAAGTTGGCCGGCTCCGAGACGGACCCAAGGTTTGCGTCAATGGATGTAAACGACTGGGAACCTGAAAGTGTGACTGGGCTTGTCGATACAGCGAAAACACTCCGCATCCAAAACAGTACAGGTGCTCCACGCACAATCTTAAATAAAACAGTAAAGCATGGCATAAGTACAGGATAGTAATAAAGCCCCAAACTACTTTGTGGCCCCAAGAAATAGAAATGAATCAAGCTCTGGCTCAGGGGGTCCATAAGGCCTCCCGGATGTGGATAGTGTGAATAGTCAAGGAACAGGAATCAAGTACTCGGGGTCCTACGGGACACAAGTGAGTAGGAAAAACCAAATAGCAGATATTGCTCACCGGTGCCGCTTTCATTAGTTATCCCATTACTACTCAGGTTAAGTTGTTTAGGTACCTCGTTATCCATCAGACACTCACATACCCTACACATGCTTTTCTACGACTCGCATGGCTCAAACAACTCCTGTAGTAATGGCTCATGGGGTGGAGGAACAAGCTTCGCTGGGGTTTAAAAGTAAAGGCTATGCAGTACTTGGGATTCAATTTAATGCAATCGCGACTCAATGATGCAAGAAATAAGATAGAGGCAATAGGTACTATATGTATGCAAGCATGTGGTAGTGCTTGCCTGGCAGCTCAGTTGAAGCGAGAGATGGATCTGGGTAGAACTCCTGTGATTCCTGATAATTCTCCTGCTGGGCGTCTATTCGAAGAAGAACCAAACAAATAAGGGCCAACATAAATAAAGTGCACAAGCATATGAATTAAAATGCGACAAGCAAACAAGCATGCCATGATGAATGATGCACAATTTACATGGCATTAATGTAGCATGGCATGGTGAGGTGTGGGGTACAAGAATAAAGCATTTTATTATTTATGTGGTCCAGTCTTATTGCCATAAACAGTTCTGATTTTTAATAATGACATGATGCATGCTTCAATTCAGAACAAGGAATGCATAGATAGAACGGGCTCGTCGCGCTGATCAATTTAGACATATTATTTGTTGAATTTGGAGTTAGACCTATTATTTTTTGAATTTGGAGTTATAGATTTAAAGTTATTAAGTTATTAAGAAAAATAGCATTTTATTGGACTTAAACAATTTCGAAATTTTAAATTGCCCGAAAGATATTTTGAATGGCATATTTGAAATCCTCACATTTTTCTGATTCAAAAACATATATCATATGTATTATTTGGAATTATAATTTAAAAGTTATTAAAAACAGATTTAAATTTGTATTTAAACACTTCTGAAAAAGATTTTTATTAACAGAAAAAGATCACAGCACTTTTTGTACTCAGGAGGAACTAGCCCGAGACACTGACGGTGGGGTCGGCTGCTGAGTCAGCGCGGTAGGACAGCGGGTGTTCCTCTGGACTTTTTGCACCGAGGAGTTAACTAGTCACAGAGCATGACAGGTGGGGCTAAAGGGGTTCCAGGGCCACACGTGTGCGCGCCAGCCGGGGCTGGACACGTGGTGGATCCGGGGTAGCGCGGTGGTGTTTTCCGGAAAGCTGAGGTACCTTTCCGTAAAAACGGTAGGCGACTGCCAGGTGGGGCTACGGGGGCTGCGGGTGGAGGCGGGAAAAACCTCCGGGGCTTTTCTACAAAAGCGACAGCGACGCCGGACTAACGGCTGCTTGTCGTCAGCAGAGAAGCTGCGCGCGCGGCTGGATTGCAGGCAAGACTGCGGGTAAACGGCGGCGAGTTTCGCCGTGCCGTAAAAAGTAAAATTGGAGAGGGATCTACGAGCTACAACTCTCGTTCAGGTGGCGTCGCCAGAGGAGGTCTACGGCGCGCGGGGCACGGCGAGGAACAGAGGCGGACCAAGCGGCGGCGGCGACGCGAGCGGCAAGGTCAGGCGGCGTCTACGTGCGCGCCAGCTGTTCGACGGATGGCGGCGGTGCTACGGGGCACCAGAGAGGAGGCGAGCAAGTCCGGCAAGTAGGGAGGGCTCACCAGAGTCGCTCATGCGGAAGAGGCTTGCTGGGGAGGAGGGGGTCAGCAGCAGCGCTCGCGACACCGAGCTTCGGGAACATGGCGTCTACGGCGGCGCGACGGCATCTCCGGAGACATTCCGACGGGGTTCGCGTACAGGCCGAAGAAGAGGAGGCCGGGGAGTCTCCTGGCGCCTTGCACAGGCCCGGTGGCCATCATCTCGAGCCAGCACAGGGGAAGGCCGAGCTAGGGTCTTTAGGTGGGGGAGATGGCCATGGCGTCTTGGGAGGAAGAAGGACAAGGGGAGAGGAACCTGGGCGCCTCCTAGATGGGATCTGAGGTGGAGAGGGTTGGTGGGGTAGATGAGGGAGGGGAGGAGAGCACATGGACGGCCTCACCCTTCTCTGCTATTTCTTGCTCGAGGGGAAAGGTGAGAGAGGGGGGCAGGTAGATGGTTGTTGTCTCTCCTCTCTCTTGTTTGTTCTCGCTGCTGCCAACGTGAGGGAGAGGGGCCGGTGGGGATCACGAAAAGGGTGGTGGTGGCTGATCAAGGAAGAGGGGATGGGGAGCACATGGGGTGTGATGGCCTTTGCATAAGAAAAGGAGGAAAGGTACTCGGTGTGGAGAAAATATGAAGGGAGAGAAAAGGCTAGGCTGGGGGGTGTTGGAAGGAGTAGGTAGATAGAACTCACACATGTGGCCACGCCTAGGCATAGGAGGGTTGAGGTTTTCATGAGGATTAGAGGTAGGAGAGAGAGAGAAGGATCGGCCAAGCTAGAGAATAAAAGATGCTTATGTTTTGATGGGGTAGGATAGCTAGGCAATATGGCATGTGGATATGGAAGCCCACATACATGCACATGAGATAAGTGTAGGTTTTTCAAGGTGGGTTTGATTTAAATCAAACAAAACCAAAGAGATAAAGTAAAAGAGAAAAGACATGAGAGGAAACATGTGGGCATGGCCCACGCATGAGGAGTTCAATGCCACAATTAGTTGTAAAAACAACTATAATTACACATGGTCACTTATTCATCATACATCCATAATTTAGGTAGGGCCTCACAAAAGAATTATGGGACTTACCTTCCCATGGAATAAAAGGAGTGTAAGTATGCATGGCTCATGCATGATCCTTGGATAGGCCACACTATATTTGTGAAAACAAATATGAGTTCAAATGACCCCATATAGTCACATGCATTCAAATTTGAATTAAGCCCAAGAAAAAGGTTTGAAGAGGTTAAATGAAAACAACAAATAGAAGAGCTAGAGTTGGATGGGGATGTGGGGTTTATATTTCATGCGACATGAATTAATGATACCACACATAGCATACATGCACAAGGAATTAACACATGGTTGGAATTAAACCCATATGTCCAAGAATTGATTGAATAGGCATGAATAAATATAATGGAAAGCTAGTGTGTGTATGCCACTAGATGATTATATGGTCCCATTTGTATTTAGATATGCCCACTCATTTAGAAGTAAACCATAAGAAGATGTAGAAGTATCCCCACATGTAGACCCACATCATGTATATTGTGAAAACAATAGTAAACACCATTGGGGCATGTGGTATAGAAGGGGATCCATCTTTATATATGTGAGCTGGACAAGACCCAAAGAGAAGATGCAAAAGCCCACAAGTATTTTGGGATGGTGGATTTATAAGGTGGTGACAAACAAAAAGGTGGTGGAGTTAATAAAAGATATGCCCCCAACTCAACTTGGGCATCAAGCATTTATCAAGAACCAAATACAATATATCAAGAGGCAAATACAATTAATAATGTATATGGGATAAGAACCAAATGAAAAAGGGTTTTATATGATGCTCAAATGCAATGTGGCATGATGACATGAGCATGATATAATTATGATGCAACAATTATATGTAGTAAGTAGCATATATAGACTAGGCTAGTAGCATTGCAATTGTTAGACAATTGGGATGCTACACCCCTACTTCCGCTTTCCAGCTGGAGCAAGGGACGGAAGTCATCAGCACACTGAACGTGTGACCGATTACGGAGGAGCTGCCCCTTTGTGGCGTTGATCGTCTTCGCGTCCTTGAGGAAGGTCATGTATAATCTACAATAGCCTTGTTTGTTTGCATGAACATTATCCCGCTTGACGGTCTTTGAGGGTGAGTCCATCTGAAACCGTTACAAGTCTCACCTAGATTCAATCTTGGTAAATGCAACCATAGAACTTTTTTTTGTTTTCCATGCAGCGAAGCCAATCAAGATCCACAAAGGGGTTTCTTCTAATTTAGTTATCCAAGTCTAGGGTTATTATAAGGAGGAGGTGGTATATATATAGGCCAACAACTAAGCAGGGGTAGTTTGGGCATAAAAGGATAAGTTCTGGACGGATTGGGGAGTACATGGGCTGAAGGCCCAGCTCTCGGTGCGCAGGCCCATCACTTACGCTGGAGACTCCAGGGTCCTGCGTCTGGAGACTCTGGTGTAGCTAGTGGAGACTCCATATGTGTTGTAGAGGCTTGCAGACACGGTCAGGTGTTGGTGAGACGGAGACCCTAGGGTCGTGTGGGTGGAGACTCCATGGTAGGCCGAAGACTCCGGATTTGAGGCGGAGACTCCGGGTGGCTTCTAGGGGCTTGTAGCCTGCTGACGTGTGGGGTGAGGCTGGAGACCCCGGGTGCAGAGACTCCGGTCCTGGAGCCGACTTTGCATGTTCAACTTCCGAGATTGTTTGACGACATGGCAGGGCTTCGTAACTGAGTATGCATAGCATAGTGGCATGAGTTAGCAAACCATTCAAGCGTGTATCGAGGTCACACAAAGATAGGAGCAGATTAACCTTATCTTGTAGGAGTTTGGCTTGTGCACGCGTCATGGGTCCACTTGGGGGGCTTGGAGGTGAGGATGTAGGGACATCCGTAGGATGGGCTGCATCCCCTTCCCCCCTTGGGAAAAAGTCATCCTCAACTCTTCATCCTCTTTATCTCCATGGAATGGAGATATGTCCTTCACATTGAACATCTTGCTCATGAGATACTTTGATGTCGGGAGGTCGATGACGTAGGCATTGTTATTGATCTTCTTGAGGACCTTGAAGGGACCATCTGCCTCGGCTTGAGCTTGGAGATGCAATCTTTGGGGAAGTGGTCTTTACTTAGGTTTATCCACGGGAGGTCACCTTCTTCAAAGATCTTATTTTTATTGGTCTTGTTTAGCCTTGATGCTTGGCGAAGAACTTGCTGCTCAATAGTATCTCTTGTTTCTACGTGTAGTTTCTTCATTGCTTGGGCATGCTTCTCAAGATTCTCGTTATGGTACGCAATAGTATGTCCATTTTGCATGAGGACTCCTCCAATGCTAATACTACTAGCGTCACACTCTATCTCAAAAGTTCTTGTGAAATTTGGTAAAGCAAGGATAGGTGCTTCGGTGAGCCTATTTTGGAGCTCATCAAAGGCCTTTTGTTGTCCTTTGCCCCAAATGAAGCTGACATTCTTTTTGGTCAATTTGTTGAGAGGAAAAGAAATAGTAGAGAAATATTTCACAAATCAATGATAGAAATCGGCCAATTCAAGAAAACTTCGAAGTTCACTCACATTTGTGGGAATAGGCCAATCTGGTATGTCTTTGATCTTGGAAACATCAACTTCAATACCATTCGAAGAGACAACAAAACCAAGAAAATCAACTTGTCTTTAGCAAAAAGTGCACTTGAGAAGATTAGCATAAAGCTTTTCATTTCGAAGGATTTGCAAAACCTCCTTAACATGTTTAACATGCTCTTCAAGCGACTTGTTATAGACAAGAATATCATCAAAGTAGACTACTACACCTTTTCCAATCAGAGATCTCAAAATATGATTCATAAGGTGCATGAAGGTGGATGGGGCATTAGATAGGCCAAATGACATGATAAACCATTCATATAGACCAAGTTTGGTATTGAAGGCTGTTTTCCACTCATTACCTTACGCCATGCGTATTTGATAGTAACCACTACGAAGATCAATTTTTGAGAAAATAGTGGCTCCAATCAATTCATCAAGCATGTCATAGATACGAGGTATTGGATGTCGATAATGCACGGTGATAGCATTGATTGGATGGTAGTCCATGCACAACTGTAACATATCATCCGTTTTCGGGACTAGAATTACAGGAACCGCAGTTGGCCTCATGCTTTCTTGGATCAAACCTTTGGAGACGAGGTGGTGGATTTGGCATTCTATCTCCTTCGTCTCTTATGGGTTTGTGTGGTATGCGGTGCGGTTTGGTAGAGGCACGACAGGGATGAGGTCAATGCGATGCTCAGTTCCACGAAGAGGAGGTAGACCATATGGAAGTTCTTCGGAAACACATCCCTGAATTCATGCAAAATATCCATTAAATAGGGAGGAACATTGGTTAAGTCGTTAGCCCCTTGCGCTAGTCCCTAGCAAATGAGGACATAGTTCAAGATAGATGGGTTATTCCTTACTTCTCTCATCTCACTTTTGGTGGCAATAAGAAGATTCTTAGTTTTTCCATCCAAGTTTGGCTTTTGGCTCTCACTCACTATATGGTGGTTCTCTCGCTCACCACTCTTCTCACAAGAAGTTTTTTTTGCCTTGCACCCTTGCTAAAGCCTTTGCATTATCCACAATACTTTTGCTAGGAGTCATCGGTTGCAAAACACACGTCTTGTCAAGCCACTTGAAGGTATACACATTTGTGTGGCTATCATGCAGGTCATCTTTGTCGTATTGACACAATCTACCAAGAAACATATGGCATATCATCATCGGAAACAAATCACACTCCACCGTGTCTTTGTATGATCCAACTGAGAATGTTACCGAGATGGTGTGCCTGATCTGCACAGACCGTTGGTCACTTAGCCATTGCACATGGTAGGGGTTTTTATGCGGATGGAGGGTGAGGTTGAGCTTTTCGCATAACTCGATGCTTGCAAGGTTGTGGCAGCTCCCTCCTTCGATTATAACTTCAATGGATTTCCCATTGATGCTGGCATGTGTTTGGAAGATGTTGGATCTTTGATCTTCTTGATCTTATGCTTGGGTAGTCAAAACTCTTGTCATGACAAGCAAAGGACTTGCGTTATGCTCACACATGAGAAGCTCTTGATCATCTCCAACATGTTTCCTTGCGAGTGCTTCCTTGACTCTTGCATCAAATTCTTCTTCACTAAAGTATTCCCCTTCATCATTTTCATGGATGAACAAAACTTTGGTATTGCCACATTTTAGTGACTTGTGTCCTTTTCCTCCACACTTGTAGCATTGTCCCTCAAACGGTGGGCCATCCAATGGTTGCTTGCCACTTGGGAGTGGTTTTCCTTATGGAGTTGTGGGCTTGAAAGGAGGCTTGGAAGTACTTGAGGAGCTTCATTTGATGTTTGTTGGTGTAGTGGTTGGAGATTTCTTGGAGGTGAAGTACGTCTTTGGCTTGTTGTACTTGATGTCCTCTTGCACTTGATGCTCGGCCTTTGTTGCAATATGCAAAATCTCCATCATGTTGTTGTACCTTTGGAACTCGGTGATGTGCTTGATTGGATGGTTCAAGCCAATGAGGAAGTGTGCCATGTTTTGATCCTCGCACTCTTCAATGTTGGCACGGATCATGTTGAGCTCCATTTGCTTGAAGTACTCTTCCACAGTCTTTGTCCCTTGGTTAAACATTTGAAGCTTATTGAAGAGGTCGAGCATGTAGTGTGAAGGGACAAAACATGATGTCATATGAGCCTTCATATCTTGTCAAGTGTTGATTGGATGCTCTCCTCTTGCTTCTTGAGCAACTTGGACTTGTTCCCACCAAAGGTTGGCATAATCATCAAACTCAAGAGAAGCCATGGCAACCCTATTCTCATCGCTGTAATTGTGCATGCAAAATATTTTGTCAACCTTGAGTGCCCATGAGAGATATTCTTCAAGATCATTGCAACCGGTGAACTTGGGCATGGTGAACTTGAGCTTGCCAAAAGTTTCTTCTTAATTGCGGTCATGGTACCAACGATTGCCATGATGTTGATGGTCTTCATATTCCATGCAATCATTGCGATGAGCTTGGTGATGTTCTTGTTTCTCTTGCGGTGGTTGAGCTGCATTTGGAGGAGGAGGAACTTGGTCCACGTGACGTTGTTGATGTGCTTGGGCCTCTTGGCATGGTTGAGGCAGTTGATGAGGCTCATGTCGCGGTTGGGGACGAGGTTGAGGCACTTGGGCCTCACAAGGGTGATGATGAAGTGGAGCCTCTTGTCGCGGTTGTGGATGATTAAGAGGCTCATTCCTCAGTTGTTGACGTGGGTTAGGCACTTGGGCCTCTCAATGAAGATCATGGTCTTGAGCCTATTGACATGGTTGGCGTCGCTCAACATGTACAATTTGATGCTCCATGCCTTGATGTGGTCGATGTTCCGCATTGTGACCATTATGTTGGCATTGACGTTCATGACGGTGGTGACGGTGAGGAGGGTATTCAAGAGCTTCATGTTGGCGACAAGCTTGTTCTTCCAAATTGGAGCCATCACTTGTTGTTGAGTGAAGGTCTTGCGATTGTTGACGGTGTACTTGAGGTTCCACTCGAGGTTCTTCATGTAGTGGCTCTTGTTGGATCACTAGTGCTCTTGTGTGATGACGATGTTCTTCTCACCTTGCTTGTGGCCTTAAGGAGAAATCACCATCTTAGATTGATGTTGCAGCGTGCCATGGAGAAGGTACATATTGCGAAGAACTCATGGGTTCAACCACGGGGGCTTCATTGCGTCTTGGAGCACTTGCCATAGGATATTGTCGATGAGGAGAACGATGTCGTGATGAGCTTGATGCACTCTAATGGTTCGTTGAAGAGCTTTATGCGCGAGCGTGCAGTCTTGTGTTTCTTGCGAGCTTGGCCATCGAACATTGGAGTGCTTTGTTTTGACTAGCAAAGTTGTGGTGCATCGCCCTCATCTCCTGAGAAAGGCTCTTGAAGTTGTTGTCGATCCTCTTGAACTCCATTTGCGTTTCTCCGAATTATTCGTCTTGGCGCGTCTCACGGAACTCATGCCAAATGATGAAGTGGCTCGCTTGCATCATGTACGGTCCTTCTTATTCTTCTTCTGGGGAGGTGGTTGGCTCGTCTCACCATGATTATCCATGATGCAAGACAAACAGGGATTGTATATGGAAGGTAATATGTGGTAGGAGTTAGCCTTTTCCCTCACCTTTAGGATTGTATCAAACTAGTAGCCACACTTGAGAACTATAAACTTGCAAAGCAAAATCACAAAGAAATCTCACACTAGAGAAGAACTAAAATTCTCAAAAGCTTTTGATGGAAGGTTAGGATGGTGGGAATCCAAAGAAACAACCAAACGAAGAGGATAGTCAAAATTGGAGAAAATCCAACAAAACCCAAGTCAAAGGAAAAGTTCAATTCAAAAGGTGAAAGGAACCTACGAATATACACACACGTGGATATTATTGGGATTAGCACAACTATGAAAATTAGCAAACAAAATGTCATATCGAAGACTACGCTCGGTTGTCATGCCATGCAAGGAGGGATGATGGATCGTTTGCAAAGATAAAAATGAGCAACGGATTTGTGCACATGACTTGGCCGCTCTTATTTTTGTTGCTTACAAGCTTGAGACTCTCGTATGCTATGGGAGACTATTTTCTCTCTTTCTTTGTATCTTTTCTCTGGTCTCTTTTTCTCTTTCTCTTTTTTCTCTCCCTTGATGCTACCAAGTCACTCTTTCTTTTGCTCTTACACTCTCACTATCTAAGGACAAGTGCACAATGCTCAAGCAAACACAAGATGAGCCACTCTCAGTGGGACACGTACACACAAAGGAAGATATAGGGTTAACAAGATGACACAAGTTATACCTTAGTTGGTGATGACAGACTTGCGATCAGTGGTGCAGGAGGAGCTTGAGTTTCGTGGTGTCGAAGAGCGTGGATGATATTGCGGAAGCTTGCTGTTGGTTTTTAACATGCACACAGAACACAAAAAAACAAAGGAAAAATTAACCAGAATGGAGAGAAGGGCAAAACTGTCAAAATGATGCGTCGGTGGGAGACTCTGGTGTTAGGCAGTGGAGACTCCGGGGTCTCAGTGATGGAGACTATGGATGCAGGTAAGCGAAGACTCCGGGCTCGAGTTGTACGAACATCTCATGTTCTTGACGGAAATCCACGTGTTGGGGCCTCAAATCCGCAAAAAATTGGCTAGAATTGGGCTGGGAAACACAAGCAAAAGCTGGACCAACACCTTATACGAGATTTGGTCGAATCAAAACCACAAATAACACTCCAAAATGAGAGATCGGTCCAAAGGCAAATTTGGGGCTCTTTTGGGGGATTTTCAAATTTATGGTGGATAGAAGAATTTTTTGTTGATAAATTCGTGATAAATAAGGCTCTTGATACCAATATGTTAGGGGTGACCCCTTAGGGTTACCTGATCTTTCACGAATCCCTAGGAATCGCGGTGGAATCGTGAGGGGGAGAGAGGGATGATGAAATCCATGAGAACTCACATGCGAAGAACACGATGAACGCAACACACACACGATACACAAAACAACCTATAGCTCACGCCGACGGCTACCAGTCTAACACAATCCCTAGGATCGGTGGCAGGCAAGAACACACACTCTCTCTAATCAGCCCGGCGAGTGGGAGGCTTGGTGAGATCTTGAAAACTTGGAGAAGGAACACCGACTCCAAGGCCTTGTACAACTTGAGCGCACTATGGAAAAATCCAAGAGGTTGGGGATAATTGCTGCTCCTTGTCAAGGATCATGCGACTTAAACTATATAGACCCATAAAGGGGTTTCTTCTAATTTAACTATCCAAGTCTAGGGTTACAATAAGGAGGAGGTGGTCTATATATAGGCCAACAACTAATAAGGGGTAGTTTGGGCCTAAAAGGATAAGTTCTGGATGGATTGGGGAGTACATGGGCTGAAGGCCCAGCTGTCGATGCGTAGGACCATCACTTACACCAGAGACTTTGGGGTCTTGGGGCCGGAGACTCCGGTCAGGGCGGAGACTCCGGTGTAGCTAGCGGAGACTCCAGATGCGTTCTAGAGGCTTGTAGACGCAGTCTGGTGCGGGCGAGCCGGAGACTCCGGGGTCGTGCGGGTGGAGACTCTAGGGTAGGCTGGAGACTCCTGATTGGAGGCGGATACTCCATGTGGCTTCTAGGGGCTTGCAGCCTGATGACGCATGGGGTGAGGCCGGAGACTCCGGGTTATCGTTGGCGGAGACTCTGATGCTAGAGCCGACTTTGCATGTTCATCTTCCGAGATTGTTTGACGACACGTCAGGGATTTGTACGTAAGTATGCATAGCATAGTGGCATGAGGTAGCAAGCCATTCAAGGATGTATCAAATTCACACAAAGATATGAGTGAATTAACCTTGTCTTGTAGGAGTTTGGCTCGTGCATGCGTCATGGGTCCACTTGGGGGCTTGGAGGTGAGGATGTAGGAACATCCGTAGGACAGGCTACATCGTAGGGCATATAGTTAATATGTCATAGTGATTAAGAGGGAGTAAGACAATACTATGTTACCATGCATAGTGGGTGACTCAGCTTTCTATCAAACTAAACATAGACATGATCCTATGATTAGGAGACCATTTCTTGCCTATTCCTCAACCTTAAGACTCAAGTGTTGAGATGATCCAAGAGAAATTCAAACCTATGTTTGCATGCAAAGCAAGTGAATTAACTCTCCTATCCTAGAAAGAAACCATGATTGCAAGAACATTTCCGAACTACACTTGTAACCCTAGAAATACAAGTGTAGAGATGATCTATACCTCACACCTTGTGAACTAGATTCATTCATCCACACTAAACTCTAGTGATATGTTGACAAGATGATCACATGCATTAGAGCTAGAGTAAAACCTAAACCTTACCCATTGGTTGATATTACCATAAGAGACAAATTATTGTCTTGGGTAAAACACACAAATAATGTCTTATGCTTTTCAACATAAGAATGATTACTTGAAGCCATTCCTATTTACTAGTAGTAAATCTACTGAATCACCTATCCAATTATTTATGAGAATCTTCACTAAAATTTGATATGCACAAATTCTTATGAAGTACCTTTCATCACAAAGGAAATCCATTTTGAGACTTCACTCAAATAGGAAACCAAGTTGTCAATCACACTTGTAAGACAAGATATGAGGGAGGAAATCTTTTGTGTATTAATCACATAAAAGAAACGAAATCATTAGATACCATAGAATACATAAGTATCCCAAAATATTCATTTTAGATAAGGAATAATTTGAAAGTTTCAACTATTTCTTCTCATATGAAAATTCTTTCCTAAATTGGAAAGCAATCCTAACCATCTATTTGAAAGATGTGGTACAAAATCTAGAGAATATTTTGTATCAATCAAATAAAAAGAAATAGTTTTGGCTAATCAAAATATTTTCCTAAGGAAGACTCCATTAGAAATGGTGAAGTAATATATTTGAATACCACATATATTATATGAGAAAGAAATAAACTTAAAGCCAATTCTTAAAATCATTTTGATAGATCACAAATACCTCTCTGTCCTACTCATAACCATTCAAAAGTTGGAATTATTAATAATATTTAAGTTTAAGAAATGTTGGAATAAAATATGAATTTCACATATGTTTATGTGAGAAAATATTAAACTTAATATCATTTTCATAAATATTTTGGAATATACAGAAATACATCTTTGTGGCATTCAGAATGATCCTCATATTGGAATCATTCAAACTCCTATCCAAACCTAAGCCAAACTCTAAACATAATTCAAATGAAAACTTCAAAATAGTAAAAATAAAGTGAAAAAGAAAAAGAAAACAGTAGAAAAAAATACATGGACGCTTACCTAGGCTGAAACCCACTAACCCTAGCCCAACTAACAGCCCAATAGCAAATCCAAACCACTCTATCCCGCATTCGCACTTAATTCGACACGTGTCAGGGGGTTTCTGCAAAATCCACGTGTGATAAGGGTCATTGTCCCCACCACTGGCACGTTTTTTTCGACGAACCGCCTCACCATTGCACTGCCTCTCTTGGCCTATAAAAGTTGCACACATGACACGCCCCTATCCCAAGACTTGGAAGGGAAGGCTCATACCCTCGAGAGATGTATCTCATCCTGACTATTCTCTCTGGGAACCGCCTCAGAGCTCGGATCTTCGATGTTGGTGAAGTCGATTGCCGCCACAATCCGCCACCCCCGGAGCCTATAAATACCCCCCCCCTAAACCATCTCGACATGGTCACACCTCTCATTTTCCCCTCGATCTCTCTCTTGCTCGTGTCGCCCAAGAGCTCATTAGAGCAGTTGCGGCGAGCCACCACAGGAGGAGCATCGCCAGCGCCAAGAAGCAATTGTGAGAAGAACATCAACACTAGAAAGCATCCCAGCCCTAGGAATTCACTAGGTGAGGTATATCTAGAGCACAATTTAGGTTTTCGCATCGTAGTTCACTAGAATCGGCGAAGTAGAGCTCAACCAAGACAAGCTTAGGTAGAATTGGATGCGTAGTTAGTTCCCATGTTCTTGTGCACCTGCTAGTACCACTAGATCATGCTTGAGTAGATTGTAGCGTAGTTTAGGCCAAGCACTGTCGTGAGATGCCGCAGTAGGTCGTCACCGTTGTTAGAGACGATAACCATTTGGTATGTGGCGTGTACTGTTTCAATCATTTCCTTCTTCTCATTTGAGTGGTACCAACCATGCTTGGTGGAGTGCAATAAAATGTCCACTATGTTGCTAGCTGTCGTCTGTTGACTGAAGTCGCTAGTGAGGTGGGACCCACTCGTCGAGTTTGACTAGTCATTGCCACTTGGCAGCTGACATGGCCTTGGCCCCAACCGTCACTCTCTGTGGCTAAAACTCACTTAGTCAAAAACATTTTAGTGAGAAAACATGTCACCTGGATCCACCCGTCAGTGACATGTGTAAATCACATTATTCACTCAAGAATTTCTAGAAAATCACCAAATCTAACAAAAATCATAACTAATTCATCCTAACTCATAAAAGTACAAATAATATATCAAAATGTTTATAAAAATAAAATCTATCCATCTACATCATAAAACAAAGAACTTTTGTGGAATAAAAACAAGTCAAATTATGAAATCTTCCCATATGCGTTAATAAAACACTTTTAAAATGAAATTCTAAAGACAAAATCACCAATTAAAAAATTAAATTAACCAAATGTCATCTTCAAGAATAAATCAAACACCATTTTATTACTTGAAGAAAAATAAATCACAAATCAATTATACTTGAGTGATATGTTGAATATATTAATTCAAAAGAAATTAATAGGAAAAATCCAATAGAAATTGTGAAATGCTTAGAAAATAACATTTCTCAATTAGGAATCATTTGATAAAGAATTATTCTCCAATTATAAAGAACTTGAATGATTTATGAATTAATAATAAAAGTAATTATAAATGGTAATAAAATAAAATAACATTTTTTCTTTATTATCAATGGTAATAAGATAAAATGTGATAGTAAAATAAAATCAACCCAGATGTTTTACCTTGAACCCATAATTTTAAGTAAAATAAAATGAATATTGAGAATATCTCATAACAGAAATTTCCTCAAAAGTTATTCTTTTACTAAAAAGAAAGGAAGATAAATTGCACTATTTCCAAAAAAGGATTAAACCACTTAAAACATGCCTAAGTAAGATTTGAGTGCTAACTACAAATGAACATGCCATGACTTATCTTAGATGAATGAGATATAGCACTCTCATTAAGATTATTGAATGCCCAAACCTGCTTAAGTAAGATTTGTCCTCAGTGAAAAGTAAGCCTGCCATATATTGTTATGGTAATAAACCCTAAGTGAAATTATAGATTGCTTAAGATTGTTTAATGAGTGAATTAAACTTAAACCTAAATCAAATCACTATGAAATCACAAATTAAACGCTAATACAACCTGTAAAAAAATCACCGAGGAACTAGTACCAAGATATTAGAACGCTTGCATTTCATATATTATGCATCCCTAGAATATTGAATTATTCATACATTAGTCTTTATCGGACCAATAATGATACACTCCCAATTGGATCTTATGATGGTAGAAGATGCTGATTGCAAAACCTGCAATCAGAAGGCAAGTTCATCCTTCCATAATCCTTCTGAGGCCAGGCTTGCATACCATTTACAAGTTTAGTCTTACATGTCCTTTGAATTATTTTACAAAAGCCTTTTCAAAACTCTGTCACCTGCATTAAAACTAAAGTATCATTTTATAAATGAAAGAAAAAATGGTGGGCAATGGAATCATTGATATATATGGTTGGGAAGCCATGTGGTGGAGATTCTATTGTACCTGGGAAGTTAGGAGTTAATAACCAATGCAGCCAGTGATTCAAAAGTGTCGTATAAAACATGATAACCATAGATCTCGGAATGGGATGGCAAGTCAAATAACCTTTTTTATTTTGTATGTCCTCATATCCAAAGTCGGGCTAAGCTCTAGAGAGGACATCAGCAGGTGGGAGCCTGTGACGTCCCTATCCTATGTTCCAGGGTAACACTTAGCGTATTATAAGGGAGGGTAATAGAGCATAGGTCCCTTGACTAAAATTCATTACAATGGGTGGACTACGGGGTCGTGGCGAAGGCTAGTGATTGGCTAATCTTTAGACTAGGCCTCATACCTATGGAAGTGTGAATGGTAGTCATGACCTGGTTGTGTTACAAGGCTAAAGATGTTTGTGGGTAAAGAGCACACCTCTCGAGAGTATATAAAATTGTGACATGTTACTCCCTGTTCTGGGAAAAATCTGTGAGTGCCTTATGGAAAGGAACTCTATGAAGTTTTATACAACTCGTGAAAACTAACACACATAGAATTTCATAAACTAAAACTTATCTTTTCTCAAAACCCAATTCAAAAAACCTGCACAAGCCTAGGATGTCTGATCCATAACCGTAGATAGTGCATCAAAAAACCACATAGTTAGAACTTGCTGAGTACGCTTGTACTCAATCTATCCTCCTTATCCCTTGCTTAGGTTACAAAGTCAATGACGGGACTGCAAATGTGGTACTAGAAGACCTGGGAAGGTATCTACAGAAAGTCAACGTTAGTTCAATAGATTCAAAGGAGTCGGTACTACAAACTAGTGATAGTGGAGATCAAGTTAAACATAGTTGGGATCCAACTCCCAAAGATAGGAACCACACCAATAGCGGTTGCTAATAGGGCAAATAGACTACCTTTAGTTATCACGATAGGACTAGAGGTATACCTAGTGCTAGACTAGACTACAAATTGTTTTTTATGGATCTTGGTTTGAATAGGAACTTACCTGGTGAGCTCTTTGTGTGATGGAAGTTCCGAGGATCTTCTATGAAGATCTGTGATATGAATATATAGTTATACCTTGGACCTGCGATGTTTCTGTTGTACTACTCAAGTAGGTGCAGTGTTCATGGAATGGTGTTCTGTGAGTGCCAATGACTCACGCTATACAACATGCAGTGGAGTGCTTGGTCACCACATCGGCGGTGAGGACTTTCTGGAGCGTGTATTTGGTACGCGTCGAGGGTCTGCCAGACCAGTTGTACCACTTGATCGCCATTGGGAGACTTGGAGGCCTTCGGTTTTTAGATGTCGTGCGTTGGTGAGATTCCAGGGATATTAGCCATGTTCAGGGATACCCCTTTTATCAGTGTTTTAGGAACAACGAGTTGTTGCTTGTTTTGGTGGGCTTCGGTTTGATCTTTGTAATCTATCTTGTAAGATTTTGAGAATAATCTAATAAAAAGATTGTGTGCATCTCTTGGATGCAGAGGCCGGGTGATCTTCCCCCATTTCAAAAAAAGAGAATGGCTAGAAGCCCATCATTATTAGATAACCAAGATCGGACATAAACCATTTACGCCAAAAATCTAGGATCGGTATTCAAAGGGCACCATCAAAAAAGAAGTCCATCTAATTCCTTCCCTATTTGTCGAGAATATTATTGCAATGTAGCGATCAACATGCTCATAGTAGCCACGCGCACGGTTTTGACATGGACATCGTCACACAAGCCATGAGAAATCTTTCGATATTGAATATGAAGGTGTACAATAACCCTGCCAATTATTATACTCTAAGTTTACCAACAGGCAATTAGGTTGTTAGATAACAAGTTATCGGAGCTACCACAAAGGGGAAAACATAGGCGAAGAGCTCCATACAAAAACGCTCCGCCAAATAAATTCCACCAGCAAAATTCGCCACAATCGAACCCTTGCTGCTCCTAAGAATCAACAAAGCCAAGGGGTCGCTTTTATTGTGGATGGGAAGTCACCAGGCATTGCTAGGAGACACCAACGATGATGATCCAAAGCATGAAACGTCGACCTGGGGCGTGTTTGGTTGGCCTGATATTCGTTTCTCGCACTAGGCCAGAAGAAATAAGCTAGTTTGGTGTGTCACGGTGTACCGGGGATTTGGCATGCATGGGTCTTAAAGCAGCCCTCATCCTGGCTCCGGAGGAACGCCAAAATCGAGCGTTTCCACCGGGACAGGCCCTAACGAGCGCAAGGGGAGGAACGGCCTATGCGGGGAGGCAGCAGGAAGATGGCGGGAGCCGAAAGAATTGCAGTGCCGTATGGCATGAAAAGTAGACTCACCTCCCTCTTATGCTACCACCTCCCGCTCTGAGACAAATCCCTCCCCATTTTCCTCTTCTGCGGTGGCTTTGGCGGCAGGGACATTGATTTAGATCTCTGGCAGCAGCGGCTCAGTCGACTCCGGCACCGACTGGCATGTCTTGGTCGACTCCGGCATCTGTTGCCTCACAGATCAGTGGCACCGACTCCTCCCTCCCCTTCTTCTCCGCCTGTGGCAGGTCCTCGACGTCCGCCACCATGAAGGTAAGAACCGTGGCCTTGCCTCCTCTCCAACATTTTTACCAAGGTAGTTAGCTTTCCATTAGTACCCTACCTAGATTGCTTATGCAATGCCACTCCGTTTAGGGCCAACAATTAAAGGTTATCATCCAGGTAGCTCCCCTATTCGATGTGATTCAAGCATGGATGTTCCCGATCTACAGAAGAGCGGCTGCTAGGACTAACAGGCCGTCAGTGAAATGTGGTCCCCTGATGCAGCGCGACAGAGAGAGGATTGGAGAATTTGAACTACATATACAACAACAAAGATGTGGAGGTTATCGCCATGCTCATGATGAGAAGAGCCCCATTTAACCATCTTATGGAGACCTTCAGGTCAAGGGGTTTGCTTAAGGACATCATCAACACCTCTATCGAAGAACAAGTGGCTCTATTTCTTTATGTTCTCGGCCATAGCCAGAGATTCCAAGTGATTCACAACATATGGAGGAGATCAACCGAGACAATTTCCTGGTATTTCCATTAGGTGTTGTATGTTGTTAGAGAACTCAGAGAACAGATTATCAAGCCATCATCCGGTCAAACCCCTGCAAAGATACAAGGGAACGGTCGATGGTTCCCCTTTTTCAAGGTGTGCAACTCTATCATGTTCTTCCTTGGATGATTGTATTAGACAGACGGTTAACACTCTAGTAATGTCAGGATTGTATTGAAGCAATTGATGGTACTCATGTAATGGTAAGAGTGCCCAAAGTGGAACAGGATGCATATAGGGGGAGAAAGCACTACCCCATCCAGAATATGCTTGCCGCTATTGATTTCGACATGAAGTTCACATTTGTGCTTGCTGGGTGGGAAGGATCTGCCATGATGCCACGATTCTGGCTGATAGCCTTAGCAGACCTGATGGCCTCAAGCTCCCTAAAGGCAAATTCTACCTAGCAGATGCCAGGTATACTTGCCGGTTTGGAATTCTTCCACCCTTTATGTCAACAAGGTACCGTCTCAATGAGTTCTCGGCTAGAAACTACCCAAAGACTCCAGAAGAACTTTTCAATCTGAGGCACTCTATCCTCAGAGTCACGGTTGAGAGGGTTTTCGCTTCTCTGAAGAACAGGTTTAAGATCCTTAATCAGAAGCCTTTCCACTCTTTCCCCACCAATTTAAGCTTGTTCTTGCATGTTGCATTTGGCACAACTGGATCTTGCAATTCGGCGCCGATGAGTACTCCCCGGCTGAGGAAGATGTTGTTCCTGACGACCACGTCACTGACGTTGGTCATGGTGTTGCCCATGGAGATTGTGCTGCTTGGAAGAACAGGAGACAATAGTGATCCCTCGACATGTGGGTGACGAGAGGAAACTACAGGATCTGAAGAACAACAACAACAACAACAACAACAACAACAACAACAACAACAACAACAACAACAAGAAGAAGAAGAAGATGATGATGATGATGGTTTGCTGATGAAGTGATTCCCTTGTGTTCCTTGAACAACCCCTGATGTGGGTGTAAAACGTTCATTCGTAGTAGCTAGGTAATATTGTGGTGAACTGTCATTTCCTAGTAGCTAGGTGAAATTATCGTGAACACATATTTGCTAGTAGCTAGCTGCTTATTTGGTACTGCTAGTTTAAATTGCTATTTGTTTGCAATTGCTAGTTCAATTTGCTCCCCATTTGAACGTCACCAGCTCTGAGAAGTGGTGAGCACAACACTATGGCACATGCAACCAAACATGCAGGTTTTTGCATTAAGCGAGATAAAAGCAATTTTGCTACCAACCAAACAACTTGCCAAAATTGCAGAAAAACTATATTTGAGCACCAAACAAAGTGTCAAACTTGGCCCAAGCCAAATATCCCCTCATGCAGCATCTAGCAAGCCAAGTAGAAAAAACGAAAAATTTAGCCCTTTACAACCAAACATGCCCCTGAAGAACAACATGACCACCCGACGAGGAGACCCAAACCCACATCGACATAGAAAGTGTCGGTGTACGAATTTTTAATGAGACCACCAAGGCAACCGTGAAGCGAGGTGGAAGCATAACCGTGATAGGTCTGGATAAACCAACCCTCACGCGTGCTATGGCAATGCTGAAACAAGTGCCGACATGACAAAGACATGGTTGGAGGTACTTATTTCCCTAAGTTATCATCTATGTCCATCGAACGAACGGCAGGAAAACACAAAAACCCACAAGCTTGGCCAAAGTTCCTAACAAGCACGGAGATCCATGGTCACCTCCGGGAACCTAAATCAGCCACCGTGGGCGAGGGAGATCGGCGGAACTCCTGTCCACGTTATGTACGGAATATTTATTACTCAACCTTTCCCTCAATTTTTTTTACTGAAGCTTTGAATTTTAAATGTGTGTACCAACAAATGCCCTTGTTCATTGTGTTTTGCCTCGGGGCCCGTATGTGTGTTGGTGTGTGGACTATGGACCGGCTCTGGCGACGGTGTTGGACTAAGACCATCTCTGGCGACTCCTTAAATGTTCTTGAACCGTAAAACTCCGGCGTGTATAAGGGCTCGGGCCTATTTTTTTTGGCTTGGACAGAGCCCGGCCCATATAAAATTTTAGTAGGGCAACGAAAATTCGTATCCCGGACCTTTATACATATGGGTTTGACACGTCAATACGGGTCTCGAATCCTCACTTTTCCGCACGCGCCTCCTCTGCTCCATTGCCCGCCACCACGCGCCGCCCACCAAATCTAGCAGCTCCGACGAGCAATTAGTCGCACCGGTCGATAGATCTAGCACCGCGCCGCCGCTATGAAGTGTCGGGTGAGCTCCAGCAGAGTGGGAGCGGCCAGGTGGGCCGTTCCTCCGCTTCCTCCTGCCTCCGCGGGACCGGCTCGGACTCGAAGGAGGAGCACCGCCGCCACATGTGCTCCGAAGGTGCGCGGAAGCGCGTCGTCCTCCACTACATCTACCACGGGCTCCGGTGCCTCGCAAGCTCCGCCACCGCGAAGTGGAGGAGGCCAAGCATGGGTCGGGCGAGGGGAGCTCGTCCGGAGCCGCGGTCGCTCGTGTGCAGCCGACGCAGCCAGAGGAGCATGAGGGGTTTGAGGGGTACGACCCGGTGGCGTACGGCGACGTCATCGGCGAGGAGGACTACGTCGACGAGGCCTCCTTCGACCGCATCACCGCGGTGATCATGCAGCAGAGCGCCACCGAGGAAGCCGACGAGCGTAGGCGGCAGCAACAAGACGCGGAGCTCAACGAGCTCTTCCTCGAGCAGGGGCTCGCCAGCGAGAGGGAGCTCCGCCAGAAGCGGCTGCAGTGGGAGCTCGAGCGGGTAGCCCAGACAGACAAGTTCGTCGACCTCGGCGATGACATCAAGTGAAGCCCCACCGGCGCACCCAGAGCTGCCGCACCCAGAGCCTCCGGTGAGCCAAATTTTGCGTATAGGGTTAGGGCGGCGACGGTGGCAGATCCCTATAGTATATATTGTGTGCATTTTGTACGTATGATCACGGATACGAGCGATGAACTCTATAAAGTCTCCCGGAAAATTTTAAATTTCGTTGTTTTATGGTTCGTGTTTGCGATTTCTGTTATGCGCATTGGTCTGTCCGAATAAAAAATAGCAAAACACACGTACCTTATCCATGTTTATATGGTTGGACGGATAAGGGGTCTGCGTCTGCTAGAGATGCTCTAATGGATCTATACACGTTACCAATGGCATGTTATTATGAGTTGGTGGTCGTCTCTTCGGAAAATAAGTAGAAGGTCGGCATTTTGTAATCGTCTTCACTATGTACCATTCTTCTTATTTTTCAGCTTTGCAGCAGCTGCACTAGAAGCTCATTTTTCTTTTCTGCAGTAGACACACTAGAAGTAGTTGATCGATTTTTATATGCTCACAGCCGGTTATTGTGCAACACGCAGCCTATGTGATAGTACGTCAATACCTACCTCACTGCCAGCGGTCCACGAGCTGATGTGGTGGACTCTGGATTTGGACAGCACACCTTTCCACTACCAAACCAACCAATCAACACAAAATTAAATTGAGGAAGTCCTATATTACAAGGAATTTGGTAACAGCAAAATATCCCTCTTCTTTATATGAAGCTGACATGGACTGGCCGAATCTCTTCGACAAGCATCACAAAGAGAAAATAGGTGAAGAGCAGCCATGAGAGGAGGAGGAGAAGAAGACGAAGGCCGTTGCCGAGCAGAGCCGCTGCTCCAGAAGCTCTCAGAGTCCTCTTACAATTCATCCGAGCAGCGTCTAGTCAAAAGAACCGGTAAGTCGTCGGAGTGTTTGATCTGTTACTCTCCCGACCCAAATTAGTTGATTTATATTTGTCTAGAATCGATTGTATCTAGATATGATTTAGCATTACATACATCCGTATCTTGATAAATTTGAGTCAACTAATTTAAGTCAGAGGGAGTAATTAATCTTTCACAAGATTATGTAGTATCTTGTTTGTTTTTCCTAAGCTCTACCGTGTGTTTCCAAGTTCCAGTCCTCCATCTCTGAGACTTCTCCTTTAATGAGTCAATGGTTGCTGTGGTCTTTGCACTATCCTTGCAGCCAGACAGCTAGTATATTGTTCCACACACGAACCGATCCACTGGATTATTTCAGTTTATATACATGCAAATTAGAATCAACATGGCTTGCTCCAAGTCCGTAGGGAACATTCATGTCCGTAGCACATTCAGTTCCTCTTCAAGTTTCAGAGAGGAAGTAGTAGCTAGCTAGTACAGTAGTAGGTATAGCTAACTTTGGCAAAATTGCCAGCGGACGCGGACGGGTCACAATCACTCACCTGAGCACCACTAATTCCACTCCGGAGTCTGGACTCATTACACGTAAGGCGGGCAGCAACATTGACGCGATATGAAAAACCGAAACTCCTACCCACTACCCAGGAAACACTTGCTTACCGCTAGAATTCTGATGGACAGGCACGGTATGGACGGCGATGGCGCACATCATCACGGCGGTGATAGGCTCCGGCGTGCTGTCGCTGGCGTGGAGCGTGGCGCAGCTCGGCTGGGTCGGGGGCCCGGCGGCGATCGTGCTCTTCGCCGGGGTCACCGCGGTGCAGTCCTCAATGCTCGCCGACTGCTACATTTCTCGCGACACGGACGAGCGCGGCGACGTCGTCAGGAACAAGTCCTACATGCAAGCCGTCAGGTTCTACCTAGGTGATCATTGTTGTCTCTCAATTTTTACCCTACCAGGGTTGGAGGGAGTACTTAAAACACAATACTACTATTGTGCAGACAACGACTAAATCGCACCGTTATACCCATTTTCATTATCATTTGTAATAGTTTAGTACTCTCTTCGTCCCAAAATAAGTGACGTGGGTTTGTCTTGATTAGGATGTATCTAGACACGTTTTAATATATAGGTACATGCGAATCTAGTCAAACTCAAGTCATTTATTTTGGGACGGAGGGAGTATATAGTAATGAACTGTACGTTACATTATTGGTCCTGACACAATACACGCACGACATGCTTGCAAATTGCAGGTGAGAAGAGCCGCTTGTTTTGCGTTTTTTTCCTTAGCATCAACTTGTTTGGGAACGGCGTGGTAAATACTCTCACCTCGGCCACTAGTATGAGGTAAATTATGTCCTCTAAATATATATACATATACATATATATATATATATATGAAAAATCCTTTTTATTTCCGGATGTAACTACATCCACGCCTCATATATTACCTTACGGAAGTATTTCTAATACTTTATCTATTTGAGTATGTTCATATACTATATCTAAGATACTTTCAAACAAGTTAGCTGAAAAAATTGCAAGTACACTCATAGTTTGCAATATATATGTAAAATACCGTCATATTTGTACATAAAAAAGAGTATGTGAAAAAAAGTTACATACTACCAAAAAACAACATATATACTGCCTAAATATTCTTATATACTTCATACTACACATACATAGTCTCCGGTATGATAGATACTGCCTATATAATGTGAAACACACGAGGATGTAACTACACCCGGTGAGAAGTATGAATGTCCTATATATAGGAAAAATACTTCTTACTCTATATATATATATATATATAGCAGTTCATGTGCATGATCACGGCCTCTCGTGGCAATCTCGAGTTTATTAGCTGTACCTGAAGAATGGTAGCAAACACATGTACCGGCAACTTGTGCGTGCCAAGGCAAGGCAGACTAGTGTTCATTGTAATAGCATTTAGTGCTTGACCAAACTAAGATCCAAATCGAAGCCATTGTCATATGTATTGAGCTTCGTGTCCTTGAAATTTGTTCTAGACTTGGCCAAAGGGAATATGTCAACCACGGGTCGAATCAGAATTTTGCCAAATTGACAGATGTGAATGTGAGTGCGACAAATTTTAGACAATTATCTTCCCCAGTTAGTAGCGCTAGTTCCCACTCGGGAATGGATTGTTCTGTTATCTGTGGACATGTGGTCCTGTAATTTATCAGTCACTCGTTATGTGCAGTAGCAAAAAAGCATTCTTTCGTTTAATTTTCAGGGCGATTCAGAAAGCGAACTGCTACCACAGTGAAGGCCACGGCACCGCCTCGTGCTCCGCCGCCGGTGGGGGATCAGACGTCTACTACATGCTCGTGTTTGGCCTCGTGCAGGTGATGCTGTCGCAGATACCGGACTTCCACAACATGGCATGGCTGTCCGTCTTCGCCGCCGTCATGTCCTTCTCCTACTCCTTCATCGGCTTCGGCCTCGGCGCCGCCAAAGTGATCGGTATGTCAGTGATGTAATAATCAGCACAATGCAATAGCTCGCGCGAACACCCCGTGATCTCGTGATCTGCATTGGTAAAAGGCATGTGACGGATTCCTCGATCACAATTCACACGCAGAAAATGGAGCGATCAAGGGGGGAATGGGTGGCATTGCCCTGGCATCCCCGAAGCAGAAGGTGTGGCGCGTCGCCCAGGCCCTCGGGGACATCGCCTACGCCTATCCGTACACCTTGGCGCTGCTAGAGATCCAGGTGAGCAACCGAACCGAGTGATGTGATGCCTGTGTGCCTGTGTGTAATGTGATGGCTGTGTGCCTGTGTGCCTGTGTGTAATACCGTCCATATGAGCCGAGAGAATATGAATGTATGAAAACAGGACACGCTGAGATCGCCGCCTGCCGAGAGCAAGACGATGAAGACGGCGTCGAGGGCAAGCATCGTGGTCACCACCTTCCTCTATCTCGGGTGCGGGTGCTTCGGCTACGCCGCGTTCGGCGACGCCACCCCGGGGAACCTCCTCACCGGCTTCGGCTTCTACGAGCCCTACTGGCTCATTGACCTCGCCAACCTCTGCGTCGTCCTCCACCTCCTCGGCGGCTACCAGGTGTACGGACAGCCGGCGTTCGCGCTCGCGGAGCGGCGGTTCGGCACCGAGGTCTGCGTCTTCAACGTGGAGCTGCCGCTACTCGGCCGGAGGCGCGTGAACCTGTTCAGGCTGTGCTACCGCACGGCGTACGTGGCGGCGACCACCACAGTGGCGGTGTGGTTCCCTTACTTCAACCAGGTGGTCGGGCTGATCGGCGCCTTCAGCTTCTGGCCCAAGGTCATTCACTTCCCCGTCGAGATGTACATCGTGCATGCCAAGGTGGCGCCCTGGACGCAGCGGTGGCTCGCCATCCGGGCCTTCAATGGCGCCTGCCTGCTTATCTGTGTCTTCGCCTCCGTCGGCTCTGCCGTGGGGGTGCTCAGATCCAAGAGAAGCTAGACAAATTCTGCACACACAAAAACTCTGGTTGCATTGCATGTGCCGTTCGTCCAATCAGTTTTCGTAGGTTGGGAACTGCACCAACATGATTCTTTCATATCTTAGGAATGTGTTAATTTGTGGGCATCAGGTTCTGCTCTGTTCGATAGAAGTGTATGTATGAATGGGCAAGTGTACATAATAGGCAAATAGCAATTTTAGGATCATATTAGTGAGATGAGAACCCCTACAGTGCTGATGCCAAGTTTCGGTTTCAAGTGCACCAGCACCTTCAGCTAAAACAGGACTTCACCACTTCAAACTAATATTAGTTGGCTATAAATGGGCACGGCAGAATTTAATGGGGAACAAAGCAGACATTTTTCTGAAGAACCAGTGTGACATTCATGTGTCTTTTTAATTTGACAATACAGCATACTGAGTCACATGGAGAGCACTCGGTGCTCGCATTGTTTAAGCAAAGTCGGTACATAACTACCAAATACACAAACTACAACAACACATTGTACAATCTTGATTTTTAATAGTTTTGGCATGAGGCAAAGCTAAGCTTCAATAACTAGATAGGCTTTGAAGCCATGCCGCATGAAATACAAAAATTATGCTTTTGAGTAAACTTTGGCAGGGATACAGTGAGGTATATTAATCTAGACGAGCCCATTCCAGTTCTAACTCCATCTCACCTGATTCTACGTTCTGCAGCTTTAGGTACACTTCCTGTTTTACCTTTCCTGACACAATATTGACAATGCTGTCGGTAAGTAGGCAATTGTCTCTGGTCATGAACCACCTTCCAATCTGCATGTCCGCATGAAACGAAGGGTCTCCAAAGGCCATGGCAGCTGTGATCATTGGTTTGAGATCTATCTCTGCTTCCCCCATGATATCGTCAGCAGAGAAAGTGTCATGGTCATACACTTCCTGGAAATAGCGAGATTCTATGTTATTTGGGTGGAGTGCAAAAAAAATATCCCTTGTCTGCTTTGTCATTGAGCAGCAGGACTACATGGTTTTATTAAAGAATTTCTTCTCTTCCCTATTTGTGTACTTTTATGGTGAACATCATTTTACACATCAATAAATTTCTATCAAGAACTACAAGGTGTAACATTATAAGATCTTCAGCATGTCTATGCTGCCATCCAGCCCACTGGCCATTGGTACACATGAAGTTCCCAATGGACAAAGAACTAAGAAGCCAAATATATAAATCTTTATTCTTTCACTACACAGAAATTTCAGGAAAAATCATAATGTTCACAAAATATGCTCTTCGTCATGAAATCATCTCTTTCTCTTGCAGTTGGTTCATCAACTAAATTAAGGTATCTCAACATAATTGATACTGATGCAAGTAACAGTTCGCAACAAAATATGTTGTGGTTATTCACTTGAAACTGGGAATGGTCAATGTGATCAAAAAAACTATTTACAGAACTCTTTAATTTTACAGTATTTAAGTACTGACAGTTAAGTAGGTTCGTAGTTGTTTAACCCTGTTTACATATAACTAAAATCAGGCAAATACCAGTAAGCAAGGTTCTTTTTTATATAACTAAATCAGGCAAATACCAGTAAGCAAGGTTCTTTTTTATATGACTAAATCAGGCAAATATTAGTAAGCAATGTTTGCAGTTCTTTTTTGCATAAACAAAATCATTACTACCTTGCATGCGCTACATGAGTTGCCTATGGGGAGAAGCAAAAGGAATTATAGGGAGCAAATAGTGCATATCGAACTTACAAGTTTTAAAGGTCCATAATTTCGAGGAACTGATAGGTTGAGGACTTCATTCCATATGGGGTTGAGGTCGCTCGCTTTAACCGTTGTCTGGGCCTTCTGCATTTAAAACCAATAGAATATTTTTAGCAACAGGTCAGTATAGGAATATATACAAGATGAAACGAAGTTATACCTGCTCTCCAAGAGTTAAAACAACATAAGGATCACTTGTTAGCATATCTCTGACAGCCAACTGAGTACCTTTTACCACTGTTATGTTGAGTTTCCCAACAAATTCTCTTGTATCTTCCTGTGACCATTTGCAAGCAGATAAGGTTGATTGGCTGGTTCACTAAAATTATGCAGCTTTGATCAAATATGCTTCAGTGCACTTGCTATGCAGCAATCTTTTCACCACAAAAAAGAAAGAGCAGCATAAATCTCTACCACCGTATCATCTATGTTTCACAACAACTTACCGGGACACGCTTAGAAAAACTGCTATCATCACTCTTCACAGAATTGGTAGATTCAAAACCTGACTTTGACGTGATGCGCAAACTTGGTTTCAGAAAATCTTGTGTTTCATATTTGGCTCTGTGTATCAAGAAAGATATAAGATTAACACTGAAATTGTGAGGACATTGCAGAGTATGAAATGGAGCAATAACCACCTTATAAATTCGGTACGATATTCCATTGGTGAGTCTGGTTTAGGTTTTGGGTGATCTTTTGGAAGAAAAGCCTCATAAATTGAATTTGCATATGAGTTTCCACCAACCTCGACCATGGAGTCAATATCAGTATCAGACCAATCATCCAAAGTCACAGACAAAATCTGATATGAAAAACAGGTGGAAGAATGGAGGTGAAATTGAAGGTGTCAGTCTCAGGAAATAAAATAAGATCTAATATAGGCATTATCGGCAGAATTATTTTGAAAAACTAGAAGTGAGAAGAAATTTATTATATTAACAATTACGTTTGAAATGTCTGGTCCAAGGGCCCTGTGGACATCTCCGCATTTTAAGCAAAGAAATACTCCGATATTAGAAGACCTGAAATGCACAGTAAACAAATCTTAGGTAAAGACGTAAAATTAAGATAAAAGCAATGCAAAACCAAAAACAAAGGTATCTAACTTGCTAAGTTCTGCTGGCATTGTATTATGCAATAGGGGTATGATTTATAAACTACATGCATGTCACATAATTAATCTATTGAACAATTTGTCTATAAAATGAAGAATCGTTCTGTAACAAGGACATGCAAGAGACCCCTCTTCTGAAATGGAAAAAATGCTAATTGTTTGTACAGAAATAATCCCTTTATCTCTGTAACAAAGGCACTTACGCAAATTTGGGATCAGGTGCACTACAATCAGCACATACTCGATTGTCGCCTCTTTGCATGAGATCCTTCAACTTTCTTGCTTTGCCTGCAAATTGTAAAAAGATATCGAAGGACTTGCATTTGATAGTCAGAAAATCCTATGACTCTAGAATGATAATATGATACATTACATATAATGTAGTAAGTAGTAACTAGAATATATTATTTACCTACGACAGGCTTGGTTGTCTTGATGGGTTGGTACCGCTGAGCAGTACTCATCTTTGAAGTGAATCTCAGATAACTCACAACAGCAATACAGCTTTAAACCTGCGTAAGACATGGAAGGAAGAGTCAATGTTCAAATTAAGAAGTCAAATAAAAGACTACAGTAAATTGTTTCAAGTTCAAATATGATAATCTCTCTAGTTTCTCTCATAAGTTTATAATGCACAAGAAGTCAGATTACAGGCCCTCCCCGGGTCTTATTGTAGTAAAGTTTTAATCATATAAGGTAGTTGGTTTTTGGGTCGTAACACATTTGGGGATTTCAGACACCAAGCTCACAAAGTCCATTCACCAAATCTCTTCCATGAATTCTCGAATTTGGAAAAAAACAGAACTTGCTCAAAACCTGCACACATTTGTAACTCAAGAAAACAAGTCATTAGAAAAGATGGCTGGAATATCTAGACTGGCTTGCAGATAGTTGGGTCCATAGTACTCATCTGGCTAAAATAATCTGTTGTAGACTCCATTTGCCTATCTCAAAAGTGAGAGTGATTCCAGGAAACTAAGGGTGAAAACAGAGCAGAAACAGACGCCGTTCTCACCCCGGTAGGAAGTGTTCTACAAGGGCATAAAAAACCAGTAGAACGTAGCCAAGTCTCAAACTCCCACAATACAGACTTAGCTTGGGCCACCCCAATGAAACCTGACCACCCAGCACTACATGTGTATAGGAATTCCATGTGATATCAAAGCCTAGGTTTAGATTAGGCAAGATGACAAACAGAAATATTGTAGAATGGACATGACAGAGAGCCACCTCTACGCAAGGCATGGTGAAGTAATGGGGGGCAAGGGTTCAAACGATTATGACAATCCACCATTTGCCAATTTTCCGTTTGGCTAACCAACTTTTCTCTACTTTCATGGCTATTTTATTCACGACAAATTACAAAATAAGTTCAGCACAGTACATTTCAACAAACGCAAGCTGAGCCTTAGATCTTCGTGAGAAATGCGAATCTATCACCGGTCTCTTTCAATCCTAGCCGTGTGCGTGTATGAGTGTGTAGTATACTTTCGTAGTGCGTATGGATCTCCAAATCGCAGAAGAGAAAACGGGCAGGGGAAGAACGGGAGGGAAACAGGGGATTCGCGTAGAGGAGTCGCCATGCTCATCAATCATCCCGTATTCCAGACAATTTGGAGCAGAGATCTTCGTGATCTATCGCATCGAACTCCCAATTCAAGGTGCACCGATTCACGGTTGAATTCCATCACGGAGCGGGACGAAATGGCTAACGGATCAGCGCAGGAAAGAGAAGTCGCACGCCTGGGAGGGGGCGGACCAATCAAGCAACCACGCCACAAGACGGCGCACGGATCGTATCAAGCAATCAAATGAGCCATGCAACGCATTCTCTACCTCGCGGATCAAGAGGCTAATCGCATCCGGGGCTCGATTACAACGAAATCAACCAATAATCAACGGCGGGATAGAGACGAAGGAACCAACCCGAGGGGAGATCCCGGCCTCCGCTGAGGGCTGCGGGCGGCGTAGGCGGGTACCGCCGTCGGCTACGGGGAGGGTGAGGTCGCCGGCGGCGGTGGAGCGATCGTCCCCCGGCTTCGTCGCGCTGCCTCGCTGGCTTTGGTCGCGCAAACGAAGCACGACGTCGTGGGGTTGTTGGGGTAATTTGGGGGTCCCGTGTTATCATTGTCCTTGGCTTTTTCTTTGACGCGGTGGATCGGTGGACGGTCGAGGTGGCCACCACTGTTCTGACTTGGGCAAAGATTATTTTCTACCGTCAATTCTAGTTAACAAATTGATCCATCGTCAATTTGTCACGTTTGTCTTACAGAGTATAGTTTTTTTTTTTTTGCTTGTTTCATTCATTGTGGGATCACATGGCGACGCCATATGGGGGGAAGGGACAAGTGCATTCTCAGATTTTATCCATTTCTCGAGTTTCTTCGGTTTCATGCCGCATCATAGGGCGTATTTGGTAGGGTGTCTCCCCTGGGATAGGTCCGTGGGATGCCACGAACGCGTGATTGGATGGTTATCCGTGGTCTCGCGTTGTGATACGCACGGGTTTTAAAGCACCTCCGGGACAGGCCTGAGGAACTGTCGAATCGGAAGTTTTTTCAGGAGCAGGTTGTGCCGATGCGAAAAGCGGGAACACGGCACGCCCAGGAGATGAGCTCGAGATGGCGGGAGAATGCGAATTTGAGCCTTCGTTTCGTGGCAAAGTTGGGTGTCACCTTCCTATTTGGTGACCTCCCAACATTTTGGCCTAGGACAGAAATCCCAATTTGCACTTCGACACACGAGGTGGCAGCGGCGACGCGGGTCTACGCCAGCATCGGAGCGGCGTTGTCTTCTTCATGACTCCTTCTTCTCTAGCATAGGACCGACACAACGGCTCTTCTCCTTCTTCTCTAACACCGTCTCCACTCCCTTGTTTGCTCTAACGAAGGTAAGCGATGCTCGTACCGTTCTTTCTGTTTCCAACGTCAGTAGATAGTATGCAGGATCGATATAGCTAGTACTCATCGTAGAACGATCTGCTTAGGGGAACCAGTTGGATCTGACCCATCAAGCAGTAGCACTCATAATTGTGATTCAAGCCTGGAACCTGCTGCTCCATAAGACAATAGTTAGGCGTGTTGCCTTTCCTAGGCTCACATACGGCCCTTTGATCATCCGAGATTAGGAGAGGTTGGCAAATTTGAACTACATTTACAATTCAACTGATGTAGAGTCTCTCCAAATGTTGCGGATGACTAGAGCCCCTTTCTATAAACTGGTCAAAAGGTTCAGGGAACGAGGTGATGGGGTCGCAGTAGAAAACAATATTTTTTTCTAACTAGAGTACATCAATTGCCAAGATCTATGAGTTAATGTTGTAACGGGGAGAGGTTTCGGTGACATACCCTTGTAGACCGAAAGCGTTAATGTGCACAATGAACGTGGATAATATAATCGAACCACGTAGCACCTCAAGGTCGCGTTGATCCTCGCCCGACAATCCAAGTGCGACAACTAGCAACACCTCCGTGGTTTCTCACACGTTCGGTGCTCAACGACGACTCCCGGTTTCTCCGATCCACCCAAGATTGCGAAAATAGATCCTTTTTGATCGGGGATATAGTAGCACGACGGCGTGTCAGTGTTGATGTTGTCTCCCACGCACGCGGTTCTTTTTGGAGCCAAAAGCACGAGAGCTAACAAGAGAGAGAAAAGCCATGAAGGAAATATGCCTCGTGGCTTGGGATTATTATATAGGGGGGAGGGGTGACTTGGAGGAGGGGCAACGTCTAAGGAGGTGGAGGCGGCAGCGGCCATGGCTGGCCCCATCCTGCGCGCTCCCCAAAACACTAGCCCGGTCGGCCCTTGGCCTCTTGGGATGACGCCCCCCCCCCCCACGGGCCTCTTCCCCGGGATTTGGCCCATTTAGGGTAGGCTGCACTAAAAATTAAATTAAATTAAATATTATTTTAGTATTAATTCCATTAATTAATATAAAACACATATTATTTAATTCCCTGTGACCCGAAACTCCTTTTGGACCACTTCGAACATCCTTCAGACTTTCACGAAACCTTTTCGGCTTTCTCTTCTCTTCACTCTAATGATCCCGATAAATCCAAAATTATCTCCAAGGGTCAACGAACCCTTAAGCATGTTACCCTACGGTTCGAGAACACGGCAGACATGATCGAGACGCTTCTTGGACCAATGACCATCAGCAGGACGTGGATGCCCATAATGATCCCTACGCATTCCACGATTATATGTCGTTTGAACCATAAACGTCGAGTCCAATTCCTTTTGTTACTTCGATACATAAATTTTCCAAGATTTGATCATTTATATCATCATACATAGTTCAATATCGTTACCGACAAGTCTACTTAACTTGTTCTGTAATATTCCATCCTCATGACCTAGTCATATGATGTAACTTCTTGGATGCAATCTCACCGAGTGGGAACGGTGTATCTTCCTATCACGTGAGAGAACAAATCCCGATCTCGATACATAAGCGTCAACATATCCCTTCGGAATACCTGGCAGACACCTTTATGATCATCATGTTACAGTGTGATGGTTGATGCAGTCAAGGCAACCTTGGGTGATAGTGATTAGATATAATCTCATAGTCTAAGGAGAAGGATACTTCATTTCCTAATTATCGCAATGATGAACTTTGTGACTTGATCATGTTGCAATACTTATGTTGGGTAAGTGTGTCCATCACATCATTTACCACTGATATGACCTCATTGTCAATTAACATAAATTCCCATGATCAGGAAACCTTCATCATTAGTTGACCAATGAACTAGTTGAATAGAGGCTACTAGTGACGAGGGGTTACCTCGGCAATGTCCATAGTTATGAACTTGGGTTTGATGGAAACGAGAGTGTTGGTGATTTTGTCGGTCTGTTAGACAAAGAAGGGACTCGAATCCTGTCTAGGCTTTATTGCAAAGAGATGATTACAAAGTCATCGATTCGCTAGATGCAATCTAACTCACAGCGGGCTGTGTTTCGCTCAAGGCTATGGTGCCCTCTCCGTCAGATCCTCCTAGCCTGTATATGAGAGGCTGGGTCTCAGAGTCCAATGCGGACTAGTTATAGGTTTGATTACATCTACCCAACTATGTCGATTCGTATTTCTATCTTGATCAACACGCCTGGTTCCTAGGCATCAGATGCTTCTAGGACTCCTTATTTCCTTGTGGGCCTTGGGCCGTAGTCTAAGTATGTACCTATTGGGCCATGTAGAGATAAAACAAAATTTTCCTATGCGGTGATCCCAAGATCTAGCTGAGGTAGAAGGCCACGAGGATTACCACTAGACGCGCAGTTGCGGAACTGATGAAGCGCGTCGCTCGATCAAGATAGCTTGATGGCGTGGAAGAGACTAAAGACAAACTGAAATAAAGATGAAAGCAAATAAACATGTAACAGATCTAGTTGCAAACGGTGTTTCAATGCTTAGAAACAAGGCCTAGGGATCATACTTTCACTAGTGAACACTCTCATATAAATATATTCTCTTCATGATAGTACTCTGAACTACTCTCCGGTTGGACACTCTAATCCATGGTAGGGCTATAACAGCACACCTGAAAGTAAGCCTTTCTCATCTAGATAACCCCATACTGTCACCTTGAGCACTAGATGGTTCCAACAAACACCAAAATTTTATAGAAACATCCAACTCCAAATATAACTCATAACAAGTATTTATAATCTCTAGCCTAAGTGCCACCATGGTGTACACGTTGTCACTTTCACACACATGGAGAGAGCAGAGATCTATTAAAGCACTTGAGTAGCAAGGTAGATCTACTTGATTACAAAGCTCATGATCACAATATGATCATGCATAGAGAGAGAGAGATGAACACATAGCTACTGGTAGAACCCTTAGCCTCGAGGAAGAACTACTTCCTCCTCATCATGGGAATCAACAACGGCGATGGAGATGGTGGTGGAGATCGATGGAGATGGCTCCGGGGGCACTTCCCCGTCCCGGCAGGGTGCCGGAACAGAGACTTTCTATCCCCCGAATCTCCCCTTCGGTGGTGGCGGCGCAGCGGAACTTTTCATGGATTTCTGATTGATGATTTAGGGTTTTTGCATCGGGGGAGATATATAGGCGAAAGAGGCAAGGTTGGTGGCCGGCCAAGGGGCCCACACCATGCCCTAGCGTGGCTAGGGGGACCCGCCCCCAGGGGTGGTGTGGCCACCCTATGGCCCCTCTCCGTCTCGTCTTCTGGCTCTATGAGTCTTCCGGTAAAATATCAACTTCGGCTTTTGTCCCGTCCTCCGAGAATATTCATTTTCTGACTTCCTGGAACCAAAAACAACAGAAAACAGGCAGCTGACACTGTGGCTCTTGTTAATAGGTTAGTCCAAGAAAGTGTATAAAAAGTACTCCAAAGTTGGAACAAAACATAAGAAAGTAGATAAAAACCAAGCATGGAACATCAAAAATTATAGATACATTTGCAATGTATCAGGACACACTAGGGGCGCGCCTGGCCATGGTGTGGGCCACCCCTGGCCCTCCACTCACTCTCTCACTTGCCACTTCCTTCTCTCTCTCGAGAAAACACCCGCTCATTGCTCGAAATCGCATTCTTGTTGTTCTTGCCCACGATTTTTCGATCTCCTTGCTCAGCCCATCTTTGCTGCTGAAATTTGGAGCATTTGTTCTCTGGTATGTGACTCCTTCGCTTGTCCAAGTAGATTTGTGTTTAGTAGTTTATAGCTTGAGTATTTTGCTGTTGTAGGTGACATGTTATGAGATCTTGTAAGCTTGTTCAATGCTTAGAGATATTGTTTTGATGCATGTTTAGGCCTCTTACAAGTCCCTATGAGTAGTTCCCTTCATTATTTGCAATCTCTTGTATAATGGATGTTTAAATTTCAGAATATCAAAGATGAACAACCACACATTTGGAGAAATATTTGAGAGGGACACACCTAGGAGGTCGAGGCCTTCAAGATCAGCCTCTCAGTTTAGGCCTTCATACAATGAAGATCTTATTGCACCACACTTTGGCAACGAAGGAGATGAGGGAGATGCTCACCCGTCTACTTTCCCTTGTTTTACCTTTTTGCAAGCTGCAGGGATCCTCAACGAGTTCTTACTCCTCGTTCAGAGGGTTGGGGTGACTACTTACATGGAAGATGAGAGTGAGCAATATGTTGCGCTCACCAAAACTTTCGTTGAGAGTTTCGCTTTCACTAACACCCCTTATCAGTCTACTGTTTCATTCAAAATTTATAATCTGCCTATTACCATGCCATTGGAAAGATTTTGCAGCATTATAGGCATAGGCATGACTGGGACAGTGAAGAAGATCCAAGGTCGACCCGCTGATTTGCTGGAGCTCTACCGAAGTGTGACAAATGATGATGACCGCGCAGCTCAGCGCGGGAAGATAAGAAACATTCAACTCCCAGCTCTTAGATATTTTGCTTACTATCTTGCCACTAGCATTCTAGGTAGGGAGAACACTAGTAACATTTCTAATTATCATTTAGCCTTCCTCGCTGCTGCACTTAATAATGATACCAAGTATAATCTTGGTTCTCTCATTGCTCGCCGCCTAGCCGCTAGAGGACCTATTTATGGAGGCATTATTGCCTCACGCATGGTGGTTGCTTTAGAACTTTCTGTGGATCCTAATGAAACTGTGTTGACTCCACAAAGGCTTGATCTTGCTGCTATGAAAATGCATCACTTTGTTACTACTGACTCTAGTACCCAGAATCTAGTATACAGGATGTTGTTTACTGACGAAGACGAGAGGGAAATTCCTTTGCCACAATTCACTTTGTTCAGTATTCACAGGAGTCCATGGTCGCGCTCCAAGGAGGAGGTGGACGAGAAGCTCCGCTTGTTGGGTTTCCACAGGCAGCACTAGGAAGATGTGCCCTCTTACGACTACTATGCGCACTACGTGGGGGCATCCTCGAGATCGTACCAGGATGAGGGCACCTCCTCGCCGTACCATGGAGGCGCTCCATCTTGCCAGCTTGGGATTGATACCCACTTAGGCCAAAAGCCTAAGCTTGGGGGGAGGTACTCCGATAGCACACTCATCTACTTATCATGTTCAGTCGGCACTTTGTATATCCATGTTTCACTTTCTTTTTATTTTCGTTCTTGCTTTGTTTCTGCTTTCCAAAACACAAAAACACCAAAAATATTTTTGTTGTTTCTCTTTGTTTGCTTCTTTTTTCTTTTTTCCTTGGTTTTCCTTTTTTCCTTTTAGCTTTGTTTTGATTATTTGAAAAACCCAAAAAGATTTCACTTTGCTTGTTCTTTCTTTTGGTTCTTGCCTTTAAAATTCTAAAACCCAAAAATATTTGTTGTTCTTCTTTAGTTTTATGAAGTTTGTTGCAGGGTTCAACAGTCCTCAGTGGTGATTGGTTTCATGTTATTATTCAAGCAACACAAGTGAAGAGCAATAATGAAGATTAATGAAAACTTGAGATGTGGTAAGAGGCTGGTAACGAACTCTATTTGTTTTCATTTTTGTACATATACTCATCATTGTGGGCATGCTTAGTCCGTCCATATAAGGTGTATGTTATTTATGGATGCTTAGTAGTTCTTGCTTTCTTATGATTAGCTCCATCTTGCTAATAGTTTGTAGCATGTCATATGAATTTTTGCTTGTATTGTTCTATTCATAACTTGGTATGACACTATGGTATCCTCCTCTGAAAGTTTCACTTCAATTGACTTGGCACATGCTCACGCATGCATATGACTGAAACAATCAGTTAAGCCTCAATGAATTATTTTCCCCAGGGTTCTTGAATCACTTTCATACCATAAGTAGTCCTGTTTTGTTGCAAGCATGATTATGACAGTTATTGCTCTCTTGTTTGTCGCTCCCTCTCTATTGCTAGCCTTCACTTGTGCTGAGTATAAGCTTTACTCATGCATCCAACTCCCCAAAACCAATATTGCCAAAAGAGTCCACCATATCTACCTATTAGCATCATTGTTACTCGCATATTTATCATGCTTTGTTTTCTTCTGAATAAAATGTTTGCTTGTTATGAGAAAATTAGTTAGTAAAGCTCTCACGAACTTGATGGCACACTTTTTTCTTGCACCTAATAAACCTAAACTATTGTGACTGTCCATGAAAGTTATATGCTTGCAAATTATAGGCTGGGGATCAGCATAACCGTGCTGTCACGGGGAACGCTTTCAACACCTATAAATATATACCCAGTTGATATCATGCTCTTTTTTATGGATGTCGTCGGTGTGAAATAAAAGGGGAGCTTGTAAGTCCATGGAGTTATGTATATGTGTTAGAGAAACGCCTAGGCCGCTGGTCTAATCCATGCCTAATCATGGTGGAAACCTGCACCGTAACCATAATGAGTTGTCTATGAAGCATTCTTCTTATAAAAAAAGATAGTTATTGAGAAAAAGAGAAAAAGAAAAAAAGATATGAGAAAAGAGGAAAGAGAGAAAAAACACCATTTTCCCATGGTAAATAAGAAGATTGTTGAGATGCTCATTGTCTGCTTGCCTTGTCATTTTGATATGGGGATTCTTCCATATCATCAGGGAAGGGGTACCCCGTTGGTGGTTCTCTATGATACACATGTATTTACTATGACAAGAACTTACCGGTAACTAAAGTTGAGTAGCATGAGGATCGACCCTCGTCTCATATTCTTAGTAGCGCGGCCAGGTGGTGTGGCTGGGCCCCAGCCCCACTCCGTCTCATATTCTAGCTCTAGGAGTCTTCTGGTGAAATAGGATTTTTGGCTTTTGTCCCGTCCAATTCCGAGAATATTCATTTTTTGACTTTCCTGGAACCAAAAACAGCAGAAAACAGGCAGCTGGCACTGTGGCTCTTGTTAATAGGTTAGTCCAAGAAATCATATGAAAAGTACTCCAAAGTGTGGACAAAACACAAGAAAGTAGATAAAACCAAGCATGGAACATCAAAAATTATAGATACATTTGCAATGTATCACCCCTCCTGCCCCCATGCGCGTGCCCTTCTCACTCCTAGGGCCAGCGACCCCTCTTTGGCCATCTCCCCTCTAGGGAGGGCCCAGGTAGGAGGATTTTCCCTTTTATTATTAAAATAATTATATTTAATAATTAATTCAATTAATTATGTATTAAATACCTATTATTTAATCCCTATTATTTGAAACAATTTTGAACAACTTTTGAACACTTCAGTATCTCTCCGGAACGATTTCGGTTCTCTCTATCCTATTTCTCTTACGATCGTGGATCAACCCTAAGCGTCTCTACCCTAAAGCATGATACCCTTATAGTTCAGGAATGTTCAGACATGATCAAGACATCTCTTTGATCAATGACCAAAAACAGTGTCTAGAAACTCATGATGATCCCTTCACATTCCACGAATTAATTGATCGCTTAAACCTTTAAACGTTGAGTCACATTTCCTTTGCTCTACAATACCTATTTTGTCCAAGACCTGATCTCCGATATCGATATACCCAGTTCAATCTTGTTACCGAAAACACATTTACTCATTCTCGCGATATTACATCCTCGTGACCTAGTCACATGCTTGCAAGCTCATCGATGTAATATCACTGAGTGCGCACAGGGTATCTATCTGTCACTCAGATAGGCAAATCCCGATCTTGATGTATTGTACCTCAGCATATCCCTTTGGAATACCTAATACACACCTTTATGGCCACCTTTCTACGGTGTGACGGTTGTTGTGATCAAAGAAGTTGCGGGTGATAGTGATTAAACATGATCTCACGGTCAAAGAATTAAGTTACTACGCTTTTCTAGATATGCAATGTTGAACTTTGTGACTGGATCACATTGCAACACTATGGCCGGGTGTGTCCATCACTTAATTCATCTAATGAAATGACCATGTTCTAAGTTGTGGTAAAAATTCCATGATCGGGAAACCACGATCATCAGCTGCCCAACAAACTAGTCTAGGGGATACTAGGGACTTGGTTTGTTTATATACCACACATGTATTAATGTTCCCACTTAATAAAGTTATAGCATGATACAGAACTACTATGAACATATGAGATATATCAATAAAAATAAGTTTATTATTGACCTCTAGGGCATATCTCCTTTAGTCTCCCACTTGCACTAGAGTACAATTAAACTAGTTTACACCCGGTAATGATCTAACACCAATAGACTCTTGGTGTTGATCATGCTTTGATCATGGCAGAGGCTATGTGAATGGATCTGCTACATTCACATATGTATGTACTTTGCAAACCCTAATGTTACCATAACTAACAAACTATCTTATTACATGGTAAAGTCAGAGTACATGCTTGGTCGTGGAGTGTAATCTCTAATCCTTTGTGTTCGCAATGGCCCCCATGTTGTCGCAGTAGATGCACAGGGTCTTATGTGCTTGGGAACACTCCAAGTTTGGCGATGAACTTACTTAGCCACACAACTTCATTTGCTACTTCTAAAGCTGCAATGTACTCTGATTCATTGTAGATTGAGCCACCAAAGTTTGCTTCCCACTCCTCCAACTTACCGCGCCACCGTTCACCAAAAACACATACCCTGTTTGAGACTCCGAGTCGTCCGGATTAGTGTTGAAGCTTGCATCCACGTAACTAGTTACGACAAGTTCTTCATCATGTTCTTCAAAGACAAGAACCATATCCTTAGTTCTTTTTAGATACTTGAGAATGTTCTTAACTACAGTCCAATGAACAATCACAGGGTTACTTTGGAAATGGCTCGTAAAACTAAGAGCCAGGGCCATGGCTGGTCGAGTGCTCAGCATAACATACATGATAGAACCAATGGCAGATGCATAGGGTATGCCTTTCATTGCTTCCTTATCCTATACCGTTACTAGGCATTGAGTCTCACTAAACGATTTACCTTTCACGATGGGAAGAAAACCTTTGTTTGCTCCATCCATCCTGAACCATTTCAGAACTTTCTCTAGGTAAGTGCTCTGACCTAGTGCTAGTAAGCGCTTCGATATATCTCTATAGATCTTAATGCCTAGTATATATGTAGCTTCACCCACATCCTTCATAGATAATTTACTGTTTAAATAATCGTTTACGCTATTCAAAAGTTTCACATCATTCCCTATTAGTAATATGTCATCCACATATAGTACTAGGAATGTCACTGAGCTCCCACTCACTTTCTTATAGATGTAGGCTTCTCCTTTGTTTTGGATAAATTCAAAACCTTTGATAACCTGATCAAATCAAAGATTCTAGCTCCGAGATGCTTGCTTTAGTCTATAAATGGAGAACTGAAGTTTGCATACTTTTCTAGTATCATTTGGATTTACAAAACCTTCTGGTTGCATCATATACAACTCTTAATGTTGCCATTCAGGAATGCAGTTCTTACATCCCTCTGCCATATTTCGTAATCAAAATGTGCATCGACTGCTAGTAAAATCCGAATAGACTTAAGCTTCACCACGGGACAAAATGTCTCTTCCTAGTCAATTCCTTGAATTTGTCACAAACCTTTCACGGCAAGTCAAACATTGTAGACAGTGATGTTGTCGTTAGCGTCAGACTTTTTCTTGAAGATCCATTTATTCTCTACAGCCTTGCGGCCTTCGGGAATACCATACTTAGTTGTCGTACATGGATCCCATTTTAGATTTCATGGCTTCAAGCCATTTCTTGGACTCAGAGCCTTCCATCGCTTCCTTGTTGGTCGTAGGCCCATCATGTTCAATCATCATGACCATGTTTACAAGTTGTCCGTACCACTAGAGGGGAGTACGTATTCTTGTTAACCTGCGAGGTTGAATAGCTATCTCTTCATGAGGTTTGTGCTCATCATCATTTGCTCCCACTTCAATTGATGAGGACGGTTCTGGAACAGCTTCCATTGCGCCACTCGGTATTTGAAGATCAGGATCAACAATCTCATCGAGTTATATTTTCCTTCCACTTATACCTTTCGTGAGGAACTCTTTCTCGAGGAAGGTACCATTCTTTGTGACAAACAATTTTCCCACAACTTGGTTGTAGAAGGTATGTCCAATAGTTTCCTTTGGATATCCTACAAAGGTTCACTTTTCAGATTTCACATCCCCAAACTTTCAGGAAAGACAACTTTGGCTTTGTGCCATGCCATTTCTCATACGGCGTTGTCTCCATGGACTTGGATGGTGCTCTATTTAAAATGAATGCAGCGATTTCTAGTGTGTATCCCTAGAATGATACAAATAAGTCAGTAAGAGACATCATTGACCGCATGTTGTCTAATAAGGTGCGATTACAACGTCGCTCAGACACACCATTACGTTGTGGTGTTCCGACCGGCCTAAGTTGTGGTACGATACCACAAGTCTTCAGATGCACACCCTCATAACTTAAATACTCACCCCCTCAATTAGTACGAAGGTGCTTGATTTTTTTGTCGAGATGATTTTCAACTTCACTCTAAAATTTCTTGAACTTTGCAAAGGTTTCAGACTTGTGCTTCATCAAGTAGATATACCCGTATCTACTCAAATCATCAGTGAAGATGATAAAGTAGAGATAACCATTGCACGTGGAGACGCTCATCGGTCCACATACATATGAATGTATGACTCCCAATAGGTTTGCAGCCCGTTCCATCATATTGGTGAACGGTGTCTTGGTCATCTTGTCCATAAGGCACGATTCGCATCAATCGAGAGATTAAAAATCCAAAGGTTCCAAAAGTCCATCGGAATGGAGCTTCTTTAGGCATTTTACACCGATATGACCCAGACGACAATGCCACATATACATGGAATTATCATCACCATGCTTACATCGCTTGGTGTCAATGCTATGGATGTTTGTGTCATCACAATCAGGATTCAATAAGAATAAGCCTTTACTTTGTCGCACATGAGCATAAAACACATTATTCATGTAAATAGAACAAACATTTGTCTCTAATTTAAACAAATAATGATGTTGGCACAAGGAAGATCCACTGGCAATATTCATGCTCAAAAATGATACATAGTAACAATTATTCAATAACAAAATAAATCCTGAGGGCAGACGCAGAGGGAGAGTGTCGACGGCCATCACTTCAACTTTGTGGTTGTTGCCGACACGCATGATCACCTCATCCTTCACCAAGCACCCTTTACTCCACAACTCCTGCTAAGAGTTAAAAATATGAGTAATAGAGCTAGTAACAAATACCTAGGTGTTGCTCCTGGCACTTGTGAGGAAAACATCAATAACATGTATATCACATATACCTTTCTCTTTGGCAATGATCTTGTCGGTCTTCTTATCCTCCAGATACTTGGAGTAGTTGCGCTTCTAGTGACCCTCACCATTGTAGTAGAAGCTTGTGACACCTTGGTTGGACTTGGGCGCCTTGCAAGAGACGACAACAGATTTGTTGTTCTTCTTTGGCTTGCCCTTTTTCCTTTGTTCTTCCTGCCAGACTTCTTGAATTCAACAGTTTTGTTGACCATCAAGATGTTGTGATCCTTCTTGATCTCCACCTCAGCATGCTTGAGCATAGCGAACAACTCAGATAGGGTTTTGCTCATAACCTGCATGTTTTAGTTTAGGACAAATCCCTTGTAGCTAGGGGAAACAATTGCAGCACCCTATTAATTACTAGCTCATCATTGATTTTGAAAACAAGATCATTCAGGCGTTGAAGGTATCTAGACATTCCGACCATGTGCTTGCTCAAGTTGTTGTGCTCTTCCATCTTGGCCAAGAAGAAGAGGTCTGAGGAGCGAAGATGGCCTTGATATCAGTGATGATCTCAAAGGCACTCATGTTTTCAAAGCGCTTTTGCAGGTCGGCACTCATGTTATCATCCGTACTCTACTAATAAACATTTTTATCAGCTTGAGAGGCAGAAGTAGTGGATGGTTACCTATGGCAGCTTCTAGTATGTAGGAGAGTTTATGGGGAACGAGGAGAATCATCAAATTGCAGGACCAGGCGATGAAGTTTGACCCATCAGTTTTAAGCTTTTATTTCTAAGGGAAAGGGCCTAGGTTGAAGGTGGGGCAAGACATTTACAATGGTATTTGCAAATTCATTAACTTATGTTCATAATATGAGTTCCTGTATATTTAAACTAAATTATTAGAACTCCCACTTAAACAAACATCCCCCAACGTTGTTTAGTGATTACATAATCCCCATTCACTATACCATCCCCTATCGTCATGGCATTTGATATTGTTGCAAGGGTAGATAAACATATCAATCACATCACCATGTGACTCATGCTTAACCTTTCGGTCATCTGTGTTCCGAGTCCATGTCTGTACATGCTAGGCTCGCCAACTTTGACCATTAGTGTATTTAAGTGCATACATGGATTACACCCACTATATGTGAACATCGATACGTCTAGCACCCGATCGTCATGGTCTGCTTCATAACGATGGACTTTCTTGGTGGTGCAAACTAATGGGAGAACACAAACATTGGAATTATGTTTGAGGGATCATCTTATAATTCTATCGTCGAAAGTCTAGTACTAGCAGAGTAAGATGCATAAGTAACTAACATTGAATGTAAATAATTTATGCAATATGTCATGGTCGTTGCGCCTTGATCTCCATCGAGTGCACTGTTGCACAGCAGGTACATGAAGCCACTAATCCTTCGGTAGTTCATCTCATAAACACTTACCTGGACCATACATATCATGTGCCTCTGCAAAATAAAGTTAAACACCTTTACTTTATCTTTGCATGTTTTACGTGGTTGTATGGGCTTTCGTACAAGAACCATTTCTTACCTACGAATATGAACCACAACATGGATTGACTAGTTGTCCCTTTAAATCCCTTTTCAGGGCAATCCTTTTAAAATTCCATATCAAGTAATGTTGGAGAGACATGCACCCGCCATCAACTTATATGGTACAAGCCATATCTTAGTCCTGGAATTAATCTCGCGTAAGGTCAGTCCGAACTGCTTCATACAACATTTCCTCGATCTGAGCAAGTACACATGGGAGGGTAGAAACTACAAAATCAATGCTCACATATTTATATGTGTTCTACTCGTACCAATATATCTACGCATAGCTTGGCTTCGATACCACTGAAGGGTTCATGTGCATAAAACAAAAAGAATTTGTAACGACAAACACCATATCCAAGATCTATCTATGCAGATATATACTAACGAGCGAGATATGGTGTTCATACCTTTGAAGATCGAAAGTGGGATTACGTTCCCACAGAAACATTGTTGATGTAGCCGAAGTGTAGCCGACCTCAAGGTCAATAAGGCTTCAAGTGTCCAACACCACAAGTGGCGGTGCCTCCGAAGTTTTACACACGTCTAGTGTAAAGACATCTCTCAGGCCCCGGTCTAGTAAGACAGTGGAAGGAGAAGATCTAGACCAACTCCAAGTGCACGTGCGTTTGGTGGAGAAGTCTCTACCATGTAGCACATGTTTCTAACTAGAGAACACGCACGAGAGGGAGAGAGAGAATGGCAAAAGGTCAACTGGGATGAGATTTGGAGGAGGACTCCCCCCATTATATAGGGAAAAGCTGGGCACACCCCACCCTCCACGTCTCGGGGTGGGACTAAACTTGGGAGGAGGTGGAGGTGGTAGCAGCCGATGGTGAGGGTGGTCCCAACACGCACGCCTAGCCCATTAGGGCTGGCCAACGGCGGTGGGACCCCCCGTCCCCCACACATGCGCCCTTGTCCCTCCTAGGGACGGTGGCCCTCTTTGGCCCTCTCCCCTCCGGGGAGGGCCCATGTAGGAGGCTTTGCCCATTTTTATTATTTAAATAATTATATTTAATAATTAATTAAATTAATTAAGTATTAAATACCTATTATTTAATCCCTATTATTTGAAACACCTTTCGAACACTTCAGTGTCTCTCCGGAACGATTTCGGTTCTCTCTGTCCTATTTCTCTTACGATCGCTGATCAACCCTAAGCGTCTCTACCCTTAAGCATGACACCCTTACGGTTTGGAAATGTTCATACATGGTTTGATTATATACCACACCTATATTAATGTTTCCACTTAATACAATTATAGCATGATACAAAAATATTATGAACATATGAGATATATCAATAAAGATAACTTTATTATTTAGGGATTTTTATGTTCGTCCCCCTGGTTCGTTAGTTGTACTCAGTTTTCTCTAGCCGCTTAGCTTTTGTAGCCAATGACCGGTGGGGCCATCATAGCCAATGACCGGTGGGGCCGTCATGTGGGGCTGGAGGGGGGATTTGCATATTTGCCATGTTTTACTTTGCAACTTGCATATTTGCCATTTTGTGTGTCACTGACATGTGGTGGTCATGTGGCAAATATGCAAATTTCAAAGAAAAAGTTTAGCAGATATGAAAAATTGGCAAATATGCAAAAAATTGATAGGTGGGGTCGTGTATGACACGTCGTCTCTCTCTCTCTCTCACTCTCTCTCATCCGCTCCTAGCCCCTAGCCCCGAGAAGCTCCTATCCCACTGGCGGACAGAGCAGTCATCGTCGGCGCATCGCTGGATCTGTCCTACGGTGTTATCGGACGGATTGCCATGCTGCACCTCAACTACTGCGCCAGCACCTATTTCCTCCGCACGCATTGTACATTGAGGTAGTATCGACCGCAGGCAGGTCCGCCGCCCACGACGACCAGGATTTGGTTCCGCCGCCATAGCTCGACGAATAGTCGCAGCAATTGCTAGTAGTGCTTGCTAAGACCTCCGCTCCTGCTCCACCCAGCCTAATCGATTCAGTTCCCGTAATTTCCTCGATATTGCAGGTGCAAATTAGTCCCCAATGTCTGGTCGTAGCGGGTACACCAGTGAGGGTGGGGAATCGATCATGTCACGGGCACATTCTCCTTCTCCTACCATGTCGGAAGTGCATGTAGCTCCTTCTCTTTGTACTACCGTTGAATTTGAAGTGCTGACATTGCATGTCGGACTGATTCCAATTTGGTTTGTTTTGGGATTGTTACAGTGTGCTATGCAGACCGATGATCCATGGTACATTGCATACCAAGATGAATCAACCCACTAGCCATAGGAAGGATTTGGAGGAGATGGTTGCCAAGTTAGGTGATGAATTGGCCTGTCAAAACCTATTGATATTCGAGCTGAAGCGTACTGTCGAGGAAGAATTCAGAGCTTATTCGCAAAGATAAGTTGACACCTGAGGCTAATCTTGCCGTATCTGATCAAGTTGTAGAAAATCTAAAACATGAACTTCAAGTGAAGAGGGGGGGAGATAATAGTAGATTCATGTGGGTAGTTTTAGTAGTTGTCATCCGCATCCTAGCAGTTACAGTATGTGGTTGTGGTGAAGGGTGTCACGTGTAATGATTAGTTGAATAGATAGCTAATTTAGAGAGTAGAATTGTTATTCAATAGATGGTTGTGAGTTCCTGCTAATTTAGTCAATTTGCGGTCCCAAAGTTGTCGAGAGAATGCATTGCGGTGCCCGAGTTGCTTGCCATTGGATCTAGCGGTCCCAAAGTGGCCGAGAGAATGCATTGCGGTATCCGAGTTGCTTGCCATTGGATCTAGCGTTTCCAAAGTTGTCGAGAGAATGCATTGTGGGGACCGAGTTGCTTGCCATTGGATCTAGCTGCCCATAGTTGGCGTGCCAAATGCCTATAGGATCAAGTTGGGGCCTATCAGTTTTGACTGTTCTGTCGCTGCCATCGTGGCTGCCATCTAGAGTTGCAGCATTGGCGGCAACATCCATTCCCCGTTCCAAATTAGTGGTTGAGATTGTCAATCCAAGTTACTTGACTCAAATTCGTCAAGATACAATCGAATCTAGACAAATCTAAATCAACTAATTTGGGTCAAAGGGAGTACTACTTATGAATCAACTTTAGAGCATATCCACCATCCTCACTACTCAAATACATATCAATTTTGATTCATATCATACATATTTCGATCAAATTTATACAAGCCCACCGGAGATTGTCAAAGCAAGTACTACTACTTATGTCAAATTTAGAGCATATCCACCGGTCTCACGACTCAAATACATGTCAAATTTATTAAAATCATACATATATTGTCATAGAATTTTGGTTCAAATTGGGCTTAAATTTGTCCCAATTTTAAGTGGACGGTGAGCTAGCCGCCCTCCCTGCCATATGTGTACTCCAAGAAGTAAGGGCAAAGTGCTCCCATCCGGCCTTCACCGTCGAAGTACCCCTCGACGTGCCACCCACGGCCACGGCCTGCCTCCCACAGCTTCGGTTCATGAGGGCTTGATCTGCGTCGTCGTAGTGATGTTGCGCATGATGGCTTCAATCATATTCACATCGATGACCACCGTCAGCACCACCACCATCGCACTGATGTTGTGGATGATGGCTTCCATCAGTGTCTTTCATCAATGACCACTGTCGGCACCAGCGCTATCGCACTAATGTTGTGGATGATGACTTCCATCGGTGTCTTTCATCAGCAACAGATCTAAGGATGTGAATGGAAGTGAGGCAGATAGAGAAATAAATTTTAGACGGTTAGATCCTCATCGCCGCACGCTGTTTGTAACATCTCAAATCTTTAATCAAGGTTATCAAGATCCAAATCACCCAATTGAGGGTTAACAACAACTTTTTATCATTAAAATAATTAAGCATGCATATGTGTTGCATTAATATGGAATTGTTTGGAATTGCCATGTTTAATTGTTTTAATGGTAGTAAAATGATTATAAGGTGAATGCCACATCATCATTCCCAAGCAAAATCCAAAGAAAAAGAAATCAAATATAATTAATAAAGGCAAATGGTCACTTTTGCCATTTTAATCACCTAGGTCACTTTAGGTGTTCCTAGCACTCAAACTCAAACAGAAACACATTTAACTCTTTGCACCCCTTGCTAGTACAAGTAAATATCTACCAAGGCCCACCTTGTGCTCTTGCAAAAACATTCAAATCCTAAATTTAAATGACATTTGAAAATGGAATCAAGTGTATGTACCTAGATCCCACTTTTTTAAAAACCACTCAAATGAATTCAATTTGACAATCCCAAGCAACCACAAATGCTCAAGCATAAGACCAACAACTCCACCAAAAATCATTTCAAAATTCAAATAAAACCTTCATGCGGCCATTGTGTCGAACAGGTGGCATGCACACAAAATTTGCCTAACACTATTTGTGGATCAAATGCTTTGTCGAGTATTTGGGCTCAATTTTGTTCCCTTGTCTCCCCTAGCTCTAACCAGCCCATAACCAAGCTATCATTTGGCCTAGAGCAACAGTTCCGCACCTCCCGTTCTTGGTCGCTGCTGGCCAAGCGTGAGCAACGCGCCACAGACAGCGCCGCGCCAATCCAGCACCGCCACTAGCTCTACCACACCCTACCGCGACCCCCTGTCCACCCCATGGACGTAGCCAGCCCCTGGACCACCATGGACAGCTCACGCCCGCCACCTCTGCGCCGTGCCCAGCTCACGCCAGAGCGTTGTCCCCGATAAGCCTGCACGAGCCGCGCCTCGACCCCAGCTTGCACGCGCCGCTCCGCCATAACCCCAGCATGCCCCCAGACACGCCCCTTTCCCGCCGCGCGACTAGCAGCCGCCGTGAACCGTGTTGAGCACCGCCTTTGCCATGTAGAGCGCCAGCCTCTCCCAACCGCAAGCCACCACCCCTAGCGTCGGATTTACGTCGTAGCTGATCGCCAGGAGGCAAGCCACCGTCCGCCTACACCACCCATGCCTCTAGCGACCCGTGCCGTCATCACCGACGAGCTCACCGTCGCCCTCACGGTCCCCTCGTCGATCCTATATAAGGAGACCTCCCCAGCACCAATCTGACACACTCCCACACTCCCCTCTCACCACTGATCATTCCCCACCTCTCGCCGGAGCTGCTCGAGCAGCCATTCACCGGAATTGCATCGGAGTTCGCCGCATGTAGCATCCCATCAGTCTAACATATGTAATGCTACATGGTCTAGTAATATAATTGCTACTTCCTACATATAATTGTTGCATCATAATTATATCATGCTCATGTCATCATGCCACCTTGCATTTGAGCATCATATAAAACCCTTTTCATTTGGTTCTTATCTCATATGCATTATTAATTGTGTTTGGCTCTTGATATATTGTATTTGGTTCTTGATATATTGTTTAATGCCCAAGTTGAGTTGGGGGCATATCTATTATTAACTCCACCACCTTTCTTGTCACCACCCCATAATTCCACCATCCAACTATATGTGAGCTTTGCATCTTATTTGGTTTTACCTCTAGCTCATGTGGGTTGGGATGAATCCTCTCTTTTTCCACATGCTCCCATATATGCACCATATTATTTTCACATTATTGATATATGAGGAGCCACATGGCCACCTTTGCATGCTATATGAGTGGTACCCCTTTTCAAGCTTCCATATGAATTATTATGAATGTATGCTCATGTTGGAATATTTTTGAGGATATTATGCACCTAGTGGAATACACACACTAGCATGTCCTAATTATATTCAAATATGACCATCTCCATCTACTCCACTTGGAACATCCTTTTTAATTCCTTTAGCTTGGCTTTAATTCCATATTTGGGAATGCATGGAAATAAATGCCATGGGATTTAATTTTGTTCTCACAAAATTAAATATGGCATCTACTATTCATGCATGGGCCATGCAAATCTCACCATCATCCCCTCCTTTTGGCTTTTCTTGTATTTTTGGAAGTGGAGCATGGTTCTTTGAGAGTCCATTCATGTTGGCTCTATTCTTTTGCTTTTACCATAAACCCTCACCATCTTGATCTCCTTACCTTACCATGTGCATCAAAACCTCTCTCTCTCACCCTCACCTTCCTCTCCTTTTCACCCTCCATCCATGCATGATCAAGTGTGATCATAGCTAAACCCCTACCCTAAACCCCCTCTCTCTAATCCTCTCTCTAAACCCTAACCCTAACCAACCTCTTGCCATGCCACCCTACTCTCACCATGCCGAGGCATCTCTCACTCCCTCTCTCTGCCAGCAGGGCCCACCCCAGCTCTCTCTCTCCCCATGCCGAAGCTACCCCCTCCTATCCAACCCTAGCTGAGCTCCCTCCTACCCTAGCTCCAACCCGTTCCTCCCTCTCTCTCTCTCTCTCTCTCCCTCTCTCCCTGCCATGCAGCCCCACCAACCCAAGCCTGGCCTCTCTCCCGGCCGAGCCCCACCTGCAGCTGCCTGCCCTAGCCTCCCCACGACGTGCACGTGAGGGAGAGGCAAAAGGTGGCCGAGGCCACCTTTTTCCTCAACCAGTCCCCCACGGCACCTCTCCCCTCTCCCTCTCTGCTATCTACTCCCTCCCGCCTCTCTCTCGTGCCCAGACCCACCCCTGGCCGTTCCCCTCCCTCTCCCCTGCACCTCTTCTCCAACTCCGGCCACCACCCTCGGCTTCGGCTGCCACCAACGGATCGAGGAGGCGGGCGTGGTGTGTGAGGTGTCGTGGAAGACCGTGAGGCCCCCCTGCGTCACCCCCGTACACCACAACGAGGAGGGAGAAGGCCCTGTACCGCGGCACGCCGACGCGACTGAGAAAACCCTAACGTCACCGGCCGTCTGCATCGTCGCTGATCTGCTGCTCCCCAGCCCGAACCACCTCCACCGACGCCCCCGCGGTGAGCGTCCGCACCTCCCAGACAACCTCCCTCCGTTCACCGCTTCCTGTACGCGCCACGCCGCCGGACGAGCGCCTTCGGTGCATCGCGCTCGCCGTCGTCGAGGACCGTCCTCTTGCCGGATACACTTTATCTGGCCGCGCCTGCACGTCCTAACATCAACCTCCCCCGAGCCCAGCGGTAGCCGCCGTCGCACGCTAGCACCAGATCGCGGGTATAATCCCCCGCGGCGCCGTTTGCTGTCGCCGTCCCGTCCGTCAGAAAACTGGAAGAAAAACAGTAGCAGCTGCGCACTTTACACATACCCCCACCTTTTTTTACTCCCTCAAACCCGCGCTCCCTCTAGACCCACCTGTCGGTCTCCTTGGCCGTTTTACAAAAAGGGGCGGGAGGTTCCAAAAACCTCAACCCACAGCCCCTAGATCCCCCACGTGGCACCCCCTGGTTCGCTCGCTGTCGCGTGGGCCTCTTTGGCGTCGGACCCACCGGTCAGTCCCTGTGGCTCGCTGAGCTCGCGGTGAGAAAAGGGTTCGTCGCGCAGCTGCGCCAGTTCAGCTCAGGTCCCACCCGCCAGTGGCTTGGGCTAGGTTTCTCTGGGTGTAAAAAGTCTGGGCGCATTTCTGTTTTATAAAATGAATTTACAGAAATGTTTAAATTCAAATTTAAATATGTTTTTAATAACTTTTGATTTATAATTCCAAATAACACAAATAATATATGTTTGGGAATCAGAAAAATGTGAGGAATTCAAATATGCCATTCAAAATATCTTTTGGGCAAATTAAATTTTCGAAATTGTTTAAATGCAATAAAAATGCCTTTCTTAAATAATTAATAACTTTAATTCTACAACTCCAAATTCGATAAATAATATGTCTAAATCGATCAGCGCGACGAGCCCGTTCTAACTAAGCATTCCATGTTCTGAATTGCAGCATGCATCATATAAATCTAAAGTATACAACAACTTATTTGGGTTTAAAATGTGACTAAAACTCAATAAAATGCTTTATTCTTGTACCCCACACCTCACTCATGCCATGCTACATTATTGCCATGCAAATTGTGCATCATTCATCATGGCATGCTTGTTTGCTTGTCGCATTTTATTCATATGCTTGTGCACTTTATTTATGTTGGCCCTTGCTTGTTTGGTTCTTCTTCGAATAGACGCCGAGCAGGGGATATATCAGGAATCCCAGGAGCACTACCCAGATCCGTCTCTTGCTTCAACTGAGCTGCCAGGCAAGCACTACCACATGCTTGCATACATATAGTACCTATTGCCTCTATCTTATTCTTGCATCATTGAGTCGCGATTGCATTAAATTGAATCCCAAGTACTGCATAGCCTTTACTTTTAAACCCCACCGAAGCTTGTTCCTCCATCCCATGAGCCATTACTACAGGAGTTGTTTGGGCCATGCGAGTCGTAGAACAGCATGTGTAGGGTATGTGAGTGTCCGATGAATAACGAGGTACCTAAACAACTTAATCTGAGTAGTAATGGGATAACTAATGAAAGAGGCACCGGTGAGCAATATCTGCTATTTGGTTTTTCATGCTCACTTGTGTCCCGTAGGACCCCGAGTACTTGATTCTTGTTCCTTGACTATTCACACTATCCACATCCGGGAGGCCTTATGGACCCCCCTGAGCCAGAGCTTGATTCATTTCTATTTCTTGGGGCCACAATTAGTTTGGGGCTTTATTACTATCCTGTACTTATGCCATGCTTTACTGCTTTATTTAAGATTGTGTGAGGAGCACCTGTACTGTTTAAGAATGCGGAATGTTTTCGCGGTATCGACAAGCCCAGTCACATTGTCGGGTTCCCAGTCGTTTACAGCCATTGTCGCAAACACTGGGTCCGTCTCAGAGCCGGCCAAGTTCGTTGTGGGTAGCTTATTGGGGTGGCCCCCTGAAATATTTCTGAATCCTGTGACCGCTTTGTCGTGAATGCCTCGTTGGGTTTTGATTTGGTTTTTCCGAGGTTGATCGAGTGTGTGTTGCTATTTGTGCACCCCTGCAGGGTAAATCTTTCTGAAAGCCGTGTCCGCGGTTATGGATGACTTGGAGCACAGTTTCTCAATCATAGACAAATATAACTAAAGTACCGCTTTTAATTTGACTAAGTACCTGACTAGTAAATAGTGCAATACTCATGGGATGGTTAATAAAACTGCCAACGGATGGGTTGTTCGTCCGCTTTCTCGTTGGTAAGCGAGAGGAAGGATGGATCTGTCAATTATACTATTATAATTGTTGTTACTAATTAACGGACATCCGTCTATCATTGGTTAGGCGGATGGTTAGCGAGTATCTATAGACTTGTTAGTTATTATATTTTGCTGTAATTGCGTCACCCCAGGTTTATGTCCCCTTTAGAGGCGTAAAGACTTGCTGAGTACCCCTAGGTTCTCACACGATAAATTGTTTGATTTAGATGAACAGGTGTATTCGCAAGATGGATACTGGGTGGAGGATACGGATGATGTTAGCAACGATCACTCGGTGTAGAGATTCCGGGTATGGGGATCCGCGAGATCTGTGGGCGGGATGTGTTTATTTATGTGGCATCTTATGCCGATTTGCTTTTTATCCGTACTCGGATCTTGTTTTCCGCTTTCGCCTGATACTCTGATGTCTGATGTATGAGGAGCTGTCCTAAACTATTATATCTATCTAGGGTATTTGGATCTTGCCGTATGGCGTTGCAATATTTCTATTTATTTTAGATGGAATGGCTCTGTGAACAGTTGTATGGTGGCTTGCATACATACTCACTTGTGTATATAGTTGATCCCTTCGCCTGTCGACTACGCCGCTCGTTCTTGTCCCGATGCTCTGAAAGTGGTTAGGACGGCCGACGGGTCTACCTGTGGGTGGCCCCTGGGCCCCTACCGTACTATTTTAACCACTTTCGCTCATCCAGACATGCAACTAAGAGCGTAGTTCACCGAGGTAGTTACAATTGGTATCAGAGCCATCCCGCCCTTCAGGGTCTCAGCCAAATGGTCATTGTCAGTCTAGCAAATATTTTTCGTAGCTATGTATACTAGGGAAAAACAAAACGTGATAGTAGGACTGCTTCCATTTTTCTTCTTACCCACCCACCCACTCTCTTTCTGGTAAGGAAGTGTAACATTTTCAATCCTCTTCTAAAAATTTCAAACTAGGATTCACGTGTTGTGGGTTCCGTAGTACCATAGGTTGTGTGTGTGCGTGTGTGTGAATTCTTTGTCTATCTGTTGCATCCAAATGATATCACTATCTGCCTTTTGGTTATCAACTGTTGGTACATTCCATACCGACAGGCCTTTGTAAACCGACGCGATCTATCTGATTTGTTGCATACCGGTGCGATCTGTCTTACTCTTTGTTATCCGACGTTATCTTGTTTGGGGTGTTCGTTTCCGTAGTTACTAATCTTTTGGTTCATCTTAAGAAGAAGGTGTTGGGATATGTGTTTTACTTATTCATGTGCGGAGTAATGATTTGAGTGCGGGATGGAGTCGCGACCATACCACTACTTTTATCATTCGCTCTTGTATATTGAATTGGTAGAGTTACTAATCTTGATTCATTAAGTGGTTTTGCGCATATAGTGGTATCTTAATGCCGAAATTTGCGAATTTTTTTCTTTGTTAGCTTGTGTACCACACTCCTTGTTCAGTCGTGTGCGATATGCTTAATATCTTCTAGGTGCTTTGAACTTTTTTGATATTGTAATATCATCTTAGTGAATTGTATCCTTTAATCTTGGTTAATTCCATTTGGTACTATTTGGGATTATTATTATTCTCCATTATAGTACTAACTTGTGTTTTATATCAATCACAGGATGGCACCACCACGCCGTTCTGAGGAGGACATACCACCTGAACTGGGGGCTGCGTTGGCAAGTATTGCTAATGCCTTGGGAGCAATGCAGCAGAACCAGCAGCGATTCAAAGAAAGTGTCAGGAGGAATGAGTTTGTTCCACTACCTCCACCTCCCAAGCGAGGAGACATCAAGAGTTTTCTGAAGTTCAACCCACGCCAATTTGAGGTGTCTGATCAGCCACTTGATGCTGATGATTGGCTGCGTGAAATGTCAAGGTTGCTGATGACTACGGATGTTCCTGAGCAAGAATGGGTAAAATGTGCCACACACCTTCTGAAGGGAGATGCAGCTCTGTGGTGGGAAAATTACCTGAAGGCAGACCACTCTGGTTTTCAGCCTACTTGGGAGCAATTCACTGCGGCTTTCAAAGAGCAATATCTGTCAGAAATTGTCATGGAAAGGATGAAGGAAGTGTTTCTCAACCTCAAGCAGGGCAATGACAATGTCAATACCTATATCAGAAACTTCATGAACCTTTCTCGGTATGGTGGCGATGATATCTCTGATGACAAGAAGGAGCAAAAGAGGTTCAGGCAAGGGCTCAATGCATCTATCAAATATGCAATCACTCATGCAAGGCCGGGGTCTTTTCTAGAACTCCAACATACAGCTCTGCAGGAAGAAGCAAGTAGGAAAGTGTTTGAGGAGTCTAAGAAACACAGCCGCGATGCAGCAAGCTCTTCAGCTATGACATCTCCTTCTAAGCGCCGTGTGTGGGATCCTAACACCCCACCGTTGCTCCCGGCTCCACCAAGACCGTCAAGCTACGCGGCAAGGCCACCAAACTCCTTCACCGCGGCTCCTAGGGGCTACAACCACAACTACCCTGGAGAGCCTGGCGGAGTCCCTGGCTACGCTGCTCCACGTCCACCTGGTGCCTGTTACACCTGTGGGAACACTGGGCATCAACACTAGAATTGTCCAATAAACAACAAAGCTCTTCCACCACCACCTCCAAGTCCTACGGCAAGTTCTTCTATGGTTCGTGCACCTCCACCTCGGGCTCTCAACATCAACACCAAGCCCGGGTCTACGGTTGCTCGTGCCAACTGTGTCAACGTTGCTCAAGCTGAGCATGCACCTGGAGTTGTGTTGGGTATGCTTCTTGTTAACTCAGTCCCTGCACGAGTTTTATTTGATTCTGGAGCATCGCATTCATTTGTGTCCTTCAAGTTTGCTCAAGAGAATGGGTTGTCTTCTGATTCGTTACCTAAAAAGCTGATGGTCCTTTCTCCTGGGGCAAGGATGTTAACTTCCAAGATCAGTTATGATAATCAGGTTCAAATTGGGGATTCTTTCTTTCCGGCCTCTTTGATTATTCTGGGCAACTCAGATATTGATGTCATTTTAGGCATGGATTGGCTAGCTGCAAATAAAGCGGTGATTGATTGTGCTGAACATTCGGTCTCTCTGAAAATTCCTGAAGGCCATATAGTCTATTCTCCAAGTCTGACTCCTACAATTCAGCTTTTCTCTTTGGCGGCTCTGAATGATGATGCTATGGAAGCTATTCAGAGTGTTCCGGTGGTCTGTGAGTTCCCAGATGTTTTTCCTGAAGAGTTGCCAGGTATGCCTCCTGACCGAGAGGTCGAGTTTGTGATTGAACTTGAACCTGGTACCGCTCCTATCTCCAAGCGGGCTTATAAAATGGGTCCTGCTGAGTTGGCTGAACTCAAACGTTAGCTTGATGAACAAGAGAAGTTGGATTTCATTCAGCACAGTACTTCTTCTTGGGGTAGCCCAACCATCTTTGTGAAGAAGCGAGACAAGACTGATAGACTTTGTGTCGACTATCGGGCTCTCAATGCTAAAACCATCAAGAATAAATATCCCCTTCCGCGGATTAATGATCTCCTCGATCAGCTAGCTAGAGCTGTGGTATTCTCTAAGCTTGATTTAAGAAGTGGGTATCATCAAATCAAGATTCAGAAGGAAGATGTTCCCAAAACAGCTTTCACCACCCGCTATGGCCTGTATGAGTACACGGTCATGTCTTTCGGTCTCACCAACGCACCTGCCACCGTCTCGAGGCTTATGAACTCGGTTTTCATGAAGTATCTTGATAAGTTTGTTGTGGTCTATCTGGATGACATCCTAGTCTATTCTAAGTCAAAGGAAGAACATGAAGAACACCTTCGGTGTGTCCTAAACAAGCTTCATGAGAACCGCCTGTATGCAAAGTTCTCCAAGTGTGAGTTCTGGCTGCCTGAAGTCACCTACCTTGGTCACGTCATCTCTGCCAAGGGCATTGCCGTCAACCTAGAAACTGTCAAGACAATTGTTGACTGGCTTCCACCCAAAAATGTCAAAGAAGTCCGGAGTTTTCTTCATTTGGCTAGTTACTATCGTCGCTTCGTTCATAACTTCTCGAAGATTGTGAAGCCTCTTACCGATCTCCTCAAGAAAGGCAAGAAATACCTTTGGTCTCCTGCATGTCAAGCAAGCTTTGAAACACTCAAAGAGAAGATCACTTCCACACCAGTCTTGATTCCTCCAGATACATCAAAGCCTTTCCAGATATTCTGTGACACCTCCTTGCAAGGATTGGGTGTGGTCCTTATGCAAGAAAAACAAGTTGTTGCTTATGCCTCTCGACAGTTGAATACGCCAACTATCCTACACATGACCTCGAACTCGCAGCAGTTGTCTTTGCTTTGAAAGTATGGAGGCACTACTCGCTTGGCAACCGTTGTGAGATCTTTTCTGATCACAGGAGTCTGAAGTATATCTTCACACAACCTGATCTCAACCTTCGTCGGAGAAGGTGGATTGAAGCAATTAATGATTTCGATTTGACCATCAACTACACTCCTGGCAAAGCTAATGTCATGGCCAACGCACTCAGCCGAAAAGCTTATGTCAACAACCTCATGGTGGAAGAACAACAACCTCTCTTGTGTGAGGAATTCTGCAAGCTCAACCTTGAAATTGTGGATCAAGGGTATCTTCTGAACCTTCTGGCAACACCTCTCTTGGAAGAAAAAGTTCACTCCATTCAACTTGGGGATCCTTACACTAAAAAGATCATCTCCAACATCCAGCTTCCGAATTATGAGTCCTTCCACGTCGACGACCAAGTCGCTCTTTTCTTTGAACACCGGATGTTTGTTCCGAACTACCCGGGTTTAAGAGAGCAAGTTCTTAAGGAGGCGTATGATTCTGTTCTTTCTATCCACCCTGGCAGCACTAAGATGTACATGGACTTGAAAACACAGTATTGGTGGCCTGGTTTGAAACAATGTTGTGCCAAGTATGTCTCCGAGTGCGACGTCTGCCGCAGAGTTAAAGCTGTCCATCAGGAAGCTTCCGGTCTTCTATAGCCATTGAAGCCTCCGGAATGGAAATGGGAGAAAGTAGAGATGGATTTCATAACTGGGTTTCCAAGGTCACAGAAGGGCAACAATGCAATCTTTGTTGTCATCGACAAGCTTTCTAAAGTGGCTCACTTCTTTCCCGTCAAGGAAACAATCTCTGCAATTCAGTTGGCTGAGCTCTATATCAACAGAATTGTCTCTCTGTATGGGGTTCCTCTTGAGATCAGCTCAGACCGTGGAAGCATCTTCACTTCCAAGTTCTGGGGAAGTTTCCAAAATGCTTTGGGAACAAAATTGAACTTCAGCACAGCTTACCATCCTCAGTCGCAAGGACAAGTTGAAAGGATCAATCAGATTCTGGAAGATATGCTCCGTGCTTGCGTTATCTCTTTCGACATGTAGTGGGAAGAATGTCTTCCTTATGTTGAATTCTCTTACAACAACAGCTTCCAGAAAAGTCTAAAGATGGCACCATTTGAGGTTCTCTATGGTTGCAAATGCAGAACTCCGATTGGTTGGTCGGGCACAGGTGAAAGAACATTGTTTGGCCCCGACATTGTAACTCAAGCGGAGCAGAAGGTTCACATCATTCTTGAAAACCTGAAGGTTGCTCAAAGTTGCCAAAAGAGCAACTATGATAGAAAGCACACAGACATGGAGTATGTCCCTGGTGATCTCGTTTACCTTCGTGTCACTCCCATGAGAGGCACGCACCGGTTTGGTATCAAAGGAAAGCTGGCTCCTAGATACATCGGTCCTTTGAAAGTTCATGGAAGAAGAGGAGAAGTTGCTTATGCTCTTGAGCTCCCTGAAAAACTCAAGTTCCATGATGTGTTCCATATCTCTCAACTCAAGAAGTGCTTCAAGGATCCCGGCAGGACCGTGGACCATGAACTCATTAATCTCCAAGAAGATCTGTCTTATCAAGAACACCCCATAAAAATTCTAGAAGTCATAGAAAGAAGGACACGCAACAAGTCCATCTAGTTCTGCAAGGTGCAGTGGTCGCACCATTCCGTTGATGAAGCCACTTGGGAACGCGAGGACGAGCTCCGTGCCAAGTATCCTACCCTCTTCATGTCTTCTTCTTCTTCCTAGAATCTCGGGGCGAGATTCCTGTTTAGTGGGGGAGAGTTGTAGCATCCCATCTGTCTAACATATGTAATGCTACATGGTCTAGTAATATAATTGCTACTTCCTACATATAATTGTTGCATCATAATTATATCATGCTCATGTCATCATGCCACCTTGCATTTGAGCATCATATAAAACCCTTTTCATTTGGTTCTTATCTCATATGCATTATTAATTGTGTTTGGCTCTTGATATATTGTATTTGGTTCTTGATATATTGTTTAATGCCCAAGTTGAGTTGGGGGCATATCTATTATTAACTCCACCACCTTTCTTGTCACCACCCCATAATTCCACCATCCAACTATATGTGAGCTTTGCATCTTATTTGGTTTTACCTCTAGCTCAGGTGGGTTGGGATGAATCCTCTCTTTTTCCACATGCTCCCATATATGCACCATATTGTTTTCACATTATTGATATATGAGGAGCCACATGGCCACCTTTGCATGCTATATGAGTGGTGCCCCTTTTCAAGCTTCCATACGAATTATTATGAATGTATGCTCATGTTGGAATATTTTTGAGGATATTATGCACCTAGTGGAATATACACACTAGCATGTCCTAATTATATTCAAATATGACCATCTCTATCTACTCCACTTGGAACATCCTTTTTAATTCCTTTAGCTTGGCTTTAATTCCATATTTGGGAATGCATGGAAATAAATGCCATGGGATTTAATTTTGTTCTCACAAAATGAAATATGGCATCTACTATTCATGCATGGGCCATGCAAATCTCACCATCATCCCCTCCTTTTGGTTTTTCTTGTATTTTTGGAAGTGGAGCATGGTTCTTTGAGAGTCCATTCATGTTGGCTCTATTCTTTTGCTTTTACCATAAACCCTCACCATCTTGATCTCCTTACCTTGCCATGTGCATCAAAACCTCTCTCTCTCTCACCCTCACCTTCCTCTCCTTTTCACCCTCCATCCATGCATGATCAAGTGTGATCATAGCTAAATCCCTACCCTAAACCCCCCTCTCTCTAATCCTCTCTCTAAACCCTAACCCTAACCAACCTCTTGCCATGCCACCCTCACCACCCTACTCTGACCATGCCGAGGCATCTCTCACTCCCTCTCTCTGCCGGCAAGGCCCACCCCAGCTCTCTCTCTCCCCATGCCGAAGCTACCCCCTCCTATCCAACCCTAGCCGAGCTCCCTCCTACCCTAGCTCCAACCCGTTCCTCCCTGTCTCTCTCTCTCTATCTCCCTCTCTCCCTGCCATGCAGCCCCACCAGCCCAAGCCTGGCCTCTCTCCCGGCCGAGCCCCACCTGCAGCTGCCTGCCCTAGCCTCCCCATGACGTGCACGTGAGGGAGAGGCAAAAGGTGGCCGAGGCCACCTTTTTCCTCAACCAGTCCCCCACGGCACCTCTCCCCTCTCCCTCTCTGCTATCTACTCCCTCCCGCCTCTCTCTTGTGCCCAGATCCACCCTTGGCCGCTGCGCCGTTCCCCTCCCTCTCCCCTGCACCTCTTCTCCAACTCCGGCCACCACCCTCGGCTTCGGCTGCCACCAACGGACCGAGGAGGCGGGTGCGATGTGTGAGGTGTCGTGGAAGACCGTGAGGCCCCCTGCATCGCCCCCGTACACCGCAGTGAGGAGGGAGAAGGCCCTGTACCGCGGCACGCCGACGCGACCGAGAAAACCCTAACGTCACCGGCCGTCTGCATCGTCGCCGATCTGCTGCTCCCCAGCCCGAACCACCTCCACCGACGCCCCCGTGGTGAGCGTCCGCACCTCCCAGACAACCTCCCTCCGTTCACCGCTTCCTGTACGCGCCACGCCGCCGGACGAGCGCCTTCGGTGCATCGCGCTCGCCGTCGTCGAGGACCGTCCTCTCGTCGGATACGCTTTATCTGGCCGCGCCTGCACGTCCTAACATCAACCTCCCCCGAGCCCAGCGGTAGCCGCCGTCGCACGTTAGCACCATATCGCGGGTTCGATCGCCCGTAGCGCAGTTCGCTATCGCCGTCCCGTCCGTCAGAAAACTAGAAGAAAAATAGTAGCAGCTGCGCACTTTACACATACCCCCCACCTTTTTTTACTACCTCAAACCCGCGCTCCATCTAGGCCCACCTGTCGGTCTCCTTGGCCGTTTTACAAAAAGGGGCCGGAGGTTCCAAAAACCTCAACCCGCAGCCCCTAGATCCCCCACGTGGCATCCCCTGGTTCGCTAGCTGTCGCGTGGGCCTCTTTGGCGCCGGACGCACCGGTCAGTCCCTGTGGCTGGCTGAGCTCGCGGTGAGAAAAGGGTTCGCCGCGCAGCTGCACCAGTTCAGCTCAGGTCCCACCCGCCAGTGACTTGGGCTAGGTTTCTTTGGGTATAAAAAGTCTGGGCGCATTTCTGTTTTATAAAATGAATTTACAGAAATGTTTAAATTCAAATTTAAATATGTTTTTAATAACTTTTGATTTATAATTCCAAATAACACAAATAATATATGTTTGGGAATCAGAAAAATGTGAGGAATTCAAATATGCCATTCAAAATATCTTTTGGGCAAATTAAATTTTCGAAATTGTTTAAATGCAATAAAAATGCCTTTTCTTAAATAATTAATAACTTTAATTCTACAACTCCAAATTCGATAAATAATATGTCTAAATCGATCAGCGCGATGAGCCTGTTCTAACTATGCATTCCATGTTCTGAATTGCAGCATGCATCATATAAATCTAAAGTATACAACAACTTATTTGGGGTTAAAATGTGACTAAAACTCAATAAAATGCTTTATTCTTGTACCCCACACCTCACCCATGCCATGCTACATTATTGCCATGCAAATTGTGCATCATTCATCATGGCATGCTTGTTTGCTTGTCGCATTTTATTCATATGCTTGTGCACTTTATTTATGTTGGCCCTTGCTTGTTTGGTTCTTCTTCGAATAGACGCCGAGCAGGGGATATATCAGGAATCCCAGGAGCACTATCCAGATCCGTCTCTTGCTTCAACTGAGCTGCCAGGAAAGCACTACCACATGCTTGCATACATATAGTACCTATTGACTCTATCTTATTCTTGCATCATTGAGTCGCGATTGCATTAAATTGAATCCCAAGTACTGCATAGCCTTTACTTTTAAACCCCACCGAAGCTTATTCCTCCATCCCATGAGCCATTACTACATGAGTTGTTTGGGCCATGCGAGTCGTAGAACAACATGTGTAGGGCATGTGAGTGTCCGATGAATAACGAGGTAACTAAACAACTTAACCTGAGTAGTAATGGGATAACTAATGAAAGAGGCACCGGTGAGCAATATCTTCTATTTGGTTTTTCATGCTCACTTGTGTCCCGTAGGACCCCGAGTACTTGATTCCTGTTCCTTGACTATTCGCACTATCCACATCCGGGAGGCCTTATGGACCCCCCTGAGCCAGAGCTTGATTCATTTCTATTTCTTGGGGCCACAATTAGTTTGGGTCTTTATTACTATCCTGTACTTATGCCATGCTTTACTGCTTTATTTAAGATTGTGCGAGGAGCACCTGTATTGTTTAAGAATGCGGAATTTTTTCGCGGTATCGACAAGCCCAGTCACATTTTTGGGTTCCCAGTCATTTACAGCCATTGTCGCAAACCCTGGGTCCGTCTCGGAGCCAGCCAACTTTGTTGCGGGTAGCTTATTGGGGTGGCCCCCTGAAATATTTCTAAATCCTGTGACCGCTTTGTCGTGAATGCCTCGTTGTGTTTTGATTTGGTTTTTCCGAGGTTGATCGAGTGTGTGTTGCTATTTGTGCACCCCTGCAGGGTAAATCTTTCTGAAAGCCGTGTCCGCGGTTATGGACGACTTGGAGCACAGTTTCTCGATCATAGACAAATATAACTAAAGTACCGATTTTAATTTGACTAAGTACCTGACTAGTAAATAGTGCAATACTCATGGGATGGTTAATAAAACTGCCAAAGGATGGGTTGTTCGTCCGCTTTCTCGTTGGTAAGCGAGAGGGAGGATGGATCTGTTAATTATACTATTATAACTATTGTTACTAATTAACGGACATCCGTCTATCATTGGTTAGGCGGATGGTTAGCGAGTATCTATAGACTTGTTAGTTATTATCTTTTGCTGCAATTGCGTCACCCCAGGTTTATGTCCCCTTTAGAGGCATAAAGACTTGCTGAGTACTCCTAGGGTCTCACATGATAAATTGTTGATTCAGATGAACAAGTGTATTCGCAAGATGGATACTGGGTGGAGGAGACGGATGATGTTAGCAACGATCACTCGGTGTAGAGATTCCGGGGATGGGGATCCGCGAGATCTGTGGGTGGGATGTGTTTATTTATGTGGCATCTTATGCCAATTTGCTTCTTATCCATACTCAGATCTTGTTTTCCGCTTCCGCCTGATACTCTCATGTTTGATGTATGAGGAGCTATCCTAAACTATTATCTCTCTCTAGGGTATTTGGATCTTGCCGTATGGCGTTTCAATATTTCTATTTCTTTTAGATGGAATGGCTCTGTGAACAGTTGTATGGTGGCTTGCATACATACTCACTTGTGTATGTAGTTGATCCCTTCGCCTGCCGACTACGCCGCTCGTTCTTATCCCGATGCTCTGAAAGTGGTTAGGACAGCCGACGGGTCTACCTGTGGGTGGCCCCTGGGCCCCCACCGTACTATTTTAACCACTTTCGCTCATCCAGGCATGCAACTAAGAGCGTAGTTCACCGAGGTAGTTACACCGTAGCAGAGGAGGAGAAGCCCCCGTCGATTTCGTCCACCCCAGGAGCCGCCGCGACCTCGCCAGATCCCGTCGTCGTCTCCTCGTTCGATCGCCCCCATCGCCATACTAGCTGGAGCCCTGGTATGCCCCCATTGCACCCCCACCGAGCCGCTAGGGTTCCGTCTCACCGGCGACCAGTTCGTCATTGATGATGAACCAGAGCCATCGATCTAGGTTCTAATCGCACGTCCCACATCGCCTCGTACCGCTTCATGTTAAGTGGTGTCGTTGACATGTGGACCCCGCTTGTCAGTTTCCAACCGCGCCACGGCGTGTCACTGGGCAAGCCCATTAGTTCCCGCGCTGGCCCTAGAATTCAAACTTAGGTTTTTCTATTTTAATTAAATCTAGTTTTTGTCCACTAGTTTGAAAATCAATTCAGGGAGTTTTACAAATCCAAATTGAATGATTCCAATTTTGTTGGAAAGATAATTAAAATCTCTATCCAAGCCCGTTGGATTTAAATCAATTAGAGTTATAGATAGATCCTAGCAAAAATAACAATACAACGATTTTTTCACATTCAAACATTTTTCGAAATTCAACCATAATAGATTTTGAGTTGATTCCAACTCTCAAAAATCACATTTGACAATACTTATCTGAATATGTAATAATATTGAGGTTTGCATGCAGTGACTTTGTACTAGTACCAAAATAATGCTATACAAGCATTTCTAGTCACTTTAACTTGAAGAAATAATAAAATTAAACTTATTGAAATGTGATCAAACAATTAAATCACATTCCCGTGTATTATAATATGTGGTGATGACATGTGTCCACATGATCCCATATTTTAACTGGAGGATATTAAATCTTAGTTATTTTCAATGAGTAGAAATTACTTTTGTCAAATAAAATAAATGAAACTAGTCCATTAAAACCTTGTGATGAATGTGATGATACTAGATCATCAAGTGTGTGCCTTAGTGTGCTAAATAGACTAGTTAAGTATTGTTTGGTGATTGTGTATCCCGTGTGTATTTATAGACGATAGTACCGACCAAGTCTACGAAGAGGAGGAGTTCTACCCCGAAGAAGACGAGGAGAATTTCAACCACTGCACCAACCAAGGCAAGCCTAGCACTTCAAGTAAACTGAGCAAGCTATTTTTAGCAAGCCATCACTAGATGCAAGTTAACTCAAGCATGATGCAATAGGCATGCTTTGTTATATATTTTGACTTATACCTACTCCAAGTTTTACTTACAAGCTTTACTTTCTTTTACTTTACCAAAGTTCCTTACTTTGTTTATAGATAGCATAAAGAGTATAAAACTTGGCCTATCTAGTTAGACTTAGATGCCATTCTATGGCATGCGATTGATATTAGCACCCCACCTTAGTGAACACTCTTAACTTAGTGTCTAGAGCTAAACCAAAAACTTGATCACTTTAGATGGGAATACTTGATGAAAATGACTTATGAAAACCTTGGAATGATGAGTCATTCTATTGAGATGTTTTGACATGTGTTGAGAAACACAAATGGTTTATGATGATGAAAATGTTGAGGCATGAGCCTTAGCCCTTTATAAAAACTGATGGTTGGGTTTGGATGTGATACCATTCCAAATTTACCGTACAACCACAATACCTGAATTGGGTAAGGCTTAGCCGGAAGTTTATATGCATTAGTATGAGTTCCCTCGTGGGAGAGGTCCGTGCTGAGGCTACCTCTCAATGTTGTCCACCTATGCAGTGCCCAAGATGGCAGATGGCCATGGCTGGGAGGCCAAGCTCATAGGAGAGGTGCTTGTACTAGGGTGTTTAATTTAAAGGTTATGTTTGATTATCCGCATACTAAGTATGATGATTCAGGGTTATCCTGACGGATGCATCGAATTTTGTGGTGAAAGTGTACCACCTTTGCGGAGTGTCAAACTATTCGAATAGCCGCGTTCGCGGTCATGGATAGTTGGAGCGGCCATACTGTTCCGTCGTCAGATGTTTTCAAAATGACTTTTGAAATGAATGATGATTTTGACTTCACCACAACAGGGTTGTGAATATGACACTAAGTTCCCAACTTAAGTGATTCTAGAACTTTACTTTATCTTTCTTTGTATCTGAACTCAGCTTAGGTTTCATACTTAACTTTGCAAGTAAACTTAGAGTTTAGCATTCCTATTAGAACTACCTTACTTGTGAGTGATAGTTTGCGAGTACTTAAAGAGTACTCATGGCTTTGTCCCTGGCTATTCCCGTGGCCAGACTACGAGGAGGACTATCAAGAAGATGGATAGCAGGACGGCTACAACAACTAGGATCATCTCCCATCGCCAGCATTGCCTATGACACTGAAGATGGACCCCACCGCTATGCTTATTAATTATTCCGTTGCTTGTTGTATTAAGACTGGATCATGAGATCCTTTATTCGTGTAAGACCTTATTATGGTTTGTAATGGATGATGTACTGTGATATCCAATCTGTTATGTCTCGCAAAAATGGTAATCCTGGGATTGCGATGTATGGCATAACAGACAAGTTGGTATCAGAGCCATCCTGACCATAGGAGACCCTAGTTAGAATGGACGTCCGAACAAAAACTTAGTTTCAAAAGCAAAGAAAGTGAGTATTTATGAAAACCTATTTCCACTCTTACCCTTGGGATTCTTTCTCTCAAAAAAATACATGCTCCTCAAAAATTCTTACATTCCTACCTAAAATTTGACACACTTGATCACTTCACTAACTTACTCATCCTACATTCTTGTAGAAGGAAGTTTAGTACAGGAAGTTCTACCAATTGGGCAACATAGGCCAACTGATATTTGAGAGGGATCTTGATGCACTGTCTGAGCACCTAGAGCGCCCGCATCCGGAATTCATTGGAGCTCAACTCAATGGTCCCCAGGAGGAGATTTACAATGGATAATTGTTGCTGATCTTCGAGGCAAGATGGAAGCACCACTTTCAGAGAAGATTCAATTCACCGTGAGAGAGAACAACTGGCTAGATGGATTAGCCAGGGCAATGCATGAAGCTCTCGCCCGTCTTTGCGGACAGAACATCAACTTGATCTAGGGAACTCGCTTTGCGTACTATGAAAGGCGTGATTCTATGGGAATGCCGTTGGAGATGCCAAGTCACCCGGAGATGAGACGCCAAGTGGAGAACCTTGACTTCCTACTGTATGATAGGCAAAAGGAATTGGACAATGCTCGGGAGTACGCCAACCACAACCTTGCCATTGTTGCCCAGAAGGCCCAGACTTTTTCACTGCTCGTCAAGGATCGTTAGTCACTTCGTCGTCAGCGTGCAAAGAAGGATCGCACCATCGACCGTCTTTGCAAGAAGGTGGCCGACCTCGAGAAGACCATCAAGGAGCAAGAAGCTCAGCTTGCAGCCAAAGAAGAAGAGGGAGAAGGTGAAGACATCTAGGGAGATATTCACTCGTATCTCAGCAATGATGATGACTACCTGGAGGATGATGCCATGGACTTCTACACCGACGATGATGACTCCGACTTCATCGATGATGAGTAGATGCACTAGAGCACTATCGTAGGAATGAGAAGTATCAGTCCCCTTGTATCTTAGCTCACAGAATAGTTCTTAAAACCATCTGTTTTCGTTTTGTTGTGGTGTGTGTGTTGTATCGTGTGCTTTGATTGAATGAATGAAAAGAAGTTAGTTGCAAAACCTGAGTCAAACTCAAAGTTTTAGCTTGTGAAAACAAAACCATGAACCTTAGAACTTTCCCTCTTACCCCTTTTATCTATCTCAATCTTCAGATGACTCGTGGAAACCCCGAAGGAAGCAGCTCATCGTAGAAACCGATGCTGCAGATTCTGCAGATGCTAGTTTTCGACCGTGAAGCTAGTAGAGCAGAGCGCCAAGCCAGCCTAGCAACCCTGCAGCAGATCGCCCAGATGGCCTACAACAATCAAGGCCATGGAAATCAGGATCATCCAGGATCCAAGCTTAAAAACTTCTAGAATACCAATCCCCCTATCTTCAGCCATTCAGAGAACCCACTAGATGCAGATGATTGGTTACATACCATGGAGAATAACCTAGAAGTCGCCAGAGTTGATGCCAATGAGCAAGTACTATTTGCCACCCACTATCTGGTAGGAGATGCAAGAGCATGGTGGAACAACACCCGTACTATGAACCACAGTCAAGTGATGACGTGGGAAGACTTCAAGACCAAGTTCAGCCGTACCCATGTGCCGCAAGGTTTAGTTACTAGAATGAGAGATGAGTTTAGAGAACTGAACCAGGGCAGGATGACTGTAGTAGAGTACCGTGACAGATTCCTATCTCTCGCTAGGTATGCACCAGATGAGATCAACACTGAAGCCAAGAAGAAGGAAAGATTCCTGAATGGATTGCATGATGAGATGCAAACGTTGTTAATCAACATCCGTTTTAAAGATCTCAAAGAGCTAGTTAACTCTGCCATCAAGATGGAAGGAAAGATCAACCAAGCCAATGACAATCATAAGCGTAGAATGATGCACCAGAGTGGATCCAACCATGTTTAGAAGTATCGTGCCAACCCGTCTGCAGGATATTCCCCAAGGAACAATTGACCCCCAATGTCGCGTCCAAGCTACCCCAACCGTAGCGGAGGAAATGTGAAGTCCGGAGGAAATCACAACAACAACAACCCCGGAAACTCCAACAACTTCAACCGTGCACCGCCCAAGTCCAACAACAACAACAACACTGCCCCAAGGACTGGAAGCAATGCCGTACCTGTTGCCGCCAAAGACAAGTCTCAGATTACTTGTTTTGAGTGTGGAGTGAAGGGTCACTACTCCAACGAGTGCCCAAATAAGCTTGTAGCCACTGCAAATGTGAATGCCCCAGCTCACCAGCAACGCCGTGTTCAACCTGGAAGAAGATTCACCCTAGGAAACTCTCTCAACCGCAACGGCCATCTCTTCCACATGAACGCCAAAGAAGCCCAAGAAGCGCCAGATGTCGTGCTGGGTATGTTTTCTGTGAACTCAATTTTAGCAAGAGTGTTGTTTGATTCTGGAGCATCGCACTCGTTTGTTACAGAAGAATTTGCATGCACTAGTAAGATTCACCCAACCAACTTGAAGCATGTTATGATAGTTCAAATACCTAGTTCAACCACAAAAGCTAGAAAAATTTGCAAAGCTATACCTATCAGAATTCATGGGATAGATTTTTATGCCAATCTAATAGTACTTGGAACCAAAGGTTTGGAAGTAGTATTAGGAATGAATTGGATGTCGAAGTATAAATGATTAATCGACTGTGCTAAGAAGGCCATCACCATGGCCAGTAGTTCTGGAGTATCAGTAGAGCATATATCTGAAACCTTACCCCGTCAATTCAAGTGCAACAAGAGTCTATCCTTACCAACCATTGACCAAGTCAGAGTAGTCTGTGAATATCCCGACGTATTCCTAGATGAATTGCCCGGTATGCCCCCAGATCGGGATATTGAGTTCATCATTGAACTGATTCTTGGAACTGGACCCATAGCTCAGAGACCCTATAGCATGAACCCCTCAGAGTTAGTAGAACTGAAGAAGCAACTTGATGCCATGCTGGAGAAAGGCTTGATTCAACCAAGCGCATTGCCATGGAGATCACTAGTTCTATTTGTCGACAAGAAAGATGGAGGTAACCGTTTGTGCACAGATTACTGGAAGCTGAATGATGTCACCATCAAGAACAAGTACCCACTGCCCAAGATAGAGGATCTATTTGATCAATTGATTGGTGCTAGAGTGTTTTCTAAGATTGATCTTAGGACTGGTTATCACCAACTTAAGATTCGTGCAACGGATATTCCAAAGACCACCTTTACCACCAGATATGGATTGTATGAGTATACGGTCATGTCTTTTGGATTAACCAATGCTCCCGCTTATTTCATGAATCTCATGAATACGATCTTCATGAATTTCTTGGATAAGTTTGTCGTTGTTTTTATCGACGATATTCTTATCTACTCCAAGTCAGAAGAAGACCATGATCAACATCTGAGACTCATCCTTGAAACCTTGAGAGAGCATCAGTTATATGCCAAGTTCAGCAAATGTGAGTTCTAGATGAAGGAAGTAGGATTCCTCGGACATATTGTGTCGGCAGGAGGAGTCGCTGTTGATACTGCCAAGATCAGAGATGTTGAAGCATGGGAAGCCCCAACCACTCAAACCCAAGTCCGTCCATTTCTTGGATTAGCAGGATATTACCGCAAGTTCGTTGAAGGATTTTCGAGCATCGCTAGATCCATGACCCAATTGTTGAAGAAAGACAAGAAGTTTGAATGGACGGATAAATATGAAGCAAGTTTCCAAGAGCTCAAGAAGAGATTGATTTTAGCCCCAATATTGATTATGCCAGATATCAATAAGCCGTTTGATGTGTATTGTGATGCATCCAAGATAGGTCTCAGATGTGTGTTGATGCAAGAAGGCAAAGTCATAGCGTATCTGTCTCGACAACTGAAGCAGGATGAGCAAAACTACCTTACCCATGATCTTGAACTCGCAGCCGTAGTTCTGGCATTGAAGACATGGCGTCATTATCTTATGGGTAATCGCTGTGAGATTTATTCAGATCACAAGAGCTTGAAGTATATTTTCACTCAGAAGGAGCTGAATATGAGGCAAAGGAGATGGATAGAGTTAATCAAGGATTATGACCTTGACATTCACTATCACCCCGGCAAAGCCAATGTGGTAGCGGATGCTCTTAGCAGATTGCCGTGTAGATTAAACACCATGATCAAGGAGAAGCAACCAAGTTTGCATGAAGAGTTGGGAAGTTTAGAACTAAGCTAGTTGGCAAAGGATTCTTAGATAACATTGAACTTCAACCCACTCTGATCAGTCAGATCAAGGAAGCCCAGAAGGGAAATGCAAGTATCGACGGAATCAAATGTCGTATTGGTACAGGAAAGGTACATGGATTCACCGAAGATGAAGAAGGAGTTTTGTGGTACAAAGGACGTATCTATGTGCCAGCAGATTCGGAGTTGAAGCAAGTTATCATGCAAGAAGCTCATGATACTCTTTATTCTATCCACCCCAGAGGAACAAAGATGTATCAGGATTTGAAGGAGCAATTTTGGTGGCGCAAGATGAAGAGAGAAATCGGAATCTACATAGCCAAGTGTGACATCTGTCAGAGAGTAAAAGCGGAACATCAGAGACCCACAGGATTGTTGCAACCATTACAGATTCCAGAATGGAGATGGGATTCTGTCGGAATGGATTTTATCACCGGTTTGCCTACTTCTAGTAGGGGAAATGACTCAATATGGGTCATTGTTGATAGACTATCCAAGGTAGCCCATTTCATACCTGTCAAGACAACATACCAGAGTTCGAAGCTAGCAGAGTTATACATTGCTAGAATTGTCAGTTTGCATGGAACCCCCAAGACCATAGTATCCGATCGAGGAACCCAATTTACCTCAAGATTTTGGCAGAAAGTCCAAGAAGGATTGTGAACCAAGTTAAATTTTAGCATAGTTTATCCCCCGCAGACCGATGGACATACTAAAAGAGTCAACCAAATCCTAGAAGATATGTTGAGAGCTTGTGTGCTTGAGTATGGATCAAAATGGGAAGACTGTCTGCCTTTCGCAGAGTTCTCATACAACAACAATTATCAAGCCAGTTTGCAAATTGCCCCATTTGAGTTCTTATACGGAAGAAAGTGCCGTATCCCTTTGAATTGGTCACAAGTAGGAGAGAGACATATTTTCGGACCCGACATCCTATGAGAAGCCAAAGAGAAGGTTCACAAAGTCCGTGAGCACCTCAAGACCGCCCAATCCAGACAGAAGAGTTATGCCGACAGGAGACGTAGAGACCTGACTTTCAATGTCGGAGATTTTGTGTATCTCAAAGTGTCGCCATTGAAGGGAACACAACGTTTTAGTCTGAAAAGAAAGTTAGCCCCCAGATATATTGGACCCTTCAAGATTCTGAATCGTCGAGGAGAAGTATCATATCAACTGGAACTGCCATAGGAGATGTCAGCCATCCATGATGTGTTCCATATCTCGTTACTTTGCAAACGCTTAGAAGTCCCGAAGAAGACCGAAGTTTTCAAGAACATCGATCACTGAGCCGTTGATATCAACAAGGATATAACATATCATGAAGTGCCCATCCGTATCTTAGAAGAAGCTTACAGAACCACCAGGACCCGGAGTATCAAGTTTCTCAAGATTCAATCGAGCAACCATACCGAAGAAGAAGCCACTTGGGAGTGAGAAGATTACATTAGGACAGAGTTTCCAAATCTCTTTGGTTCCTAGTTTTCTTTCTTAAAATCTCGGGACGAGATTTTGTTTAAGGGGGGAAGGTTTGTAACATCCCAAATCTTTAATCAAGATTATCAAGATCCAAATCACCCAATTTGGGGTTAACAAAAACTTTTTATCATTAAAATAACTAGCACAGTGGCCCGCTCAATTGCGCAGGAAACATGATTAATTGTTTGCATGTTTTGTTTTTTATGTCTAGTAAAAATTACCTTCAATGACATACAAACTATGTAATATATATTCTATATTTAAACTTAATTTGGCCATTTACTTTCAATAACACAAAAATTAGTAATAGTCCTAACGAAATACATATTGGGTACATAGAAAAATACATATTGAGAACACTTGTCCTTTTCAGATCTTTCCCTTCATAGCTATTATATACTAACATTTATTTATATTACTTGTTTTTATATGCTAGCTTGGAATTGGCTGTCTACTATGTGTTTCCAACCTTGTGTATATATTTTTTTCCTAAATCATTTTTTATTCATGCATAGTCATGAAAATATGAGCTTGGCAAGGATAATCTTCACAACATAAAGAATCATACATGTGTTTATTTTGTGTTCTCACACGACGTATGTAGTGGTTTCTCTCAATGGAGAATATGTTTCACTTATATAAGGTGCATGATTCACAACATATTATACGGAATTTGATTTGGTGTCAAACATATCCATTTAGTTCGTGGATTTTATTTAGTAGTATTATATATGAGATGCTATATTATGTTTTCTTCTTTTTATGCAAAAAAAGAAACCAAGTTTGGTAATAGATTGAAGAAGCAAATGCAAATTTACGTGTAGGAACCACAAATAATAAAATGACTTCACATAACCACTCTTTGTTAATTTATCACATGCTGAGTGCAAGGAAACAAACATCCATGAAATTTCGCTGGAACTGAGTTTCAGTGTTTCTTTACCAATGTAAATTGTTAGGTAATGATGACCTCGAGGAGTTCAATTAGAGTGCATCGATGGGCATTGTTACAGAACATTTTACAATCTATATATGTAAGCTTCTTTGAATTAAATTGCATGTCTTAGACCAATTGTTGATATTATGCAACATCATGTAAAATCTCCAATTTCAAATGTCAAAAAGATTAGGCCAAACATGCCTTCATTTACTGCGTATTGCATGGACCATCACAACAACTCTATTCCTTATATTTTGAGTAAACCAAATAAATCATGTCCTCAAATGAGTTATGATGCAGAATAAAAGACATCTTTGATAGAGTAAATCATATTAGTTGTCAATAATGCAATTGATTTTTGGTATGGGAATTCCAAAATACCAAAAGGAAAAAATTCCATGTTTAAAACTTTATAAACATGAGCACATACGAATTATTTTACCATTATTGTTTGCATATAATCTATGCACCTCACATAGAAACGGAATTGATTTGTTAGCTCAAGCCATGGAACTACCAATGACATATATGTCCATACAAAACATTCTATGAATATTAAGGTCTTTGTAATATGTACTCCCATGCTAACATGTGCTTAAGCTTACTCACAATTTCTGTATGGACCGGTCAATAACTTATATTATTGCTAAATTGTCACACAAATACATGCTTGATAAAGTGAGGAGACCACACTAAAACACATTATTCAAAGTGGTCTTAACACGTTTGACCTTGCGTTGGAGTAACAATAATCATATGTGCTAGAAATAACCAAAATCAAGATGTATGATGTCATTTTATTTTTGGATTGTACAATGCATCTAAAAACCTAGACATATCGCATCAGTTTTTTATTCTTGTAACTACAGACCTTGATCTTATTTGTCAGGATCAAGAACGAATGTTTAAGAGTGGACTTTGTAGAACTTCTATATTATAGAAATGCATCAATCTTTATCCACATTTCACCAACCATGACCCCCATTAAAAAAAACTTGACAACAACCATGCTAAATTCTCTATTTCATTATAATAATCTTTCACTATCTGCATTCATAAGCTGCTCTCAAAAATACAAAAAGCCAATGGTATTAGTATATTTTCAGAATGCCATATAGGATGATACTAGTTGCTTTACTTTATTAACTGAAAGAACTTATGGTTTGTTTACTAAAAAATCAATTTGGTATTGATATAGTTAGAAATCCAGAGTACGGATTTACTTGGCAGGAAATTCAAACTATTTCTTTATATTTTGGGTTGTGCATACGGAGGATAGCAAATAGAAAGTTGTAGCATCCCATCTGTCTAACAACATCTGTAATGCTACATGGTCTAGTAATATAATTGCTACTTCCTATATATAATTGTTGCATCATAATTATATCATGCTAATGTCATCATGCCACCTTGCATTTGAGCATCATATAAAACCTTTTTCATTTGGCTCTTATCTCATATGCACTATATTGTATTCGCCTCTTGATATCTTGTATTTGGTTCTTGATAAATGCTTGATGCCCAAGTTGAGTTGGGGGCATATCTTTTATTAACTTCACCACCTCCACTTGTCACCACTTTATAATTCCACCATCCTAATTGTACATGAGCTTTTACATTTTTCCTTTGGCATTTAAATCTAGCTCATGTGGGTTGGGATGGATCCACTTCTATTCCCACATGCTCTCACACTAGCATCATGTTGTTTTCACATTATTGATATGTGGAGCCACCTTTGCATGCCTTGTGAGTGGTACCCCTTTTTCTAGCTTCCATATGGATTGTTTTGGAATGATTGCTCATGTTGGAATGTTGTTGAGGATATTATACACCTAGTGGAATATACACACTAGTATGTCCAATTACATTCAAATTTGAGCATCTCCATCTACCCCACATGGTACATCCTTTTAATTCTTTTGGTTTGGTCCTAGATCCATAAAGATGGAATGCATGTGAATCAAGGCCATGAGATTTTATTTTGTCTTCACAAGATTAAACATGGCACTTAATAAATATGCATGGGCCATTCAACAATCACCACCATTCTATTCTTTTGGGTTTTACTTGGCTTTTGAGTGAATCTTTTCTTTTGTTGAGCTCTACCCCTTCTCTCTCAACCCTCACCATCTTGGTTGTTCTCTCCTTACCATGTGCCTACAAAATCTCACCCCTCACATGTGTATGTCCCATGCATGGCCATGTGTGGCCATCTCTAAGCCTCACACCTCATCCCATCCCCTCTTCACCCTGGCATGATCTAGTTAGAGCATACCAAGACCCCATAAACCTAAGACCCTACCCTACCCTCTATCCCTAATCCCTCTCTCTAAACCCAAGCCCTAACCACCTTAACCTCACCATGCCGAGCACCTCCCTAGCTGCTCTCTCTCTGCCAGCCAGGGACCCACCCATCTACCCCTCTCAATCCTAACCTAACCCGAGCCCAACCCTAGCTCCATGCCACAACCATGCCATCTACCCCAACCCCTCTCCTCTCGGTTCCCCTCTCTCTCTCTCTGTCACAAGGCCCACCTGAGCCAGGCCACCTCCCTGTCCTCGCCCTGGCCCCAGCTGCAGCCTCCCTGCCCTCCCTAACCTACCGAGCACGTGAGGAGGAGGAGGAGAAAGGTGGCCGAGCCACCTTTTTCTACACCCGAGCCCCACGTCACCCCCCTCTCACCCCGTCCTTATCTCCACCCCTCCCGTCTCTCTGCCATGCCCCAGATTCCCCTAGGGCCTGCCCCAGCGCCGCAACTCCTTCCCCATTTCGCACTGCCACCTTCCTTTCCACCTCCGGCCTCCACCGTCGGCACCCACCTCGTACACCAGATCGAGGAGGCGGGAGTGGCGTCGAGGGTGTCGAGGAAGGCCACGTGGATCCTGGCGCCGCCCCTGTGCTCTGCAGCGAGGAGGAGGAGGCCTGGTAGCCGCTGAACGCCGATGCGTCCGCGACAAAACCCTAATCGCCGGCCGCCAGCTTCGCCGACGATCTGCTGCGCCTCCGGCCGTACCACCACCTCCAACCTCCTCCCGGTGAGCCGCCGTACCTCCCTGACAAACCCCCGCTTGGTTTTGCTTCCTGTAAATGCTGATCCGTCCGACGAGCACCCTCGGTGCACGGTGCTCGCCGGCAGCCGCCCCGTTGCACGCCGCGCTAGGCTTACCTAGCCGTACCACTGTTCCCTAACACCAAACCCCAGCTAGCCAAGTGGTCGCCGCCGCCGTGCGCACGCACGAGGTCGCGAGTTCGAGCCCCCGCTGCGCCGCGCCGCGCGTCTCTGTCAGTTTCGTCAGAAACAGCGTAGAAGAAAAATAGTGCCGCTGGGCACTTTGCAAATCCCCCCCTCCCGCCTTTTTGTTTTCTTAACCCGCGCTCCACTCTGGCCCACCTGTCTGCCTCGGTGCAAATCTTACAGAGAGGCCCCTGAATTTAATGCGCCAGCACGAGCAAGCCCCTGTCCCTGCCGCGTGGCACGCCCTGGCTGGGCCGCGCGCGCAGTGGCCCCGCCAACCGCCGGCCCCGCATGTCAGTTGCTGTGGCTAGCTTCGGCACCGGTGAGAAAAGCTTTTGCCGAGCGTAGTCACGCCAGCTAAGCTTGGCCCCACATGTCAACTGTAGTGGCTAACTGTTGCTGTGTGTAAAAAGTATCTGTGTTTTTTTCTGTTTTATAAAAAAAATTCAGAAATGTTTAAATATGAATTTAAATTCTGTTTTAAATAACTTTTAATTTGTAATTCCAAATAATACAAATAACATATGTTTTTGAATCAGAAAAATGTGAGGAATTCAAATATGCTATTCAAAATAATGTTTGACCACTTTAACTTTTCGAGATGATTAAAATTGTAATAAAATGCCCTTTCTTAATTAATTAATAACTTTATTTCTACAACTCCAAATTTAACAAATAATATGTCTAAATCGATCAGCGCGACGAGCCCGTTCTAACTAGGCATTCCATGTTCTGAATTGCAGCATGCATCATATAAATATTAAGTATACAGCAACTTATTTGGAAGCAAAACATGACTTAAACTCAATAAAATGCTTTATTCTTGCACCCCACACCTCACCCATGCCATGCTACATTATTGCCATGTAAATTGTGCATGATTCATCATGGCATACTTGTTTGCTTGTCGCATTTTACTTCATATGCTTGTGCACTTTATTTATGTTGGCCCTTGTTTGTTTGGTTCTTCTTCGAATAGACGCCGAACAGGGGAAATATCAGGAATCCCAGGAGTACTACCCAGATCCGTCTCTCGCTTCGACTGAGCTGCCAGACAAGCACTACCACATGCTTGCATACATATAGTACCTATTGCCTCTATCTTATTCTTGCATCATTGAGTCGCGATTGCATTAAAATGAATCCCAAGTACTGCATAGCCTTTACTTTTAAACCCCACCGAAGCTTGTTCCTCCATCCCATGAGCCCTTACTACAGGAGTTGTTTGAGCCATGAGAGTCGTAGAACAACATGTGTAGGGTATGTGAGTGTTTGATGGATAACGAGGTACCTAAACAACTTAACCCGAGTAGTAATGGGATAACTAATGAAAGAGTCACCGGTGAGCAATATCTGCTATTTGGTTTTTCATGCTCACTTGTGTCCCGTAGGACCCCGAGTACTTGATTCCTGTTCCTTGATTATTCGCACTATCCACATCCGGGAGGCCGTGGACCCCCCTGAGCCAGAGCTTGATTCATTTCTATTTCTTGGGGCCACAAAGTAGTTTGGGGCTTTATTACTATCCTGTACTTATGCCATGCTTTACTGTTTTATTTAAGATTGTGCGAGGAGCACCTGTACTGTTTTGGATGTGGAGTCTTTTCGCGGTTTCGAAAAACCCAGTCACATTTTCGGGTTCCCAGTCGTTTACAACCATTGACGCAAACCTTGGGTCCGTCTCGGAGTCGGCCAACTTTGTTGCGGGTAGCTTAATGGGGTGGCCCCCTGAAATATTTGTGAATCTGGTGATCTCTTTGTCGTGAATGCCTCATTGGGTTTTGAGTTGGTTTTTTCAAGGTTGATCGAGTGTCTGTTGCTATTTGTGCACCCCTGTAGGGTAAAATCTTTCTGAAAGCCGTGTCCGCGGTTATGGACGACTTGGAGCACTGTTTCTCGATCATAGACAAGTATAACTAAAGTACCGCTTTTAAGTTGACTAAGTACCTGACTAGTAAATAGTACAATACTCATGGAATGGTTAATAAAACTACCAACGGATGGGTTGTCCGTCCGCTTTCTCGTTGGTAAGCGAGAAGGAGGATGGATCTGTTATTTTATACTATTATAACTGTTGCTACAAATTAACGGACATCCGTCTATCATTGGTTAGGCGGATGGTTAGCGAGTATCTATAGGCTTGTTAGTATTATCTTTTGCTGTAATTGCGACACCCCAGGTTATGTCCCCTTTAGAGGCATAAAGACTTGCTGAGTGCCCCTAGGGTCTCACACGATAAATTGTTGATTCAGATGAACATGTGTATTTGCAAGATGGATACTGGGTGGAGGAGACAGATTATGTTGGCAACGATCACGCGGTGTAGAGATTCCGGGGATGGGGATCCGCGAGATTTGTGGGCGGGATGTGTTTATTTATATGGCATCTTATGCCGATTTGCTTCTTATCTGTACTTGGATCTTGTTTTCCGCTTCCGCTTCCGCCTGGTACTGTGATGTTTGATGTATGAGGAGCTATCCTAAATTGTTATCTCTATCTAGGATATTTGGATCTTGCCGTATGGCATTGCAATATTCTATTTCTTTTAGATGGAATGGCTCTGAGAACTGTTGTATGGTAGCTTGCATACATACTCACTTGTGTATGTATTTGATCTCTTCGCCTGTTGCCTACGCCGCTCGCTCTTGTCCCGATGTCTTGGAAGTAGTTAGGACAGCTGACGGGTCTACACGTGGGCGGTCCCCTAGACCCCCGCTGTACTATTTTAACCACTTCCGTTTCATCCGGGCTTGAACTTAGAGCGTAGGGTGCCAAGGTAGTTACAATTGGTATCAGAGCCATCCCGCCCTTCAGGGTCTCAGCCAAATGGTCGTTGTCAGTCTAGCAAATATTTTTGGTAGCTATGTATACTAGGGAAAAACAAAAATGTGAGAGTAGGACTGCTTCCATTTTTCTTCTTACCCACCCACCCACCCTTTTCTGGTAAGGAAGTGTAACGTTTTTCAATCCTATTCTAAAATTCAAACTAGGATTCACGTGTTCTAGGTTCCGTAGTACCATAGGGTGTGTGTGTGTGAATTCCTTGTCTATCTGTTGCATCCAACTCGTTGTCGCGATCTGCCTTTTGGTTATCAACTGTTGGTACATTCCATACCGACAGGCCTTTGTAAACCGACGCAATCTATCTGATTCGTTGTATACCGGTGCGATCTGTCTTACTCTTTGTTATCCGACGTTATCTTGTTTGGGGTGTTCATTTCCGTAGTTATTAATCTTTAGGTTCATCTTAAGAAGAAGGTGTTGGGATATGTGTTTTACTTATTCGTGTGCAGAGTAAAGATTTGAGTGCGGGATGGAGTCGCGACCATACCACTACTTTTATCATTCGCTCTTGTATATTGAATTGGTAGAGTTACTAATCTTTATTCGTTAAGTAGGTTTGCGCATATAGTGGTATTTTAATGCCAAAATTTGCGGAATTTTTTTTCTCTTTGATAGCTTGTGTACCACACTCCTTGTTCAGTCGTGTGTGATATGCTTAATATCTTCTAGGTGCTTTGAACTTTGTTGATATTTTAATATCATCTTAGTAAATTGTATCCTTTAAATCTTGGTTAATTCCATTTTGGTACTATTTTGGATTATTATTATTCTCCATTATAGTACTGACTTGAGTTATATATCGATCACAAGATGACACCACCACGCCGTTCTGAGGAGGACATACCACCTGAACAGGGGGGTGCATTGGCAAGTATTGCTAATGCCTTGGGAGCAATGCAGCAGAACCAGCAGTGTTTTGAAGAAAGTGTTAGGAGGAACGAGTTTGTTCCGCTACCTCCACCTCCCAAGCGAGGAGACATCAAGAGTTTTCTGAAGTTCAACCCACGCCACTTTGAGGTGTCTGATCAGCCACTTGATGCTGATGATTGGTTGCGTGAGATGTCAAGGTTGCTGATGACTGCTGATGTTCCAGAGCAAGAATGGGTAAAATGTGCCATGCACCTTCTAAAGGGAGATGCAGCTCTGTGGTGGGAAAATTACCTCAAGGCAAACCACTCTGGTTTTCAGCCTACTTGGGAGCAGTTCACTGGGGCTTTCAAAGAGCAATACCTGTCAGAAATTGTCATGGAAAGGATGAAAGAAGTGTTTCTCAACCTCAAGCAGGGCAATGACAATGTCAATACCTATATCAGAAACTTCATGAATCTTTCTCGTTATGGTGGCGATGAGATCTCTGATGACAAGAAGAAGGAAAAGAGGTTCAGGCAAGGGATCAATGCATCTATCAAATATGCAATCACTCATGCAAGGCCGAGGTCTTTTCTGGAACTCCAACATACAGCTCTGCAGGAAGAAGCAAGTAGGCAAGTGTTTGAGGAGTCCAAGAAACACAGCCATGACGCAGCAAGTTCTTCACCTATGACAGCTCCTTCTAAGCGCCGTGTGTGGTTTCCTAACACCCCATCGTCGCTCCCGGCTCCACCAAGACCGTCAAGCTACGCGTCAAGGCCACCAAACTCCTTCACCGTGGCTCCTAGCGGCTACAACCACAACTACCCTGGAGCGCCTGGCGGAGTCCCTGGCTACGCTGCTCCACGTCCACCTGGTGCTTGTTACACCTGTGGGAACACTGGGCATCAACATTGGAGTTGTCCCATGAACAACAAAGCTCTTCCACCACCACCTCCAAGACCTGCGGCAAGTTCTTCTATGGTTCATGAACCTCCACCTCGGGCTCTCAACATCAACACCAAGCCCGGGTCTACGGTTTCTCGTTCCAACTGTGTCAACGTCGCTCAAGCCGAGCATGCACCTGGAGTTGTGATGGGTATGCTTCCTATTAACTCAGTTCCTGCACGAGTTTCGTTTGATTCTGGTGCATCGCATTCTTTTGTTTCTCACAAGTTTGCAAATGAGAATGAGTTAGCAATGGATCCTCTCCCCAAACGTTTAATGGTCCTTTCTCCTGGAGCAACAATGGCATCTTCCAAAATCAGCCATGGCAATCAAATTGAGATTGGTGGTTCTTCGTTCTCGGCTTCCTTAATTATTCTGGGCAATTCTGACATTGATGTTATCTTGGGCATGGATTGGTTAACAGCAAATGCAGCTGTGATTGATTGTGCTGAACGCTCGGTATCTCTGAAAATTCCTGAAGGCCATATAGTCTATTCCCCAAGTCTAACTCCTACAATTCAACTTTTCCCTTTGGCGGCTCTGAATAATGATGCTATGGAGGGCTATTCAGAGTGTTACGGTGGTCTATGAGTTCCCAGATGTTTTTCCTGAAGACTTGCCAGGTATGCCTCCTGATCGAGAGGTCGAGTTTGTGATTGAGCTTGAACCTGGTACCGCTCCTATCTCCAAGCGGCCTTATAAAATGGGTCCTGCTGAGTTGGCTGAACTCAAACGTCAGCTTGATGAACAAGAGAAGTTGGGTTTCATTCAGCACAGTACTTCTTCTTGGGGTAGCCCAACCATCTTTGTGAAGAAGCGAGACGAGACTGATAGACTTTGTGTCGACTATCGGGCTCTCAATGCTAAAACCATCAAAAATAAATATCCCCTTCTACGGATTAATGATCTCTTCGATCCGCTAGCTGGAGCTGTGGTATTCTCTAAGCTTGACTTGAGAAGTGGATATCATCAAATCAAGATCCGCAAGGAAGATGTTTCCAAAACAGCTTTCACCACCCGCTATGGCCTGTACGAGCACACGGTCATGTCTTTCGGTCTCACCAACGCACCTGCCACCTTCTCGAGGCTTATGAACTCGGTTTTCATGGAATATCTTGATAAGTTCGTTGTGGTCTATCTGGATGACATCCTAGTCTATTCTAAGTCAAAGGAAGAATATGAAGAACACCTTCGGTGTGTCCTAAACAAGCTTCGTGAGAACCGCCTATATGCAAAGTTCTCCAAGTGTGAGTTCTGGCTGCCTGAAGTCACCTACCTTGGTTATGTCATCTCTGCCAAGGGCATTGCCGTCAACCCAGAAACTGTGTGGACAATTGTTGATTGGCTTCCACCCAAAAATGTCAAAGAAGTCTGGAGTTTCCTTGGTTTGGCTAGTTACTGTCGTCGCTTCGTTCATAACTTCTCGAAGATTGCGAAGCCTCTTACCGATCTCCTCAAGAAAGGCAAGAAATACTTTTGGTCTCCTGCATGTCAAGCAAGCTTTGAAACACTAAAAGAGAAGCTCACTTCCACACCAGTCTTGATTCCTCCAGATACATCAAAGCCTTTCCAGATATTCTGTGACGCCTCCTTGCAAGGATTGGGTGCGGTCCTTATGCAAGAAAAACAAGTTGTTGCTTATGCCTCTCGACAATTGAAGACGCATGAGATCAACTATACTACGCATGACCTCGAACTCGCAGCAGTTGTCTTTGCGTTGAAAGTATGGAGGCACTATTTGCTTGGCAACCGTTGTGAGATCTTTTCTGACCACAAGAGTCTGAAGTATATCTTCACACAACCTGATCTCAACCTTCGTCAGAGGAGGTGGATTGAAGCAATTAATGATTTCGATTTGACCATCAACTACACTCCTGGCAAAGCTAATGTGATGGCCGATGCTCTCAGCCGAAAAGCTTATGTCAACAACCTCATGGTGGAAGAACAACAGCCTCTCTTGTGCGAGGAATTCCGCCAACTCAACCTTGAAATTGTGGATCAAGGGTATCTTCTGAATCTTCTGGCATCCCCTCTCTTGGAAGAAAAGATTCGTGCTAGTCAGCGAGGTGATGCTTACGCCAAAAACATCATCTCCAACATTCAGCTTCCAAGGTATGAGTCCTTCCACGTTGATGATCAAGGAGCTCTATTCTTTGAACACGGATGTTCGTTCCGAACGACTCGGGTTTGAGAGAGCAAGTTCTTAAGGAGGCGCATGATTCTGTTCTCTCTATCCACCCTGGCAGCACTAAGATGTACATGGACTTGAAAACACAATATTGGTGGCCTGGGTTGAAACAATGTTGTGCCTAGTATGTCTCCGAGTGTGATGTCTGCCGCAGAGTTAAAGCTGTCCATCAGAAACCTTCCGGTCTTCGACAACCATTGAAACCTCCGGAATGGAAATGGGAGAAAGTAGAGATGGACTTCATAACTTTTTTTCCAAGTTCTGGCGAAGTTTCCAAAATGCTTTGGGAACAAAGTTGAACTTCAGCACAACTTACCACCCTCAGTCGCAAGGAACAAGTGGAAAGGATCAATCAGATTCTGGAAGATATGCTCCGTGCTTGCGTCATATCTTTCGGCATGAAGTGGGAAGAATGTCTTCCTTATGCTGAACTCTCTTACAACAACAGCTTCCAGAAAAGTCTAAAGACGGCACCATTTGAGGTTCTCTATGGTCGCAAATGTAGAACTCTGATTGGTTGGTCGGGCGCAGGTGAAAGAACATTGTTTGGCCCCGACATTGTAACTCAAGCGAACGAGAAGGTGCACATCATTCTTGAAAACCTGAAGGTTGCTCAAAGTCGCTAGAAGAGCAACTATGACAGAAAGCACACGGACATGGAGTATGTCCCTGGTGATCTTGTTTACCTTCGTGTCACTCCCATGAGGGGCATGCACCGGTTTGGTATCAAAGGAAAGTTGGCTCCTAGATACATCGGTCCTTTCAAAGTTTGTGGAAGAAGAGGAGAAAATGCTTATGCTCTCGAGCTCCCTGAAAAACTCAAGGTCCATGATGTGTTCCATATCTCTCAACTCAAGAAGTGCTTCAAGGATCCCGGCAGGACCGTGGACCATGAACTCATCAATCTCCAAGAAGATCTGTCTTATCAAGAACACCCCATAAAAATCCTAGAAGTCGCAGAAAGAAGGACTCGCAACAAGTCCATCAAGTTCTCCAAGGTGTAGTGGTCGCACCATTCCGTTGATGAAGCCACTTGGGAACGCGAGGATGAGCTCCGTGCCAAGTATCCTACCCTCTTCGTGTCTTCTTCTTCTTCCTAGAATCTCGGGGCGAGATTCCTGTTTAGTGGGGGAGAGTTGTAGCATCCCATCTGTCTAACATCTGTAATGCTACATGGTCTAGTAATATAATTGCTACTTCCTACATATAATTGTTGCATCATAATTATATCATGCTCATGTCATCATGCCACCTTGCATTTGAGCATCATATAAAACCTTTTTCATTTGGCTCTTATCTCATATGCACTATTAATTGTATTTGCCTCTTGATATCTTGTATTTGGTTCTTGATAAATGCTTGATGCCCAAGTTGAGTTGGGGGCCTATCTTTTATTAACTTCACCACCTCCACTTGTCACCACTTTATAATTCCACCATCCTAATTGTACATGAGCTTTTACATTTTTCCTTTGGCATTTAAATCTAGCTCATGTGGGTTGGGATGGATCCACTTCTATTCCCACATGCTCTCACACTAGCATCATGTTGTTTTCACATTATTGATATGTGGAGCCACCGTTGCATGCCTTGTGAGTGGTACCCCTTTTTCTAGCTTCCATATGGATTGTTTTGGAATAGTTGCTCATGTTGGAATATTGTTGAGGATATTATACACCTAGTGGAATATACACACTAGTATGTCCAATTACATTCAAATTTGAGCATCTCCATCTACCCCACATGGTACATCCTTTTAATTCTTTTGGTTTGGTCCTAGATCCATAATGATGGAATGCATGTGAATCAAGGCCATGAGATTTTATTTTGTCTTCACAAGATTAAACATGGCACTTAATAAATATGCATGGGCCATGCAACAATCACCACCATTCTATTCTTTTGGGTTTTACTTGGCTTTTGAGTGAATCTTTTCTTTTGTTGAGATCTACCCCTTCTCTCTCAACCCTCACCATCTTGGTTGTTCTCTCCTTACCATGTGCCCACAAAATCTCACCCCTCACATGTGTATGTCCCATGCATGGCCATGTGTGGCCATCTCTAAGCCTCACACCTCATCCCATCCCCTCTTCACCCTGGCATGATCTAGTTAGAGCATACCAAGACCCCATAACCCTAAGACCCTACCCTACCCTCTCTCCCTAATCCCCCTCTCTAAACCCAAGCCCTAACCACCTTAACCTCACCATGCCGAGCACCTCCCTAGCTATTCTCTCTCTCTCTGCCAGCCAGGGACCCACCCCATCTACCCCTCTCAACCCTAACCTAACCCGAGCCCAACCCTAGCTCCATGCCACAACCATGCCATCTACCCCAACCCCTCTCCTCTCGGTTCCCCACTCTCTCTCTCTCTCTGTCACAAGGCCCACTCGAGCCAGGCCACCTCCCTGTCCTCGCCCTGGCCCCAGCTGCAGCCTCCCTGCCCTCCCTAACCTACCGAGCACGTGAGGAGGAGGAGGAGGAGAAAGGTGGCCGAGCCACCTTTTTCTACACCCGAGCCCCACGGCACCCCCCTCTCACCCCGTCCTTATCTCCACCCCTCCCGTCTCTCTGTCGTGCCCCAGATTCCCCTAGGGCCTGCCCCTGCGCCGCAGCTCCTTCCCCATCTCCCCCTGCCACCTTCCTTTCCACCTCCGGCCACCACCGTCGGCACCCACCTCGTACACCAGATCGAGGAGGAGGGCATGGCGTCGAGGGTGTCGAGGAAGGCCACGTGGATCCTGGCGCCGCCCCTGTGCTCTGCAGCGAGGAGGAGGAGGCCCGGTAGCCACTGAACGCCGACGCGTCCGTGACAAAACCCTAATCGCCGGCCGCCAGCTTCGCCGACGATCCGCTGCGCCTCCGGCCATACCACCACCTCCAACCCCTCCCGGTGAGCCGCCGTACCTCCCTGACAAACCCCCGCTTGGTTTTGCTTCCTTTAAACGCCAATCCGTCCGACGAGCACCGTCGGTGCACGGTGCTCGCCGGCAGCCGCCCCACTGCGTGCCGCGCTAGGCTTACCTAGCCGTACCACTGTTCCCTAACACCAAACCCCAGCTAGCCCAGTGGTCGCCGCCGCCGTGCGCACGCACGAGGTCGTGAGTTCGATCCCCTGCTGCGCCGCGCCGCGCGTCTCTGTCAGTTTCGTCAGAAACATCGTAGAAGAAAAATAGTGCCGCTGGGCACTTTGCAAATCCCCCCCCCCCGCCTTTTTGTTTTCTTAACCCGCGCTCCACTCTGGCCCACCTGTCTGCCTCGGTGCAAATCTTACAGAGAGGCCCCTGAATTTAATGTGCCAGCACGAGCAAGCCCCTGTCCCTGCCACGTGGCACGCCCTGGCTGGGCCGCGCGCAGTGGCCCCGCCAACCACTGGCCCCGCATGTCAGTTGCTGCGGCTAGCTTCGGCGCCGGTGAGAAAAGCTTTTGCCGAGCGCAGTCAGGCCAGCTCAGCTTGGCCCCACATGTCAGCTGCAGTGGCTAGCTGTTGCTGTGTGTAAAAAGTATCTGTGTTTTTTCTGTTTTATAAAAACAATTTCAGAAATGTTTAAATATGAATTTAAATTCTGTTTTAAATAACTTTTATAACATATGTTTTTGAATCATAAAAGTGTGAGGAATTCAAATATGCTATTCAAAATAATGTTTGACCACTTTAACTTTTCGAGATGATTAAAATTGTAATAAAATGCCTTTTCTTAATTAATTAATAACTTTATTTCTACAACTCCAAATTCGACAAATAATATGTCTAAATCGATCAGCGCGACGAGCCCGTTCTAACTAGGCATTACATGTTCTGAATTTCAGCATGCATCATATAAATATTAAGTATACATCAACTTATTTGGGAGCAAAACATGACTAAAACTCAATAAAATGCTTTATTCTTGCACCCCACACCTCACCCATGCCATGCTACATTATTGCCATGTAAATTGTGCATGATTCATCATGGCATACTTGTTTGCTTGTCGCATTTTACTTCATATGCTTGTGCACTTTATTTATGTTGGCCCTTGTTTGTTTGGTTCTTCTTCGAATAGATGCCGAACAGGGGAAATATCAGGAATCCCAGGAGTACTACCCAGATCCGTCTCTCGCTTCAACTGAGCTACCAGGCAAGCACTACCACATGCTTGCATACATATAGTACCTATTGCCTCTATCTTATTCTTGCATCATTGAGTCGCGATTGCATTAAAATGAATCCCAAGTACTGCATAGCCTGTACTTTTAAACCCCACCGAAGCTTGTTCCTCCATCCCATGAGCCCTTACTACAGGAGTTGTTTGAGCCATGCGAGTCGTAGAACAACATGTGTAGGATATGTGAGTGTTTGATGGATAACGAGGTACCTAAACAACTTAACCTGAGTAGTAATGGGATAACTAATGAAAGAGGCACCGGTGAGCAATATCTGCTATTTGGTTTTTCATGCTCACTTGTGTCCCGTAGGACCCCGAGTACTTGATTCCTGTTCCTTGATTATTCACACTATCCACATCCGGGAGGCTGTGGACCCCCCTGAGCCAGAGCTTGATTCATTTCTATTTCTTGGGGCCACAAAGTAGTTTGGGGCTTTATTACTATCCTGTACTTATGCCATGCTTTACTGTTTTATTTAAGATTGTGTGAGGAGCACCTGTACTGTTTTTGATGCCGAGTGTTTTCGCGGTTTCGACAAACCCAGTCACATTTTCGGGTTCCCAGTCGTTTACAGCCATTGACGCAAACCTTGGGTCCGTCTCGGAGTCGGCTAACTTCGTTGCGGGTAGCTTAATGGGGTGGCCCCCTGAAATATTTCTGAATCCGGTGATCACTTTGTCGTGAATGCGTCGTTGGGTTTTGAGTTGGTTTTTCCGAGGTTGATCGAGTGTGTGTTGCTATTTGTGCACCCCTGCAGGGTAAAATCTTTCTGAAAGCCGTGTCCGCGGTTATGGACGACTTGGAGCATAGTTTCTCGATCATAGACAAGTATAACTAAAGTACCGCTTTTAATTTGACTAAGTACCTGACTAGTAAATAGTACAATACTCATGGAATGGTTAATAAAACTGCCAACGGATGGGTTGTCCGTCCGCTTTCTCGTTGGTAAGCGAGAAGGAGGATGGATCTATTATTTTATACTGTTATAACTGTTGCTACAAATTAATGGACATCCGTCTATCATTGGTTAGGCGGATGGTTAGCGAGTATCTATAGACTTGTTAGTATTATCTTTTGCTGCAATTGCGTCACCCCAGGTTATGTCCCCTTTAGAGGCATAAAGACTTGCTGAGTGCCCCTAGGGTCTCACACGATAAATTGTTGATTCAGATGAACAAGTGTATTCGCAAGATGGATACTGGGTGGAGGAGACAGATGATGTTGGCAATGATCACGCGGTGTAGAGATTCCGGGGATGGGGATCCGCGAGATCTGTGGGCGGGATGTGTTTATTTATGTGGCATCTTATGACGATTTGCTTCTTATCCGTACTCGGATCTTGTTTTCCGCTTCCGCCTGATACTCTGATGTTTGATATATGAGGAGCTATCCTAAATTATTATCTCTATCTAGGATATTTGGATCTTGCCGTATGGCGTTGCAATATTTCTATTTCTTTTAGATGGAATGGCTCCGAGAACTGTTGTATGGTAGCTTGCATAGATACTCACTTGTGTATGTATTTGATCTCTTCGCCTGTTGCCTACGCCGCTCGCTCTTGTCCCGATGTCTTGGAAGTGGTTAGGACGGCCGACGGGTCTACACGTGGGTGGTCCCCTAGATCCCCTCTGTACTATTTTAACCACTTCCGTTTCATTCAGCCTTGAATTAGAGCGTAGTGTGCCGAGGTAGTTACAAAAAGTAGTTCATCATCACATTGGATACATATGAGTAACACGTAGTGTACACTAAGATCTGATAGTTTGTTTTGTATTAGACATAATCGTGCTAAAAATGAAACAATATGAAAAAAGGAATTACAATCTTTTACATGAGATAAGTAAAGAAATGGGTAAGTCACAGTATACTATTTTAATAAGCTCTACTATGTACACTCGTAGACATCTGAAATAATATTGTGCAATAGTTCTTATGTTGCAACACTCGTGGTACCCTCATAAACAATGAGACGCTCCTAAGTATGCACACTGTTCAAAAGATAAATTATAAAAAAGGGAAATAATTAAATAAAAATATTAATATAAAAATGCCATGTTACGAAAACAATAATCGATCTGTTACTATATTACCTCACAATCATGTCTCTGGCATCATAAATAGACATATATGGGGTACATACACGAACATAATCAAATTCAAGGTAACTAAGTGAAATAATTACCTCATATTACTTCCTAACTAATTAACCAAAAATTTATGTGGCATCTTGAAGGACAGAGTCCATAATTTCTAGTCGCTGCTAGCTTCTACTAATGCGTTTACAACTATGTGCTTGTGAATTTTGACCATAGATGTTATTTTCCTCTTAGCTATGAGCTTTTGGGACTTTATTTCTTGATACACAACTCCAAAGCCGAAATGGAGAATTAAATATCATATAATATATTTTACACTCACATGTTAATTTTGTTTCTGGAAAATGGAAACTCATAAGAAGCTAAGAAAAAGATGAAAATATCTTGACCGAGGCGCTTAATTGATAGTCTTACTTCTTAGCTATAGTAGTGCTCTACAAGCAGCATGATGAAGAATCATGGCCTAGCAATGGCCGTCATAAGACATCATCAAAAGGTGTCCAGTGGCTTCATCTTTAAATGCATGCATGTTTACATTCATTTGGAAATAAAAATATTGTGTTGGTGTTCAAAACTCTATTGTAAACAATCTGTTTCTCTCTAAGATTATGCTAGTGTCAATTTAACTATGGACATAAAAGAAAGTTCTTTTTCTTGCGAATGGACATGAAGGGAACGTGATATATAAGATTTCAAACGTCATGGTTTAACTCGAACAAATAAAATTTCTATATGTTTCTATATGAGGTTAATCATGTGCTAGCTGAGAAAGTCTGGGTTACACAGTATCTGAAGAAAACCAAAAGAATTAGCTGCTGGAACCTTACTCGTCTCAGTGCTTTTGTGCATCAACGATCTGCTTCTCTAGAGCCTTGATGTCGGGAGAAACTGAGCACAACAGCTTTCCAGTGTGGATCTCTGAATCGTCCTGCAGGTGTAAACATTAGTAAAACTATAACTTAATCCTCAGGAAAATGCACATGATGTTTAATAGGAGACTTGACATCAGAAACAATATGCATGCCAACTTGACAAAGGGAATAATATTCATCGTGCATGCAGGTGACAGATATCATTATCCTTCCGCCAAAGCATATGTGTATCTAGGAGTATATACACAAGTACATCTCTGCACATTCTTATATATTCAGGGTAACGTCCTTCTTCCTGCTCGTCCTTGTGTGCTGTTGTTGTCTATCATCTCTCGTTTGAGAGTGAAAGCTGCATCCTTATGAAACCCATGGTCGCCTGGCCGCCGGACAGATCGATCTGCGCCATGTCCGCCCAGCGTCGAGTGAAATCCTGCATGAAATTCTCGCATCCTTTCCGCTGCTTTTTGGCTGCGCGACTGAAGCAAATATCGCCTCCGTTTTCATCCTGATGCAAGGGTCAGACTGAAACCATTAGAAAGCTACACAAATTCTTTCAATTCTATCTAAATGCAAGACATATAACAAAGAGATCGGACATTCATCCCTACCCACGCTGAATATCAATTAAGTAGGAGTAAGCGAAATAGGAAGGAGGCAAACCTCAATCGCCTAAGCTGCTGGCAGTGGTGATTCACTGGGAGGCTCGGCCAACTGCATGCATGCGTGTCGCTCAGTTGCGTTGTATGTTGTTCTTTCCGCTCTCGTCTGGTGAGAATCGCGCTATGATGATTAAGGTCAAGAGAGACCGGAAGGCATGCATGCACATGGCTGCAAGGGGACTCAGGGATGACGGAGCAGGGGAAGAGAAGGGTGAGGGCCTACGGATCGATCAAGCTGAATCAATATGGCGCGGAACTCCATCTTGTGCATGCACCTAGCTTGGGGAAAGATTGGCGGCTGCATGGGTTTTTGCGGCGTGAGGTTGGGGAGTCAGAAAACCTAGATGATCAGTTTTCTTTACTCTAGTTGAGATCGAAGGAGTACGGGAAAATAATTTTATGGCATACGGGAGTAATTAGTTACAACTCTACTGTTAATAAGTTTTTCTAAGATTGAGTGGTGGTGATTTCGTCATCTGTTTAATTGATGGCCAGATGTTTCTGTTTTTTATGGGATTTTCTAGCTAATTCTCTAATTTCTGGTTAACCCGTAATGCACTTTTAATATATAATAGATTAAGCATGCATATGTGTGTTGCATTAATATGGAATTGTTTGGAATTGCCATGTTTAATTGTTCTAATGGTTGTAAAATGATTCTAAGGTAAATTCCACATCATCTAGATCATTCCCAAGCAAAATCCAAAGAAAAAGAAATCAAATAGAATTAATAAAGGCAAATGGTCACTTTTGCCATTTTAATCAACTAGATCAGTTTACGTGTTCCTAGCACTCAAATTCAAACAGAAACAAATTTAACTCTTTGCACCCCTTTCTAGTACAAGTAAAGATCTATCAAGGCCCACCTTGTGATCTTGCAAAAACATTCAAACCCTAAATTTAAATGACATTTAAAAATGAAATCAAGTGTATGTACCTAGATCCTACTTTTTCAAAAACCACTCAAATGAATTCAATTGGACAATCCCAAGCAACCACAAATGCTCAAGCATAAGACCAACAACTCCACCAAAACTCATTTCAAAATTCAAATAAAACCTTCATGCAGCCATTGTGTCGAACAGGTGGAATGCACACAAAATCTGCCTAACTAACACTATTTGTGGATCAATGCTTTGTCGAGTATTTGGGCTCAATCTTGTTTCCTTGTCTCCCCTATATCTAACCAGCCCATAACCAAGCTACCATTTGGCCTAGAGCAGCAGTGCCACGCCGCCCGTTCTTGGTCGCCGCCCGCCGAGCGTGGGCAACGCGCCACAGACAGCGCCGCGCCAATCCAGCACCGCCACTAGCTCCGCCACACCCTACCGCGACCCCCTGTCCACCCCACGGACGCAACCAGCCCATGGACCACCATGGATAGCTCGTGCCCACCGTCTCTACGCCGTGCCCAGCTCACACCAGAGTGCCGTCCCTGACAAGCCCGCATGAGCCGCGCCTCGACCCCAGCTTGCACGCGCCGCTCCACCATAACCCCAGCATGCCCCTAGACACGCCCCTTTCCTGCCGCGCGACCAATAGCCGCCGTGAACCGCGTGGAGGACCGCCTCTGTCGCGCAGAGCGCCAGCCTCTCCCGACCGCAAGCCACTGCCCCTAGCATCGCATTCACGCCATAGCTGACCACCAAGAGGCAAGCCACCGTTCGCCTACATCGCCCATGCCTCTAGCGCCCTGTGCCGTCGTCACCGATGAGCTCACCGTCGCCCTCACGGTCCCCTCGTCGAGCCTATATAAGGAGCCCTCCCCAGCACCAATTCGACACACTCCCACACTCCCCTCTCACCACTGATCATTCCCCACCTCTCGTCGGATCCGCTCGAGCAGCCATTCGTCGGGATTGCACCGGAGTTCGCCGCAACAGAGGAGGAGAAACCCCCGTCGATTTCGTCCACCCCAGGAGCCGCCGCGACCTCGCCTGAGCCCGCCGTCGTCTCCTCGTTCAATCGCCCCCATCGCCACACTAGCTGGAGCCCTGGTATGCCCCCATTGCACCCCCACCGAGCCTCTAGGGTTCCGTCTCGCCGGCGACCAGTTCGTCGTCGATGATGAACCAGAGCCATCGATCTAGGTTCTATTCGCACGGCCCACATCGCCCTGTACCGCTTCGCGTTAAGTGGTGTCGCTGACATGTGGACCCCGCTTGTCAGTTGCCAACCGCGTCGCGGAGTGTCACCAGGCCAGCCCATTAGTGTTCCCGCGCTGGCCCTAGAATTCAAACTTAGGTTTTTCTATTTTAATTAAATTTAGTTTCTGTCCACTAGTTTGAAAATCAATTTAGGGAGTTTTACAAATCCAAATAGAATGATTCCAATTTTTTTGGAAAGATAATTAAAATCAATTAGAGTTATATATCTCTCCTAGCAAAAATAACAAGACAGGGCCTTTTTCACATTCAATTTTTTTTCAAAATTCAACCATAATAGCTTTTGAGTTGATTCCAACTCTCAAAAATCACATTTGACAATACCTATCTGAATATGTAATAATATTGAGGTTTGCATGCAGTGACTTTGGACTAGTACCAAAATAATGCTATATAGACATTTCTAGTCACTTTAACTTGAATAAATAATAAACTTAAACTTATTGAAATGTGATCAAACAATTAAATCACATTCCCATGTATTAGAATATGTGGTGATGACATGTGTCCACATGATCCCATATTTTAATTAGAGGATATTAAATCTTAGTTATTTTCAATGAGTAGAAATTACTTTTCTAAAATAAAATAAATGAAACTAGTTCATTAAAACCTTGTGATGAATGTGATGATACTAGATCATCAAGTGTGTGCCTTAGTGTGCTAAATAGACTAGTTAAGTATTGTTTAGTGAGTGTGTATCCTGTGTGTATTTATAGACGATAGTACCGACCAAGTCTATGAAGAGGAGGAGTTCTACCCCGAAGAAGACGAGGAGAATTTCAACCACTTCACCAACCAAGGCAAGCCTAGCACTTCAAGTAAACTGAGCAAGCTATTTTTAGCAAGCCATCACTAGATGCAAGTTAACTCAAGCAAGATGCAATAGGCATGCTTGGTTATACATTTTGACTTATACCTACCCCAAGTTTTACTTACAAGCTTTACTTTCTTTTACTTTACCAAAGTTCCTTACTTTGTTTATAGATAGCATAAAGAGTATAAAACTTGGCCTATCTAGTTACACTTAGATGTCATTCTATGGCATGAGATTGATATTAGTACCCCACCTTAGTGAACACTCTTAACTTAGTGTTTAGAGCTAAACCAAAAGCTTGATCACTTTAGATGGGAATACTTGATGAAAATGACTTATGAAAACCTTGGAATGATGAGTCATTCTATTGAGATGTTTTGACATGTGTTGAGAAACACAAATGGTTTATGATGATGAAAATGTTGAGGCATGAGCCTTAGCCCTTTATAAAAACTGATGGTTGGATTCGAATGCGATACCATTCCAAATTTACCGTACAACCACAATACCTGAATTGGGTAAGGCTTAGCCGGAAGTTTATATGCATTAGTATGAGTTCCCTCGCGGGAGAGGTCTGAGCTGAGGCTACCTCTCAATGTTTTCCACCTATGCAGTGCCCAGGATGGCAGATGGCCATGGCTGGGAGGCCAAGCTCATAGGAGAGGTGCTTGTACTAGGGTGTGTAATTGAAAGGTTATGTTTGATTATCAACATACTAAGTATGATGATTCAGGTTTATCCCTGACAGATGTATCGAATTTTGTGGTTAAAGTGTACCACCTCTGCAGAGTGTCAAACTATTCGAATAGCTGCGTCCGCGGTCATGGACAGTTGGAGTGGCCATACTGTTCCGTCATCAGATGTTTTGAAAATGACTTATGAAATGAATGATGATTTTGACTTGACCATAACAGGGTTGTGAATATGACACTAAGTTCCCAACTTAAGTGATTCTAGAACTTTATTTTATCTTTCTTTGTCTCTGAACTCAGCTTAGGTTTCAAACTTAACTTTGCAAGTAAACTTAGAGTTTAGCATTCCTATTAGAACTACCTTACTTGTGAGTGATAGTTTGTGAGTAGTTAAAGAGTACTCATGGCTTTGTCCCTGGCTATTACCGTGGCCAGACTACGAGGAGGAATATCAAGAATATGGACAACAGGACGGCTACGACAACTAGGATCATCTCCCATCGTCAGCATTGCCTGTGACACTGAAGATGGACCCCACCACTACGCTTATTAATTATTCCGCTTCTTGTTGTATTAATACTGGATCATGAGATCCTTTATTCGTGTAAGACCTTATTATGGTTTGTAATGGATGATGTAGTGTGATATCCAATCTGTTATGTCTTGCAAAAATGGTAATCCTGGGATTGCGATGTATGGCATAACAGGCATATGGGATTAAAAATCTGGGTGTTGACAAGTTGGATCTGCGCCGCCGCAAGCCGTTCCGACCCCCACACGTAGGTCTGTGCCGCTTCACGTTGTTTCGACCGCCACGCTTATGTCCGCGCCTCTGCACGCCATTCGGACCGCCACGCTTAGATCCGCACCGCCGCACGCCGTTCGGACCGCCACGCTTAGATCCGCACCGCCACACGCTGTTCGGACTGCCACGCAGGCGTATGTCGATTGGAGGAGAGGAAGATGCGGCTGGTATACGTGCGACAGGGAAAGGGGGAGAGATATCCAGCCCACTGGGTTCTCCTCTCTGTAGCCCAACGAGAGAGAGATACCCCCAGCCTGTCGGATCATGATGTATCCAACGGTGGTTGGCCAAGATCCATGTGACATACATCTCGACCAATCAGAGCGCAACCAAACTAAGCGCTAGTTGATGCGGCTGGTATACGTGCGTTAGAGAAAGGGAGGGAGAGACATCCAGCCTGTCGATCTCTCCTCGCCGTACAAGGTTATGTGCGCATATCGGGAGAGAGACAGACCTCCAGCCCGTCGGATCATGATGTATCCAACGGTAGTTGGCCAAGATCCGTGTGACATACATCTCGACCAATCAGAGCGCAACCAAACTGAGACATGAGAGAGGGGAAAAGTGAGGAAAACTTTAGCGGGAGGGGAAAACTAAGGAAAACTTTAGCGGGAGGGGAAAACTGAGAAAAAATTTAGCGGGAGGGGAAAACTGAGTAGAGCTAAGGAAAACAGGGGTGCTTAGATAAAAAATGACTAAGGGAATTTCAAGCTTTTGGCATAACAAATGGAAAATGTGTTATTTGAACAAAATAATCCATTGTTTGCAACTCAAAGATATGCAGGTGTGCCAAAGCCTCATTTAGACAAAGTATATTTTGGGATGGGTTATTTTGGAGGTTGACTGAGTAGAAAGCCATGCATCTTCATAGCTAGTAGCTCATTCCAAGAAGGATTTAAGAAGTGGTTTAGGGGAGAAGTCCATTTCTCTTTATTTCCTTTTCCTTTATTATTCATGCTAGGTTGTAGGTAACATAACAAGACTCCATGCGAAGGTTGCATTATGTTTTGACTTCCTTTTTGAATTAAACTAACCTTAAAACCATTTATTTGAATTTAATCACTTAGAAAAAAATGTGGATGATTACAAGTAAATCCAAAATTTCCAATTTCATATGGTAAATCAATCCAGGATACACAAGTGCCAAATTTTGGATCAATTGATCAATGTTTGCTATGGTTTAAGCCATGAACTAGCTAAACCCCATGTGTTGACCACATGTCGAGGGCAAAACTGAGAAGTGCTAAGCAACTAGGTGGATGACAATAGGAACTTGCAATAACACATACATTATGCGGTTATCCAACATACAAACTTGGGAGCGTCACACTAGTTCGAATTCAATACAAACATTAACAATAGTTCAAATTCATCATACAAATTCATTTTTTCTTTCTCCTAGTGTTTTTCGTTGGAATTTTCTTGGAGTTCACCACCTTGCTCCGGGTGATCCTGGCTGGAATATTCTCGGAGTCCACCATCAGCTTCTTCTGTTTGTTCCCTTTCTTCTTTTTCTCTACATCCAATGAATCAAGTGCTTTAGTCTATCGTACAATTGGTTCAACCACGTTTCGATTCATTGGTTCATACGGTTTAAAAGCATTGGCATCATTTCTTCAATATCCTCTTGTGTAATTCCTTTACTTTTGAACTCTGCTTCCAATGAATAAATTTCTTCAATCTCCCATGCATTTGGTGCAATCTCCCCTTCATTTGGTTCAATCTCCTCTCGATCCATTGGTTCAATATCCCCTGCATTTGTTTCAATCTCCTCTCGATCCGTTGGTTCAATCTCCCCTGCATTTGGTTCAATCTCCTCTCGATCCATTGGTTCAATCTCCTTGCATCTGGTTCAATCTCCCCTGTATTTGGTTCAATCTCCCCTGCATTTGGTTCAATCTCCTCTCGATCCGTTGGTTCAATCTGCAATGTATCCATTGATTCATTCTCCTCTCGTTCAAATACTTCATTCTCATCTGCAATGGCATGTCCTATTGTGACATCCCAAATCTTTAATCCAAGTTATTAAGATCCAAATCACCCAATTTAGGGTTAACAAAAACTTTTTATCATTAAAAGAAATAAGAATGCATATGTGTGTTGGATTAATATGGAATTGTTTGAAATTGCCATGCTTGTTTGTTCTAATGGTTGTAAAATGATTCTAAGGTGAATGCCACATCATATAAATCATTTCCAAGCAAAATTCAAAGAAAAAGAAATCAAATAGAATTAATAAAGGCAAATGGTCACTTTTGCCATTTTAATCAACTAGGCCACTTTGGGTGTTCCTAGAACTCAAATTCAAACATAAACAATTATGGATCTTTGCACCCCTTGCTAGTACAAGTAAAGATCTACGAAGGCCCACTTTGTGATCTTCCAAAAACATTCAAACTCTAATTTTAAATGTCATTTGAAAATGGAATCAAGTGTATGTACCTAGATCCCACTTTTTCAAAAACCACTCAAATGAGTTCAACTTGACAAATCCCAGCAACCAGAAATGCTCAAGCATAAGACCAACAACTGCACCAAAAATCTTTTCAAAATTCAAATAAAAGTTTCATGCGGCCATTGTGTCGAACAGGTGGCATGCACAAAATTTCTGCCTAACTAACACTATTTAGTGATCAATGCATTGTCGAGTTTTTGGGCTCATTTTGGTTCCCTTGTCTCCCCTAGCTCTAACCAGCCCCTAACTAAGCTACCAATTGGCCTAGAGCAGCAGTGCCGCGCTGCCCGTTCTTGGTCGCCACCGACCGAGCGTGGGAAACACTCCACAGACCGCGCCGCGCCAATCCAGCACCGCCACTAGCTCCGCCACACCCTACCGCGAGCCCCTGTCCCTTCCTCGACCGCAACCAGCCCCTGGACCACCATTGACAGCTCGCGCCCACCGCCTCTACGCCGTGCCCAGCTCACGCCCGAGCGCCATCCCCGACAGGCCCGAACAAGCCGTGCCTCGACCCCAGCTCGCGTGCGCCGCTCTGCCATAAACCCAGCACCCCGCCAGACACGCCTTTCTCCCGCCGCGCGACCAGCAGCCGCCGTGAACCACGTCGAGCACCGCCTCCGCGGCGCAGAGCGCCAGCCCTTCCCGACCATTTGCCACCGCCCCTAGCATCGCCATCAAGCCGTAGTTGACCTCCAGGAGGCAAGCGACCGTCCTCCTACACCGCCCATGCCTCTAGCATCCTGTATCATCGTCACCGACGAGCTCACCGTCGCCCGCACGGTCTCCTTGTCGAGCCTATATAAAGAGCCCTCCCCAGCACCATTTCTTCATACTACTCAGCTCCCCTCCCACCACTGATCATTCCCCACCTCTCACCGAAGCCGCTCGAGTAGCCAGTCACCGGAATTGCGCCGGAGTTAGCCGCAGTAGAGGAGGAGAAGCCCCCGTCGATTTCGTCCACCCCTGGAGCTGCCGCGGCCTCACCTGAGTCTACTATCGTCTCCTCGTTCAATCGCCCCCATCGCTACACTCGCTGGAGCCTGGTATGCCCCCACTGCACGCCCACCGAGCCGCTAGGGTTCCACCTCGCTGCCGACCTGTCCGTCGTCGACGACGAGCCACAGCCGTAGATCCTAGTTCTAATCGTGCGGTCCACATTGCCCCGTACCGCTTCGCGTTATAAGAGCCACTGACACGCGGGACCCCCCTATCAGCTGTCCTCAGCGCCGCAGAGTGAAACTGGTCCGGCCCATTAGTGTTCCCGTGCTGGCCCTGTAATTCAAATTTAGATTTATCTATTTAGACTTAATCTAGATTCTGTCCCTTAGCTCCAAAATCATTTCAGAATGATTTACTTAACCAAATTGAATGATTCCAATTTTGCTAGAAAGATAATTAAAATCTCTATCCAAGACCGTTGGATTTAAATCAATTAGAGTTAGATATCTCTCCTTGAAAAAATAACAAGACAAAAACGTTTTCACATTCAAACATTTTTCTAAAATCAACCATAATAGCTTTTGAGTTGTTTCCACCTCTAAAAAATCACATTTGAACATACCTATCTGAATATCTAATAATATTTAGGTTTGCATGCAGTGACTTTGGACTAGTACCAAAATGATGCTATATCGGCATTTCTAGTCACTTTAAATCACCAAATATTAAACTTAAACTTATTAAAATGTGATCCAACATTTAAATCACATTCCCATACATTAGAATATGTGGTGATGACATGTGTCCATATGATCCCATATTGTAATTGGAGAATATTAAATCTTAGTTAATTTCAATGAGTAGAAATTACTTTTCTCAAATAAAATAAATGAAACTAGTTCATTAAAACCTTGTGATATTTGTGATGATACTAGATCATCAAGTATGTGCCTTAGTGTGCTAAATAGACTAGTTAAGTATTGTTTGGTGATTGTGTATTCCGTATGTATTTATAGACGATAGTATCGAACAAGTCTTCGAGGAGGAGAAGTTCTACCCCGAGGAAGAAGAAGATAATTTCAACCACTACATCAACCAAGGAAAGCTAGAACTTGCAAGTATTATACTTATGCAAGCCATCACTAGATGCAAGTTAAACTAAGCAAGATGCAATAGGCATGCTTAGTTATACATCTTGACTTATACCTACCCCAAGTTTTCTTACAAGCTTTACCTTCTTTTACTTTACCAAAGTTCTTTACTTTGTTTATAGATAGCATAAAGAGTATAAAACTTGGCCTATCTAGTTAGCCCTAGATGTCATTCTATGGCATGGAATAGAGATTAGCACCCCACCTTAGTGAACACTCTTAACTTAGTAGTTAGAGCTAAACCAAAAACTTGATCACATTAGATGGGAATACTTGGTGAAAATGACTTGTGAAAACCTTGGAATGATGAGTCATTCTATTGAGATGTTTTGACATGTGTTGAGAAACACAAATGGTTTATGATGATGAAAATGTTGAGTCATGAGCCTTAGCCCTTTATAAAAACTGATGGTTGGGTTCGGATGTGATACCATTCCAAATTTACCGTACAACCACAATACCTGAATTGGGTAAGGCTTAGCCGGAAGTTTATATGCATTAGTATGAGTTCCCTCGCGGGAGAGGTCCGAGCTGAGGCTACCTCTCAATGTTGTCCACCTATGCAGTGCCCAGGATGGCAGATGGCCATGGCTGGGAGGTAAAGCTCATAGGAGAGGTGCTTATACTAGAGTGCATAAAGGAGAGGTTATGTTTGATTATCTACATACTAAGTATGATGATTCAGGGTTATCCCTGACAGATGTATCGAATTTTGTGGTGAAAGTGTACCACCTCTGGAGATTGTCAAACTATTCGAATAGCCTCGTCCGTGGTTATGGACAGTTGGAGTGGCCATACTGTTCCGTTGTCAAATGTTTTCAAAAAGACTTATGAAATGAATTGTGACATGAATTGACCACGACAGAGTTGTGACTATGACAACTGAGTTCCCAGTTAGGTGATTTTAGAACTTTATTTTATCTTTTTTTACTTCTGAACTCAGCTTAGGTTTCAAACTTACTTTACAAATAAACTTAGAGCTTAGCATTTCCTACTAGAACTACCTTACTTGTTAGTGATAGTTTGTGAGTACTTAAAGAGTACTCATGGCTTTTTCCCTGGCTATTCCCGTGGCCAGACTATGAGGAGGACAGTAGGACGGCTACGACAACTAGGATTATCTCCCATCATCAACATTGCCCGTGACACTAAAGATGGAGCCCACCGCTACTCTATTTATTTTGTTACTTGTTTGTATTAAGACTATATCATGAGATCCTTTATTTGTGTAAGACCATATTATGGTTGTAATGGATGATGTACTGTGATATCCAATCTGTTATGTCTCACAAAAATGGTAATCCTGGGATTGCGATGTATGGCATAACAGGCATCTGGGATTAAAAATCCGGGTGTTGACACCTATCAACCAAACTCACTGGATACCTCCATTGCCTATCTTTACTGTTAGTGTATGTTACCTCAGCCTCCCTTCCTCTTCTAATGCATTTCATCTTCAATTGTTTTGCCCTGGCATGCAAAGCCTTAATCAAAGATGGGAGAATGAATGACCAACATATACTGTTGATGCAATTCTTTGAGGCAAATCGATCTTTATTATGATCATCTGCCTAATCTTATCAAATATTTGCCACAACATAAGCCATTTCAATGACTTGACCTCATTGAAACTCTCTGCAAGGTTACTTGTAACATAGTCTACCTTGCAAATTTCATTAAATTGGCTTCTTGACCACACCATTCCATGATGTGCATCCAAGTACTCCTTCACCGCAGGTTTTTGTTTATACAACACTTCCAAATGATAAATATGCTTCCTCAAACTACATGTGTATGAAGCTGGCCATAAGGTTTCAGTATAAACTTTACCCTTGAATTTCTTTGTAAAATGCTGCACTAAGTGTCGCATACATTCCCTATTCTCCACTCTGGGGAATACTGTTTCTACAGGTTTCTCCAAACCTTTCCAAGCGTCCGTGTGGATAGTAAGTCCTAGTGGATGACCTATAAGGTCGTGCAAATTCTCCAAAAACCAAGTACAACTTTCCTCTGACTCAATCTCCAAAACTCCAAAAGCAACAGGGAACATCTAATTGTGGCCATCAACTGCAGTAGCAGCTACTAGCTATCCTTTAAATCTGCCATGAAGAGTTGTTGCATTCACGACCAAGTAAGGCCTGCAACCATCCAGAAACCCTTGCCAAGAAGCTTTGAAACAAACAAAAGCCCTTCTAAAGCACTCCTTCTCTATTGTCTTCCCTCTTATTTTGTACTTAACTGTATGCATGTCTATCTGTACAACACTACCTGGACTAGCCATCTCCACTTCAGCTTCAAAGTTGTAAAGCAACTAAAAACTTTCATTCCATGGACCATTGATCCTATCAAGAGCCATTTCCTTTGCATAGAACATCCTCATGTAAGGTACTGTAATATTAAACTTTTCAGGAACTTTTTTATGAGTGCTGTTGCACCAAGTGATGGGTTTGCTCTCATCCAATCCATGATTGCATCTACAAACCACCTAGTCTTTGCTACTTTTGTTTTTTCCTTTGGTTGTCCCCCTTGAGGTGGACAAGAATGTTCGAACCGGTTACCTTTTATCTGAAACATAATGAAAATGTTAGGTACAGTTAATCGTCTACTTCGTCTCGATATGCCGCCATCATAGGGTTCCACGGATTTCAGGTGTCAGCCACCTGCTGGGCAACCAAGTCGGAATCTCCACAGCAAACTATGCACTTGATGCCAATATCCTTGGCTACACGAAGTCCATGAATGAGGGCCTCATACTCCGCCATGTTGTTGGTAGCATTGAAGTGGATATGCAGGACGTACTGCAACTTCTCTCTTGTTGGTGATTGTAGTAATACACCATCCCCCGAGCCATTGAGCAACTTGGATCCGTCAAAGTGCATGACCCAGTACTCTGGCTCCGGCATAGGAGTGTTCTCCTTCAGTTCTGTCCAATCTGCGATGAGATCCGCCAATGCTTGAGATTTGATAGCGTCACCTCTCTTGTAGGTGATTTCAAAGGCGTGAGTTCAATGCCCCACTTTTCCACCCTTCCTGTAGCGTCACTCTTGTTGATAATATCGGACAGTGGAGCCTTGCTCACCACTATGATAGGGTGATCCTGGAAATAATGCCTTATCTTCTACAAAGCAAGGAAAACTCCATAAGATATATTATGGTAGTGTGGGTAACGCTTCTTGGATTCCATCAAGACCTTGCTTACATATTAAACTGGCCGCTGAACTCCGTGCTCGTGCATTGGCTCCTTGCACTCCACCACGATGACGATGTTGATGACCCAGTTGGTTGCCGCCATGTATACTAACATAGGCTCCATTGACTCCGGTGCTACAAGTATTGGTGTGGATGAGAGTATTCTCTTCAACTCCTGAAGTACTACATCTTCCTCGTCCATCCATACGAATTTGTTCGCCTTTTTGAGCAACTTGTAGAGCGGCATAGCCTTTTATCCAAGTCGGCTGATGAACCGGCTTACTACTGTAATGCAGCCTGTGAGCCTCTGTATGTCCTTTAAGCACGTCCAACGTTTGATGTCAAGGATAGCCTTGATCTTCTCTGGGTTGACCTCAATTCCACGATCCGAAACAATGAAGCCCAACAATTTGCCGGATGGCACCCCGAAGAAACACTTTTCAAGGTTAATCATCATGTTGTACTTCCAAAGATTGTTAAAGGTTTCCTGCAAGTCAGCGATGAGATCGTTTGATTTATTTTACATCACCACGATGTCATCCACGTAAGTGTGTATGTTGTGACCTATTTGGTCATGTAGGTAATGCTGCATCGTCTGCTGGTAGGTAGCACTAGCATTTTTCAACCCAAAGGGCATCATGCCATAACAGTATGTGCCATAAGGTGTGATGAACAAAGTGGCCAATTGGTCCGACTTTCGCATCTGGATTTGGTGGTATCGTGAGTATGCATCGAGAAAACACAGAAGTTCCGAGCCAGTCGTCGAGTCAATGACTTGGTCAATGCGAGGCAAAGAAAATGGATCCTTTGGACATGCTTTGTTCAAGCCGATGTCATCAACGCACATTCTTAATTGTTTGGTTCCCTTTTTGGGGACAAGCACATGATTTTCCACCCACTAGGTGTGAATAACTTCTCGGATAAAACTAGCCTTAACTAACCTAGCTAGCTCTTTGCCTATAGCCCGTCATTTTTCATCACTGAAGCATCATAGAGGTTGTTTCACCGGTTTTGCTTTAGGATCAATGTTTAGGTTGTACTTTGCAAGTTCCCTAGGTACACCCTTTATGTCGGTAGGTTGCTAGGCGAAGATGTCCCTATTCTCACGGAGGAACTCGACAAGTGCACCTTCCTATTTGGGATCCAGGTCCATGCCAATGGAGGTGGTCTTGGAGGAATCTAATTCAACAAGTTCCACCTGCTTGGTCTTGATGGCGGCCTTGAATGCGAGTTCAGAGTCAGAAATCTGCTTCTTCGAAGCCAACATCTCCGAGACATTGACCTGACGTTAGATCTCCTGGAATTCTTCACCATATAGGACCACTTTGGCGAACGCGGCTTCGCTCAGCTTGCACTCCCTTGCCTTTGTGAAGCTTCTGGCAACAGTGATGATGCCTTTTGGTCCGGGTATCTTGAGCTTGTTGTAGACGAAGCATGGCCTGTCGAGGAAGGAGTGGAAGATGTCGCGTCCAAATATGACGTGGTACACGCTCTTGTAAGGCACCACTTCAAAGGTCATGCACTCTTGGCGGTAGTTATTAACATCACCAAAGGCGACCAGAAGGGTGATGCAGCCAAGGAAATTAGCTTGCTGGCCAGGAATGATGCCATGGAACATGGTGTTTCTCTTCCTTAGTTGGGTCTTAGTCAAGTTCATCTTGTGCAGTGTATCCAGGTACATGATGTTGATGATGCTTCCACTGTCCACAAGGCACTTGGTGAACTCACTATCGTCAATCAAAGGGGTTGATGACCATGGCATACTGGTTCTCTGTTGGGATGAGCTCTAGGTGATCTTCTCTGTCCCAAGTGATTGGAATCTCCCACCACCTGATGTACTAAGGAACTGGGGGAAGGGTAGCCATCAGTATCCTTAGTGAGGTTTTCTAGGCCTGGACGGTGAGAGGACCAAGGAATATGTGGTAGACTAGAGCCTTCTTTTCAAAGGGGTTCTTTCCCTTGCCATCGCCCTTGTCGGTGGGTTTAGGGTCTTCATCCTCATCCATGTCATATGAATCCTTGGACTCTTCCTCCTTCTTCTTGCATTTGCCTTTTCCGCGGGGTCTGTTCTTCCGACTTCGCTTGTAGTCGGACTCAGGGTATTTATTGAGGCCATTTACAAACTTGCATTGGCAGTTGGTGTGGGTGGCTTTGTCGTTTGCGTCGAGGTGGACGAAACACGACATATTGTGGTACTCCTTGTACGTCTGGGGAGCGCGGGGCATTGTGGGTGTAGAGTCACTCCGCTGCTACCCACGACTAGCCCCCCGACCACGACCACGTTGTCCGCCATCGCCTCTGCCAGCGAACGTTGTGGCGACCATGTCGGCTGCTTGCTTCTCTTCTGGCGGATTCTTCCGCTTGTTATTATTGTTCTTCTTGTCTTGGGTAGGGATGGCTAATGCGGGTAACGAACAACGAGCATCGTCATCAGTGGTAGCTAATTCGCTGGCCATGGCAATCATCGAGTTGAGGTCGAGCTTGCCATTGTCTTGATGGCGCTTCAGCGTATGTTGGAGCAATGTTCCCTTTTCTAGGTCGTCAATGAAGGTGGCCATAGTAGTTTGTTCACGTACTCCCGCGTATGAGTTTTTCATGTCAATCCAACAGGAGAGGTAGGCACGAGAAGACTTGTCCTTTTCTTGCACATATCGCTGTAGGTAACCAACTGTAGAGGGATGTTTATACGTACCCTCGAAGTTCTTGGTGAACGCTTCATGCATGTCCAATCAATTGTAGATGGATTTCTCCAGCAAGTCATCGATCCATTGTTGGGCGGTGCCAGTGAGTATGAGTGGGAGGTACTTTACGGTGACATTGGGGTTTCCCCTGGCGATTTGGATCGCTTCGCGATAGTCCTGCAACCACGTTACTAGCCTAGCAACGCTATCATAGGGCTTGATAGTCTTATCAATTCAGAGGCCCTTGGGGTAAGTTGTGGCATGGACGACCAGTACAAAACAATATGGGCCCAAGTATGGCTCTTACCGGGATTCTTAGATCTTATCAAGACATGAACATGCATCATACGGCTCCGGTTGCTTCCCCTTTCCGCCATGGGGAGGAGAGTTGTGATGCGAGCCATGGGACCTGCCAGGTCCTCCGCCATGGTGGCTAATGGGTGGCGATGGTGGCGGTAATGGCGGTGGGTTAGCCTTCTTGCTGCTCCCTCCATGCGAATCCTCACACCTGTCACGGTTGCTTGTCGGATGTGGTGCTTCCTTTTGGGATCTACTCCTGTGTCTTTTGTTGCCGCTGTGCTCTCCTGCATGCCGAGGCTGCTCCCCTGGTCACGTATGACTATACCGACCTAGGGGCGCCTAGGGGTGGAATGCTGATACGTTGGCACGGTTGTGGCTCCTCATGACACCGGGATTGTGGGGGTGGCGATGAGCGGCGAGGGTGATCCTTGCCTCCATTGCCGGAGGATATTGGGATGGCGTCAACCCTGTTACACGCACCTATCCGCCTTTGTTCCGTGGAGCCTGTGTGGGATCCTTCGTCACGAGGAGATATTGGCCTTCAACGGTTGCTCATGCTTGACTGGCAAAACTCCGGATTGGACTTGAGCCTTTGCGAGGTGGCCTTCTTCTTCTGCTTGCAAGCCTTGGCTACAAGGTCATAGACCTGAGGCACCACTTCTAGCGACCTGTCCTATTCGAGGAGGGTCTTGGAGATGGCCATGTTAAGGGAGGGAGTTGGCATTACTTGTCTCCCCTCTAAATCAATGTACGGGGTGGCTTTTGCCGGCTTGGATGCTTCCCATTGATACGTTGCAAACATATCTATAATTTTTGATGTTCCATGCTTGTTTTATATCTATTTTCTTATGTTTTGTCCACACTTTGGAGTATTTTTACACATTTTCTAGAACTAACCTATTAACAAGATGCCACAGTGCTAGTTGCCTGTTTTCTGCTATTTGTGGTTCCAGAAAAGCTAGAAAATGAATATACTCGGAATTGGATGGGACAAAAGCCAAAGTCAATATTTCACCGAGGGGAACACGGAGCCAGAAGACGAGACGGAGAAGGGCCTCGAGGGGGCCACACCCCATGGCTGCACGGCTAGGGCTGGCCCACGCCTGGGGGGTGCAGCCGCCTCGGGCACCCCCTCGGCCTCCCCCTTCGCCTATATATTGCCTCCAATACAGAAACCCTAAGAACCCGATAAAAATTCCATGACAGAGTCTGTAGCTGCCGTCATCTCCATCCCTAGATTGGGAGGGATCGGAAGCTCTTCCAGGCACCCTGCCGGTGGGGAGAATTCACCCTGGAGGACTTCTTCATCACCATGCCTGCCTCCGGTGTGATGCGTGAGTAGTTCATCCTTGAACTATAGGTCCATGTAGTAGCTAGATGGCTGGTTCTTCTCCTTTGTGCTATCATGTTTAGATCTTGTGAGCTCCGTTCATGATCAAAATCATCTATTTGTAATCCTACATGTTGTGTTTGCGGGGATCCGATGGATATTGAGACGCTATTTCAGATTTATTATTGATTCTATCATGTCTTTTTTATTTGTGATCTTGCATGCTTTCCGTTGTTAGTAGCTATCTTGGCCAAGTAGATGCTAGAAACTCCAAGAGTTAGTATTTATGCTCGATAGTGGGTTCATGCCTCTAGTAATCTGGGGAAGTGACAGAAATCTCTAAGGTACTAGATGTGCTGTTGCTACTAGGGAGAAAACAAAAATCCTATGTTCATAGAATAATCGTATTGTTTACTTTACACACAATGCGTAATGCAATTATCTGTTGCTTTCAACTTAATACTGGAGGGGGTTTGGATGATAACCTGAAGGTGGATTATTAGTCATAGATGCAGTTGGATTACGGTCTATGTATAATGTTGTAATGCCCAATCGAATCTCAAAGGAGTCAAGATGATTAGTATATGCATGTATGCTTTCTCGATGTTTGTCAATTGCCCCGCTGTAATTTGTTCACCCAACATGTTATCTATCTTAAGGAGAGCCACCACTAGTGAACTATGGACCCCGGTCCTTTCTTTTATCATCAATATACCAAGTTATTTACTGTTTTCTGTTTACTTTCTGCAAACTATTACTTTCTTCCACACAATACGTTTAATCCTTTGTTTTTAGCAAAACCGGTGAGATTGACAACCTCACTATAAGTTGGGGGCAAGTTTTTGGTTGTGTTGTGCAAGATTCCAAGTTGGAAACAACACCTTGGAGGTGTTTCCTTGCTCCTACAGGTTCGATAACCTTGGTTTCATAACTAAGGGAAAACTTGCTGCTGTGCTCATCATACCTTCCTCTTGGGGTTCCCCAATGAGCTCGAATATATTTTGGGCCATCAAGCTCTTTTTCTGGCGCCGTTCCCGGGGATTTAAGGACATCTTCACAAGGGGAGTCCCTCATAACCAATCTCTTTACTTTGTTGTTTTTGTTTTGCTTAGTTTATTTCTGCTTTGTTTGCTTGTTTCTTTATCAAAAACACAAAAAATAGTTGTTCTAGTTTGCTTTCTTTATTAAAAACACAAAAAAAAATTATTATTAGTTCCCATCTTCAGTTGTCATTATGTCTAGCATTTCTCCAATCACTATGTCACCTGAGGAAATGATTTTTACTTTCAAACAAGGAATTGAAGAGAGTTTCAAAGAAGCTTGTTGTAGAATCTCTGATTTACATGAAACAACTGAACCTAAAATGACTCAAAGCTTGTTTCTTATTAGTTTTTACTTTGGAACTGCTCTTTGCTATAGATATGCTTTGGAGGCTATAGTAGGAGGAGATTTTTCCTCCAATGCAATGAGGTTGAAGCTTTTAATGCCATAAAGAAGTTGGTATTAACTTATAACTTGCCTAGCAAATCTGATTCTTCCTTTATAAACATATTTGCTAGACTGAACACTCTTGATACCCACACTGCTAGTTTAAAAGAATGATATAACACGCTTAGAGAGCATCATGATTATGTTCCAATAAATTTTGAACCCTCAAAATGGCTTCCTACAGTAAAAGTTGTTATAAATAATAAAACTTTTCATGCTTACTGTGATATCATGTCTGAATTCTGTCTTATGCCTAAAGATATCTATGAATCTTTAAATCTTTGGGGACTTTCTGAAGGAGGAGAAGAAATATTTCTTGCTAATAATGCCACAATATTACCCATTGGAATAGCTGAAGGAGTGTTTACAAAGATCCTAGGGAAGGTGGTGTGTACTGATTATCTTGTTATTGAATGTGTAGGAAAAGGACAAATTACACTTGGAAGATCCCTATTAAAACTCCTTAGAGCAATAATAGATGTGGAAAAGGGCATCATGCATTTTGCTTATCCACCAAGCAATCATACTGACATGGGTATACCCTACAGGTACTCGATCTTGGTATATACGGTCTAAATACGTAAAGGCCCACGGTGTCGCCTAGGCCCAACTGAACGACTCGAGTAACCTACGGACTCTCGAATGACTTGAAGAACAAGAAGAAGCTAAAGATAGAAAGTTTGAAGGGGAAAACCCTAACTTGTAACCAACTCGACCTGCTACCCGAGACCTAGCCTATCTATATAAAGGCTAGGAGGGGGCGGCGAGGAGGACACACGCAACCCTAGTTTCCACAACCCTCGCCAGATTGCATCTGCGCACCATTGTAACCTTCGGTTCCTTCGATAATTCCACGAGCAGACAAGCAGGAGTAGGGACCTCTACGAGGTCTGAACCCGGGTAAATCTTTGTCCCCCGTGTGCTTGTTTGCTAGCTGATAGATGTCTGCAGCGCTCCCTCCTTCTCCAAAACCCAAGTCCATAACAATGGGCATTGATGAGTTAAACCCTCGTCAATTGGCGCCGTCTGTGGGAATTGGGAGTGCTGATGTTGCGGCTTCTTCGGCCCCATCAACTGCGATCTACAACTCCGCAACAGCGGAGATCCGCCAGCTCTTCGGCGCGTTCGACTTCACCGTCCACACGCCGTCCACTCGCCCGGCCTTCGAGTCCGTAGGCGACAGAATCAGCCTGGCGATAGGGAGCTTCCGCTTCCAAGTCGGGCAGATGGGCACGCTTCGCATGCCTGATCAGCCGACGACACCATCGATTGCCCCAGCATCATGGTTCCCTCCATCGATCGACACCCTGAGCTCAACGCCCCGACAACAGTCAAGAACATGGTCAGCGATATCAGTCGCGACTCCGATCTGAGCGATCTGGCACTGAAGATGGAACCTACGGTTCCGGATCTGAGAGTTGTGGAAGCAGCAGCTTCCCCCAATCACTTCATGTGCGCCGTCATCAACGCAGGCGATACCTCTACCAATCGCGACAACGGTGGCAATCCCGGTAACGGCACCGACCTGCCCAACGCCGGCAACGGTGGCAATGGTGGCAATCGCACCCCCGTCGACAATGGAGGAGCAGTCGAACCTCCAACCATACTCAATGAGCAAACCGGCGAACGCGTCGTGATTAGGCTCAACGAGTAAGAATGGGCTCGCTGCCGCGATGCCCTACGAGGCGCTCCTCTACCCTTCGGATCCCCGCAAGAACTGCTGATGGGCTATCACTGGCTCCTGAAGGAAGAATTCAAGCGCCAAGTGCAAACAATCGCGCAACTCGAAGCGCGTAAAAAGCCAGCAGACGAATCGAGCCTTCGTCGTGCTGGGCTCTCCTCCTACGGAGGATCCTCCTCAAGGGGCAACAAGTACCTCGCCAAGAAGAGGCAATCTCGGATGGCCCATCTCACCGAGCAAGAACGCATAGAAGCCGCAAAAGTCCTCGACTTCGGCTCTATGACAGTCGACACACGGGGCAACATGGTCCCCAAGACGCCGCAGGCTGCGGTTACAGCGGCCACCATGTACCTCCTTAACAACCAGCCGCCAGCTAGAGATCCCCGAACCGCCATGCACCGATCTATGATTGCGGGCTTGGGATTAATCGAGGCCAGCCTCGACAAGGAGCCAACACCAGAGCCGAAGAAGGGAGATGCGCTAGCAAAGCGCTACTCCTCGCCCTCGTCCAGCGACGATAGTCACGACCTGTCTCGACGCCTCTGCTCACGGCGACACGACCGTGACTATGATGCGCATGACAACCTCACACAGCGCAAGATCGACAAATCAAGGGCATTACGTGCTCGGTCGACTGACACAGAAGAAGAAGATGTGGAGCTCTGCGACGCCAGATGCTTCAGCAAATCCATCAGGCAGAAGCGAATGCCTAAAGGGTTTAAAGTCCTGTCGGAGAACCCGAAGTTTGACGGCCTATAGGACCCAAATATCTGGCTGGAGGACCACATCTCCTCCGTCAGGCTCCACGGAGGCAGTCGAAGCACGACCATGCAATGCTTGCAGCTACAGCTACAAGGCGCCGCCCGAGCATGGCTCAACAACCTCCCACGCGGATCTATTCGCAGTTGGGATGAGCTGGTTTACAGCTTCGTGCGCAACTTTAAGGGCACATACAAGCGGTCCACATCAATCAAAGAGCTGAGATGTTGCCAACAAAGATCTGGCGAATCGCTGTGCTCCTACATCCAAAGGTGGTCCATCATCAAGAACTCCGCGGAGAACATCTCGGAGGATCGCGTGATTGACGCATTCAATGGCAGCGTCCGCCGCCTAGAACTCAGGGAGGAGCTGGGCCGCTCAAAGCCCCAGACCATCGACCACTTGATGGAGATCGCGAATCGGTGGGTTGATGGAGAAGATTCGGTGAAGAATCACGTTCACTCCGACGAGGAGGTGGAACTCGAGCACAGACGCGATCGCCTAGGCAAGCGCCGCATGCGCATCTATGATGACCGCGATGATGTCAACATGGTCGCGGCTGGCTACGCCGACAGACGCGACGATAACCGCAACAGCGGATACCGTAGCGGCGGATACCGCGACTCCGGGAAAACCACGCAAGTGTGGCAACACCACACTCGCGACGAGGCACCCGCAAACTCCATTGAGGACAAACTGTGTGGGCCATGCACGGTACACTTCTACATCGACAAGCATGATGGCAAGAAGAAGTCCAGCCACCTCCTCAAGGATTGCCGCGAGTTCCTCAAGCTACATGAGGGATTGGTTCGGATGAACCGCAATGCAGTCGAAAGAGGCTACGGAGCCGCTCTAGGCACCGTGGCACATGACACACCGCCACCACCACCTGGGCCACCCCCGAATGCAGCTGCGCCGGACCAGCACCAGGGAGGCGAACCGTACCCACGGGCCATGGGCACCATGATGATCCAAAAGGGACGCCCCTCCAATAGGGTGCAGAAGGCCATCACTCGCCAAGTCAACTTGGCCACACACTCGCCACCATCTACCACTGAGTACCTCAGTGGAAGCGAGTCATGCATCACCTTCGACAAACGCGACCATCCGCCTCAGGTACCCCGTCCAGGCCATTGCCCCCTCGTACTCGAGGCGCAAATCGGGGCTTCGACATGAGCCGCGTCTTCATGGATGGCAGAAGCGTCATCAACCTTATATTCGTGAGTACCTTGCGAGCAATGAGGATCCCTCTGACTTGCCTGGAGGCCTCGGACACAATGTTCCACGGCATCGTCCTAGGGAAAGGCGTATACCCCCTGGGCAAAGTCAACCTCGACGTCATCTTCGGCACACCGAAGAACTTCCGGCGCGAGCGCATCGACTTTGAGGTCGTCGACTGGCCCTCACAGTACCACTGCATCCTCGGGCGTGTCGCGTTTGCCAGGTTCATGGCAGTACCCCACTACTCCTACCTGCAGATGAAAATGCCAGGTCCCAATGGCGTCATCACGATCAACGGGAGCTTCGAGAGATCTGACAGTTGCGACAGGGAATTCAACAGAATTTCCTAGTCCTTCGGCATGCAGGAGGAACTCGCGAGACTAAAGGAGTCGATAGACAACAGTCTGCCCCCCTGAGCTGGCCAAGTTCACCTGATCTCTCCTTCGATTCATCGGTGCACACAAAGAAAGTGCAGGTCCACCCATCGGATGCCGCCAAGACGACTCTCATCGCCAACAACTTGAGTCCCGCATAGGAACTTGCGCTCGTCGAATTCCTCCGTGAGCACTGGGAAATTTTCGCCTGGTGTCCTGCGGACATGCCAGGAGTTCCCAGGGAATTCGCCGAGCACGCACTCCACGTCAACCCCGACGCAAGGCCAGTCAACCAAAAAAGGACACGGATATCCTACGGATGTGCGTGGACTTCACCTCTCTGAACAAGCACTGCCCAAAGGATCACTTCTCGTTGCCGCACATCGACCAGATCATCAACTCCACTGCGGGATGCGAGCGCCTCTACTTCCTCGACACCTACTTAGGCTATAATCAGATTCGAATGAAGGAGGAAGATCAAGAGAAAACAGTGTTTACAACGCCCTTTGGTGTGTTCTGCTACAACACAATGCCCTTCGGGCTAAAGAACATGGGAGCCACCTACCAGCGATGCATGCAGGCTTGCCTCAAGGAACAACTGGGTCGCAACATTCAAGTCTATGTCAACGACATAGTAATCAAGACCAAGGAGGAAGCCTCCCTAATCGACGATTTGCACGAAACCTTCGCCAACCTCGAGCGCTATCGGATCAAGCTCAATCCGGACAAATGCGCCTTCGGCGTACCATCTGGGCAGCTACTCGGGTATCTCATTTCCGCGAGGGGAATCGAGGCCAACCTGAAGAAAATAAAAGCCATACTGGCCATGGAGAAGCCTAAAAACATAAGGGGCATGTAGCAGCTGGCTGGGCAAATCGCGGCCCTCAGTCGATTCATTAGTCGGATGGGTGAAAAAGTGCTGCCCTTCTACCAGATCCTCCGCAAAGCTGAAAAATTCGAGTGGACCAATGAAGCGCAAGAAGCATTCGAAGACCTCAAGAGCCTGCTATCCACTTCGCCAGTGCTGGTGACCCCACGAGAAAGGGAACCAGTGTTACTCTATATCTCCGCCACCAACAAGGTGGTCAGCACAGTGCTCGTCATCGAGCGAGCTGAGGAAAACAAAGTCCACGGCGTACAACGCCCAGTATACTACCTCAGTGAGGTCCTCACGCCAACAAAACAGCGGTACCCACACTACCAGAAGGTGGCGTACGGTGTCTTCATGACCGCACGGCGATTGCGCCATTACTTCCAGGAGCACCCAATCGTGGTGGTCAACGACGCCCCTTGGGACATATCCTCAACAACCCCGACGCCACGAGACGAGTCGCGCTTTGGGGGAATAGAACTGTCTCCATGAGACATCACATACGAAAAGCGCGACGCCATCAAGTCGTAAGTTCTCCCTGACTTCCTCATGCACTGGATGGAGAACCAGCTCCCAGACAAACCATACATGTCCTACCTCTGGACAATGCACTTCGATGGGTCCAAGCGAAAGGACGGAGCAGGCGCAGGTGTCATACTGACATCACCTCAAGGGGACAAGTTGAAGTATATCCTGCCAATGCAGTTCATAGCCTCCAACAACGAGGCTGAATACGAGGCCCTGTTGCACGGGATGAGGATGGCAAAAGCCTGCGGCACCAAGAGGCTCATCATATACGGCAACTCCAAGTTGGTCGTCAACCAAACGATGCATGAGTGCGACGCACTGCATGACAACATGATCGCGTACCGCGACCTCTACGACACACTCGAAGGAGACTTCGACGGTTGCGAGCTGCGACACGTAGGTCGCGAAAGAAACGAGGAGGCAGACACACTCGCGAACATAGGCTCTACCTGTGCCCCCATACCACCTGGGGTATTTCTCGAGCGCATCTGCGAATGCTCCATCAAGCCAAAGGCCGTAGAGAAGAAAACAAGCACAGCAATAGACTCGGGGGCTACGCCGCCCAATGAGTCAATGGCACTCGATGACTTGGGGTTGGACACAGGACTCGAGGTTCCAATGAGCGTCATGATGATTGAGAAATCCTGGACGCAGCCGTACATCACGTACCTCATCAGCAAAAGGCTCCCAGACGACCCGACTGATGCACGGCACATCGTGCGGCGATCCAAGGCATTCGCTGTTATCAACGGTGAGCTGTATAAACACAGCATCACAGGAGTACTCCAATGATGCGTCTCCACGGACGATGGAAGAGCTGTCCTCGTCGACATCCATGAAAGGACCTGCGGGCACCACGCCGGCAATCGTGCCCTCGTTGCCAAAGCTCTACGAGCTGGATTCTACTGGCCTACGTCCATGCGCGATGCCAAGGACATCGTCCAAAAATGCAATGCTTGCCAGCGATTCGCGGACAAGCCGCACGGACCTGGCGCAGAGCTACGGCCAATCCCATTGGCCTGGCCCTTCGTGCAATGGGGACTCGACATGGTTGGCAAACTTCCAAGGTCCCCACGAGGAGGCTATTTCTACCTCTTGGTCGCAGTCGACAAATTCACCAAGTGGATTGAGGCCATGCCAGTGACCAACCAATCAGGCCACAGCGTAGTCAAATTCTTCGAATCCATCGTCTAACGCTTCGGAGTACCGCACAACATCATCACCGACAACGGGACGAACTTCACATCCAAGGAGTTCCAAGAATTCTGTGAGAACCTAGGGATCAACATCAGCTACGCCTCGGTAGCGCACCCATAGACCAACGGTCAGGTGGAAAAAGCAAATGGACTCGTCTATGGCGGCATCAAGAAGCGACTCCTCCGGCCACTCGAACAAGCCGCGGGTTGTTGGCCGGACGAACTACAATCCGTACTCTGGAGCCTACGCACAACTCCAAATAGTGCCACGGGCTACACGCCATTCTTTATGGTGCACAGAGCCGAGGCAGTGCTACACGCCGAGGTACGATACAAGGCGTCGCGCGTGGTCGCTTACAGCGAACAAGAGTCATCCCTCGCACTCGAAGACTCCGTCGACCTCCTTGACGAGGCAAGGGAAATCGCCGCAGAAATATCAACGATCTACCAGCAGAACCTGTGCAACTATCATAGTAGGAGGCTACGCCCCAGATCCTTCGCCGAAGGAGACCTGGTCCTGCGACTGAAGCAGCAGGGGCATCTCAAGCTCGAGTCCCCCTGGGAAGGACCGTACATGATTACAGAAGTAATCCTAGGTGGCGCCTATCGCCTTCAAGATTTAGAGACAGGAGTCGCATACTCCAACCCCTGGAACGTCACACAGCTGCGACGCTTCTACCCTTAGTCGCTTTTACTTTTTACATTGCAAATAAGGCTACTCAGCCAAGGCTACTTAGCCACACATTGTACCTCGCAGTGTCCTTCGAATAAATAAAGCTAAGTGCCCCAAAACTCTGTGTTCTCCTTTACTTTTCCAACTTATCTACTCGGGGGCTGCGCCACCTTATATACATCTGTCTACGAACCAAAAACGCGATATCCTGAGTAGCTGGTACATCAATCGAAACCCTTAACACAACCCAGTTGCAACGCACCTGACATGTTGGCAAGGGACTGAGATAAGAGCATGGCCAGGCTAACGAAAAGGACTCGCATAGTGCAACGCACTTCATGCTAACAAAGCTCTTTATGCATATTCAACAATAAATTATTTACAACATTTATATGAATTTTACAACACGAGTACACTTATGCGCAGGGTACAAACTAAGCTACTACTGCAGCAAAAGAACGTTCGTTTGTTCTTCAAAGATGTTGACAATCTCTTCTGCTAGGCGAACCAGCGCCTGGTAGTGCGGCACCATATTCCAGGCAGAACCTGCTGGTGGCGCAGGCATCCCAGCCGCGATTGCCGCAACATCTACGTCAGGCCTGTGCAGTCGCACCAACGATAGAGCGGCCTTGGCACCAGCCACCAACTGTTGCCTCACGCACTCGCGAACCGCGGACAGATCTTGAAACTTGGCAAGGAGCGCCAGCAGGCTTGATGGAGTAACATCTCGCGGAAACATCGTCCGATAAATGTTCTTCAAACACGACTGCGACTTCTTCAGAAAGTGCAGCACTCGCGACGCGCGATCCTGCAGGGTCGCCAGCGCAATCGCACGATCATGATCTACCCAGAAGTATCCACTCTCTTGAAGTTGCTCCAGGGTGAGATCATGCATATGAATGGCAATTCTATCCTTCTCATCTTGCGGATGACGTGCACTGACAACTACACGAAGCAGCGAACAGCAGCATAAGTACATCATCGCGAGTGACTACAAGGAAAAGATAAGACAAAGCAAACTAACACTTGAATTGGTCGCCCAGCTGCGTCACCTCACCAAGCAGATACTGCTCTCAGGCGGCGGCTTTCTCCGCCTTCGACTTCCGTACATCCGCGTTACCACGGAGCACGGGCAACTCATGCTTATAACATGCTCGAATCGGCCCTATGCAAGTTTTAGCCCTTTTCCGCCAAACCCGCATAGAAACGATTCAAGGACGCCCACCAGGCACTTTCGTGCGGGTGGAAAATGAAGTAATACCATTACACAACAGTCCTGGATGGGACCCACAGAACAGATATATATACAACATGACTCCATGAGCCAAGAATACCGATATACAGTACAAAGATCCAAATCACCTTGAAATCGCTACAGCGTCTGAGTACGGACAAGATGCAATTGGGCTAAGAGCCCTGAAGAATAACCAATGGCATCCATAACCCTGCCCAGGCCAAGCTGGAAGGGTAACCCTGCTAACGACGTCGATCTCAAACCTGCTAAAACAAAAGGGGTGCCGACAAAGGGCCAAGGAAAGAGGAGCGTCAGTACTGCGGCCAGTACACGGCGAGGCTAGAATTCGGCGGTCCTCGCCTACACAGGTATGGTGGACTGAAGCGGCAGCGCAGCAGCACTAAACAACCTATAGAGATTCAGTAAAACTGGCGGCTATTAGAGAGGGATAAGAAAGACCTATTCGGATCCATCCTGATACTAACACCAAACATACCCATCCTGGCATTTCTCCCTCGATACCAAATCGAGGGAGTCAAACCGAGGAACTCACTCGGTTGGCAGTTTTATTCATTCCATTATAGTTGCAGCACTTACTAGTCAGATATAGATAGCATGAGTCATCCTGATAGCATAAGTAGTAGGTAGTTTTAGTTAACCATTCAGTTGTAGTTGCAGTACTTACTAGTCAGATACAATTAGCATGTGACATCCCAAACCGAGCAGTTGTTGGCACTTTTAGTTCATTCCATTGGAGTTGCGATACTTACTAGGCAGGTATAACATGACACGATACACCCCACTTCCACCAGTTGTTGGCACTTCTATTATCCATTTCATTATAGTGAAGCTGATTACTAGTCACATATTAAGTCAAATTTATAGCACTATTTTAGTTATGCTTGTCTATGATCGAGATACCGTGCTCCAAGTCATTCATAAACATGGACACGGCTTTCAAAAAGATTTACCCTGCAGGGGTGCACAAATAGCAACACACACCCGATCAACCTCGGAAGAACCAAATCAAAACCCAACGAGGCTTTTAGGACAAAGCAATCACATGATTCATAAATCATTTTAGGGGGCCACCCCACTAAGCTACCCGAGATGAAGTTGGCTGGCTCAGAGACGGACCCAAGGTTTGTGTGGACGGCGATAAACGACTGGGAACCCGAAAGTGTGACTGGGCTTGTCGATACCACGAAAACGTGTCACGATCCAAAACAGTACAGGTGCTCCACGCACAATCGTAAATAAAGCAGTAAAGCATGGCATAAGTATATGATAGTAATAAAGGCCCAAACTAGTTTGTGGCCCCAAGAAATAAGAAATGAATCAAGCTCTGGTTAAGGGGGATTCATAGACTCTCCCGGATGTGGATAGTGCGAATAGTCAAGGAACAGGTATCAAGTACTCGGGGCCTACGGGAGACGAGTGGACAGGAAAATCCAAATAGCATATATTGTCCACCGGTGCCTCTTTTATTAGTTAGCCCAACAATTTAATAGTTGTATTTAAAGTCATGATCAATTCCACCGTAAAGCATCTCCACCATTAAGCATAAGCCAACCTTCCGTCAACGGTGGAACAACAACGACGAGAACCAGCACATGAGCAAGCGTCTACGACTCGCAAGACTAACTATCTATCAAACAATAGGCAATAGGATGTGTCCAAGGCAATATAAAGGTTGCAAGGGATATATCTGGTACGGAACACTAAAGCATCGTGACAGAGATAGCAATAGATCAACATGAGGAAATAAAGACTATAAATGCAAAATAGGTAGAAAGGGGGAGAATACTCGCCTGGGAAACACTGCCGAAGGTTCATCCGGAGAACTTGTCGATACTCGCATCCACTCATCGGCCTAATCCGCGAAGAAGCAAACACTAAAAGAAACACCGGATGCAATATTTAATACTACGACAGAAGAATCGGCATATTTATGATATGATGCATGGCATGACACAAATGCGGGGCAATTAGGCAATATTAAGCAGAACCGGGGTCCCGATAATTAATTAGAGGATTCATGTTATTTAGCTACCCCGCAATCTAAATGTTGATTTATCAATGGAAAAGCATGTCATCGGTTCGCTATACAAATTTAAATAGAGGCGATATGAGACAAATATAGCCCGTAGATAGTCTCCATATTTAATTATGCGGTGAATCGACTATACAACCCGAACCCGCAAAGTATGTATGCAAGCATGTACAATTGATATGCAACAATTCATATATATGTCAATTTATAAAATAGGGCTCGGATAAAGGGGTCACACATTAGGGGCGAAGGTCTTGGTTTCGAGAGGTTCGGGGCCAGCAGGATCGGTCTTCGGATCCGTGTGGGCGACCTTGTCGTGCTGAGGGATTCGGGTTCCATGATGCAGTGCTTGATGTTCCATCTCTGTCATCGATGGCGAACTTGGTATCCATGTCGGTGGTCTTGTGCGATCCTTCGGGTTCTCCCCTCGTGTCGATCCTGGTCTCTCGAGCGGCACCGGATATCTTGGCGGGGTCCTTGTCCATGTTGTGGTTCTTGCCAAGGGGATGGTCTTGACTCACACGGAGGAGGCACTTGATCAGATATACCATCTCACTAGGAGTGGATGCCGTCCATGTCATAGCGTCATGGCACCATCTCCACATGATTCACCACATCGAACCTTCACTGAACACAGACACACACCACCAGGAGAAGTCCAGACCAGGACCAGCAACATAGCAAGAAACTGAAACTGCAGCCAGAAGGTTGCCACGAAGGGACTTGCAGGCAGGTGGATAGTGGCCATGACACGCATCGGGAGGAGGTCTGAGGCGATGGGAAGGGGCAATGTGGCAGGGCGGTCGAGGGGGAGCAGAGGCAGCGCCGCGGGGCTCACTCGCGGGCGGACGCATGCGAGTGGCGCTAGAGGTCAGGGTTGGTGAGGACAGGTGAGCTTGCATGAGCGCGAGGACAGGGTCAGTGACGAGCGGCCGGAGGAGAGTGCGGCCCTGGCAGCGGCGGTTGCAAAGCCCACAGGTCGGAGTAGAGGAGGCCGGGCTTCGTGGCGGCAGGGCGTCCGGAGAGGCGGCAGTTGACGGGGGCGACGAGGAGGGCGGCCGGGGAGGAGGCGTTGCGGGACAGATCTCTGAGGTGGCGGCCTGGCGCCTTGGCGGCGATGGCCATGGGGAGAGGAGCTCAGGGCAGCACCACGGAGGCGGGTGGCTCGAGTGGCCGGCGCACAGGTGGACAGGGGCGCTCGGGTCCTGGTCGGTGGCGGTGGAGGCGGGGCGCGGCCTCGAGGAGGTGGGCACCGGCGGAGCCGCGCGACACGGGAGGGAGCGAGGAGGCGGGAAGGCGCCGGTGCAGAGGAGCTCCGGCAAGACAGGGTCCAGGCGAGGGCGTACGGGGTCTGTAGGGAGGCGTCCTGAGCAGGAGGAGGGGGCCGCGGGGAGGCGAGCTTGCAGAGGCGTGGTGGGCGGCGGAGCAGAGGAGGCGGCGGAGGTGGTTGCTAGCGGGGAAGGGGAGGGTGGCTCTCCATCGGGACAGAGGAGGGGGCGAACGGGGTGGTTGGCATGACGTTGGTGGCGATAGGACCGAGGTGGAGCGGTGTGGGGTGCGTGCGCGGTTGGCGATGGGTGGGAGGCGCAGGTGGTGGGGCCGGGCAACGGGAGGTGGCGGGGAAAAAGGGTGGCAGGTGGCTGGTGGGCCCGCCTGATCGGGTGGACCAGGTGAGTGCGGAAAACGTGCAGGAGGCAGCGGGATCTGGGCTGGTCGGCGACGCAGGTGGCGTGCGTGCGGGAAAATGCAGGTGGGCGATGGGTTGGGGGGTTGGGGAGGGGTAGGGTTCAGACTAGGTTTGGGTATTTTTGGGGGTGGCCGACTGGGCCGGTTCGGGCCTGGTTTGGCTGCCTCCTAAAAAATAATATAAATATTTTATTTGTTTAAAAAGGGGCTTCTGAAATCCGTTTGTAGACGAAACAAAATAATCCGGAGAAGCCCGGGATTTGTATTTGAATAAAGACGGGGCTTATTTAGGAAAACAAAATAGGTTTTCGAAAATAGTTTTAGATGAAACAACGCATGATGATGACGATGCTCAAATGTAATGTGGCATGATGACATGAGCATGCGGTCATGATGATGCAATGCACAAAAACACAGCGATTTTCTAGTAGTGGTTTTAGCGGGGCGCCACAATTCGACACCACTAACAAGGGATCTCGCCCTCGAGATCCGCCTCATGGTACCGGAAAGGAGGTCAGCGATCTGAATCTTCACGCTTCATGTAGATCCTCGCGACACCACTAACAAGAGGTCGTTGTCTGTGATCATCGAGAGGACACTCCGGGAACAAAGGGCGAAGGTAGAGATATCAACAAATAAAGCCACCTCTAGCTTCCGTGGACGGAGTAAATTGCTGAATCCACCGATTCAATATAAAAAAGCGAATGATCAGAGTAGTGGTATGGTCGCGACTCCATCCCGCACTCATATCATTACTCCGTACATGAATAGCAGAATTATGCAACCAACTCTCGGAATCAGACTGAAGATCTCGACAAACGAGGCTCAGAACAAAGGAGCGATGCAGACTCTGCATCAGATCTGGCGTAGCTGATGTCGTCGCGTTGGAAAACACCGGAAGGCACAAACAAGGAACAAAGAATGGTACCACAGATAAAGGATCACTCAGATAGCATGAAGTCCAGAGCTAGAAACATCGTTGCCAAAGGAGGAAGCGAAACCCTGAAGGTACGACGGAACCCAACCGCAAGAAATCCTGGACTCGAAGAAAAGATAAGAGTAGATTCAAAACACGGAGAGGTAAGAGGAGAATAGCGTTAGGGTAAAGAGTAAATTCAGACCTAATCAGATCTATCCAACCAATTTTGCAAAATAGTTTTGACACTACTTCGTCCGTTAGCTAGGTTATCCTACATTCTAGACCAGTGAGGTATCGCAACTGCTGACCTCTGATACCACTCTGTAACACCCTCGAATCGGCCCTATGCAAGTTTTAGCCCATTTCCGCCAAAATCGCATAGAAACGATTCAAGGACGCCCACCAGGCACTTTCGTGCGAGTGGAAAACGAAGTAATACCATTACACAACAATCCTCGATGGGACCCACAGAACAAATATATATACAACACGACTCCATGAGTCAAGAATACCAATATACAGTACAAAGATCCAAATCACCTTGAAATCGCTATAGTGTCTGAGTACGGACAAGATGCAAATGGGCTAAGAGCCCTGAAGAATAACCAATGGCGTCCATAACCCTGCCCAGGCCAAGACGGAAGGGTAACAATGCTAACGACGTCGATCTCAAACCTGCTAAAAAAAAGGGGTGCCGACAAAGGGCCAAGGAAAAAGAGGAGCGTCAGTACTGAGGCCAGTACATGGCGAGGCTAGAATTCGGTGGTCCTCGCCTACACAGGTATGGTGGACTGAAGCGGCAGCGCAGCAACACTAAACAACCTATAGAGACTCAGTAAAACTGGCGGCTATTAGAGAGGGATAAAAAAGACCTATTCGGATCCATCCTGATACTAACACCAAACATACCCATCCTAGCATTTCTCCCTCAATACCAAATCGTGGGAGTCAAACCGAGGAACTCACTCGGTTGGCAGTTTTATTCTTTCCATTATAGTTGCAGCACTTACTAGTCAGATATAGATAGCATGAGTCATCCTGATAGCATAAGTAGTAGGCAGTTTTAGTTAACCATTCAGTTGTAGTTGCAGTACTCACTAGTCAGATACAATTAGCATGTGACATCCTAAACCCAGCAGTTGTTGGCACTTTTAGTTCATTCCATTGGAGTTGCGATACTTACTAGGCAGGTATAACATGACACGATACACCCCAGTTCCACCAGTTGTTGGCACTTTTATTATCCATTCCATTATAGTGAAGCTGATTACTAGTCACATATTAAGTCAAATTTATAGCACTATTTTAGTTATGCTTGTCTATGATCGAGATACTGTGCTCCAAGTCATCCATAACCGCGGACACGGCTTTCACAAAGATTTACCCTACAGGGGTGCACAAATAGCAACACACACACACGATCAACCTCAGAAGAACCAAATCAAAACCCAACGAGGCTTTCACGACAAAGCAATCACAGGATTCATAAATCATTTCAGGGGGCCACGCCACTAAGCTACCCGCGACGAAGTAGGGCGGCTCCGAGACGGACCCAGGGTTTGTGTGGACAGCGGTAAACGACTAGGAACCCGAAAGTGTGACTGGGCTTGTCAATACAGTGAAAACGTGTCACGATCCAAAACAGTACAGGTGCTCCACGCACAATCGTAAATAAAGCAGTAAAGCATGGCATAAGTACAATATAGTAATAAAGGCCCAAACTAGTTTGCGGCCCCAAGAAATAAGAAATGAATCAAGCTTTGGCTAAGGGGGATTCATAGACTCTCCCGGATGGGGATAGTGCGAATTTTCAAGGAACATGTATCAAGTACTCGGGGCCTACGGGACACAAGTGGACAGGAAAATCCAAATAGCATATATTGTCCACCGCTGCCTCTTTCATTAGTTATCCCAACAATTTAATAGTTGTATTTAAAGTCATGATCAATTCCACCGTAAAGCATCTCCACCATTAAGCATAATCCAACCTTCCGTTAATGGTGGAACAACAATGACGCGAACCAGCACATGAGCAAGTGTCTACGACTCGCAAGACTGACTATCTATCAAACAACAGGCAATAGGATGTGTCCAAGGCAATATAAAGGTTGCAAGGGCTATATCTGGTACAGAACACTAAAGCATCGCGACACAGATAGCAATAGATCAACATGAGGAAATAAAGACTATAAATGCAAAATAGGTAGAAAGGGGGAGAATGCTCGCCTGGGAAACACTGCCGAAGGTTCATCCGGAGAACTTGTCGATACTCGCATCCACTCATCGGCCTAATCCGCGAAGAAGCAAACACTAAAAGAAACACCAGATGCAATATTTAATACTACGACAGAAGAATCGACATGTTTATGATATGATGCATGGCATGACACAGATGCAGGGCAATTAGGCAATATTAAGCGGAACCGGGGTCCCGATAATTAATTAGAGGGTTCATATTATTTAGATACCCCGCAATTTAAATGTTGATTTATCAATGCAAAGCATGTCATCGGTTCGCTATGCAAATTTAAATGGAGGCGATATGAGACAAATATGGCCCGCATATAGTCTCCATATTTTATTATGAGGTGAATCGACTATACAAACCGGACCCGCAAAATATGTATGGAAGCATGTACAATTGATATGCAACAATTCATATATATGTCAATTTATAAAATAGGGCTCGGATAAAGGGGTCACACATTAGGGGCGAAGGTCTTGGTTCCGAGAGGTTCGGGGCCAGCGGGATCGGTCTTCGGATCCGTGTGGGCGACCTTGTCGTGCTGAGGGATTCGGGATCCATGATGGAGTGCTTGATGTTCCATCTCTGTCATCGATGGCGAACTTGGTATCCATGTCGGTGGTCTTGTGCGATCCTTGGGGTTCTCCCCTCGTGTCGATCCTGGTCTCTCGAGCGGCACCGGATATCTTGGCGAGGTCCTTGTCCATGTTGTGGTTCTTGCCAAGGGGATGGTCTTGACTCACACGGAGGAGACACTTGATCAGATATACCATCTCACTAGGAGTGGATGCCGTCCATGTCATAGCCTCATGCCACCATCTCCACACGATTCACCACATCGAACCTTCACTGAACACAGACACACACCACCAGGAGAAGTCCAGACTAGGACCAGCAACATAGCAACAAACTGAAACTGCAGCCAGAAGGTTGCCACGAAGGGACTTGCAGGCAGGTGGACAACGGCCATGACGCGCATCGGGAGGAGGTCTGAGGCGATGGGAAGGGGCAATGTGGCAGGGCGGTCGAGGGGGAGCAGAGGCAGCGCCGCGGGGCTCACTCGCGGGCGGACGCATGCGAGTGGCGCTAGAGGTCGGGGTTGGTGAGGACGGGTGAGCTTGCATGAGCGCGAGGACAGGGCCAGTGATAAGCGGCCGGAGGAGAGTGCGGCCCTAGCAGCGGCGGTCGCAAAGCCCATAGGTCGGAGCAGAGGAGGCCGGGCTTCGTGGTGGCAAGGCGTCCGGAGAGGCGGCAGTTGACGGGGGCGACGAGGAGGGTGGTCGGGGAGGAGGCGTTGCGGGACGGATCTCTCAGGTGGCACCCTGGTGCCTTGGCAGCGATGGACATGTGGAGAAGAGCTCGGGGCAGCACCACGGCGGCAGGTGGCTCGAGTAGCCGCCGCACAGGCGGACAGGGGCGCTCGGGTCCTGGCCGGTGGCGGTGGAGGCGGGGCGCGGCCTCGAGGCAGAGGGCGCCGGCCGAGCCGCGCGACACAGGAGGGAGCAAGGAGGCGGGAAGGCGCCGGTGCAGAGGATCCTCAGGGAGACAGGGTCCAGGCGAGGGCGGACAGGGTCTGTAGGGTGGCGTCCCGAGCGGGAGGAGGGGGCCACGGGGAGGCGAGCTTGCAAGGGCGTGGTGGGCGGCAGAGCAGAGGAGGCGGCGGAGGTGGTTGCTAGCAGGGAAGGGAAGGGTGGCTCTCCATCGGGACAAAGGAGGGGGCGAACGGGGTGGTTGGCACGGCGTTGGTGGCGATAGGACCGAGGTGGAGCGGTGTGGGGCGTGTGCACTGTTGGCGATGGGTGGAAGGCGTAGGTGGTAGGGCCGGGCGACGGGAGGGGGCGGGGAAAATGGGTGGCAGGTGGCTAGTGGGCCCGCCTGATCGGGTGGCCCAGGTGAGTGCGGAAAACGTGCAGGAGGCGGCGGGATCTGGACTAGTTGGCGACGCAGGTGGGGTGCACGCGGGAAAAGGCAGGTGGGCGATGGGTTGGGGGGTTGGCGGCTGAGGGAGTTGGGGAGGGGTAGGGTTCAGACTAGGTTTGGGTATTTTTGGGGGTGGCCAGCCGGGCCGGTTCGGGCCTGGTTCGGCTGCCCCCTAAAAAATAATATAAATATTTTATTTGTTTAAAACGGGGCTTCTAAAATCCGTTTGTAGACGAAACAAAATAATCCGGAGAAGCCCGGGATTTGTATTTGAATAAAGACAGGGCTTATTTAGGAAAACAAAATAGGTTTTCGAAAATAGTTTTAGACGAAACCATGCATGATGATGACGATGCTCAAATGCAATGTGGCATGATGACATGAGCATGCGGTCATGATGATGCAATGCACAAAAACACAGCGATTTTCTAGTAGTGGTTTTAGCGGGGCGCCACAACGCTCCAGCTGCTTCACGCGGTCACGCAGTCGCGAGAGCAGGGATAGTTCATCTACCCTGGAGCACAGTGGTGCCAAAGTATCATCAAGAGGCGATGAGTCCTGAGTTTCCCTCAAAGGATCACTCGATGAACCCTACCACAAGTCAAGATAGAAACAAATAAGACGACCAAATCAATACAAAGGCAAAAGGTTCAGATGCATTCAAGACTAGCAAAAGTATCACCAGATACATTCTCTAGCAGGCACGTTCTTAACAAAGGACATAAACTAGTCAACTATTACAAAGACTACTAAGGAGCGACTGGCTTCTTCGACTTCGACGGCTTCATCGAGTCCGTGGTAGTTTCAGATGCCACTGACTTTCCGCCAGCCCCTGATGCCGACGCTTTCGCCGCCTTCTTGGCGCGTTGCAGCTCCTCAGAATACTTCGCGATAGTATTTATCAGATGATGCCTATATTTTCCACAGGCAGTCGCGAAAGGAGCGAAGACTACTTGCTGGCTGTCCGCGTTAACAGGCATCGCCTTCGACACCGCGGCAGGATCAATCTCGACTCCGTTGGCCTGCACCATGGCAAGTGACATGGACGCGCCGGCCGCACGGAGTGAGTTCATGAAGCTGGAAGGCACACCTCCGGCGAGTGACTCCACCAGCTCGTCTATATTCTCGAATAGCTCCGCCTTGGGCACTAACTCCTCCCGAAGACGACTGAGTACGCCTTTGGCCTTGGAGAGCGTATCCTGCACGACGGTGCTGTGGTCTTCGACTGCTGACAGTGCACCCGCCAGAGCATCATCGCGATGAAGGGCCTGTAGGTCGAAGCTCAAATCGCCGGCATATGTACATAAATCCACACATGCACAAAACATCAGCGCCACCGGCAAAAACATTCAAAGGAGAGAATGATAATGGTATCAACAAACAAAGTACCTGAGAGGGCCTTGGCAATTGAGAACAGTTGTTCCTCGAACAACTTCTCCCTGGCTGCGAAGGAAGCACGCAGATCCTCTTCGCGCCTTTGCGCCGCATCACGCGCCGCGATTGCTTCATCACGACCCTTCACAGCCGCGGCGAGTGTCTTCTCCAAGGTGGCGGCGTCACGCAAGAGGGCATTATGTTCAGCTACACGACAAACAAAAAGTTGACTATCAGTCGACTATATCAAAGGGGAAGAAAAAGAATAAGAAGAAGTGTAGAACGCTCACTCTCAACCACGCGATGACGCGTCTCCAGCATCGCATGCTGGCGGCCCATCGCAAGAACTTGCTCCGCCAAATGAGTGGCTTCCTTCACAAGGAGCTATCGCACAACAAAGGGATCAGCAGAAGCAATAGAGAACATCGACTGTAACATTACAAGAAGAAAATTTACACTTACATGATCCTCCAATGACTCCGAAGATGTCTGCTGTACCGTCATCCGGGCAACCATTCGATGTTCCCCTGCATGAGAACTCGAAGAGTTGTGCCTGGAGTGGGACGCCAATGGAGGGGAAGGAGCACACTCGACCTCTTTCTTGGCCCTTGAGGTCGCGACTCCTGATTCTTTTAAAAATTGGACGTCGCCAGAAGACGACGACGCCTCTTGACTACAAGACAAAGCCCAAATTAAGAAAGGGCAAACCCATAGACGAGCCAACATGGCAAAAACAGAGAAGAACAAGTAAACTAGAAAACTTACCAGTCAAACTTGTCAAAGTCAAAAGTGGCCTCTCCCGACTCCGACGAGGACTCCTTGGGCAATCGCATCTTCTTGCGAGAAGATGGTGCCACGGCGCTCACAGGAATAGCAGGTATCGGCGACTCCGCACCAACACCTGTACCTTCCGGAGTCAAAGGAGACGACGCATCGGCATCCTTGCTACGCGAATGCTTGCGAGTGTCCAGACTACCGGACTCGGGGGCTTCCTCCTCCACATTAGAGGGGACAGTCGACTCCGACTCATCCTCTTCCAAGGCTTCACGAGGAATAATCCCCTCATGGAGAGGGGGCATACAAGGTGACACCGCCCAATCCTGCATGCAGACAACAAATTCAGCAAAAAGCAAGTAAATAACAGAGAAGCAATCGACAAATTTAGCTACTGCGTAGCACAACTATACCTCAGGAGGAGGGTTAGCAGCATCAAATGGAGGAACATCTAGCTCACTGGGGAGCACATCCTTGACGGTGTACTTGGTGACCAGTCGAACCCTCTTGTCCACCTCACTCACGGACATGCCATCGGCAGACACGCGAGTGGCATCATCAGCGCGAGCCCACTGAAACATGGGGTGGACTCTGGCCTGCAGGGGATGGACGCGACGGCGCAGCCAAGTGCGAATGAGAGCGCAGCCTCCCTCCTCTTTGCCTATGCGACTCTCAAGGTCACAGACGCGCCTGTACAGCACATCTGTCTCTGCGGACTCACTAGGCATGACTACATTCTTCCAGGAGCGCATCCTCCTGCACGGCGTCACGGGATCGAAGGGCATGAGTCCGAAGTGCTCACCGTTAGCCTTCTCATCGCGGATGTAGAACCATTTGTCCCTCCACCCTTGGACGGACGCCGTGAGCTTGATGTCGAAGTAGGTGGCGGATGGGTCGACGTGGATTCTGCAACCACCTACATCATAGACTAAAGAGCCAGATGCAGATTGGTGCTTCAATTTGAAGAGGCGCTTGAAGAGGCCGAAGTGCGGCTCGATTCTGAGCCAGCACTCGCAGAGGGTGATGAAGCAAGAGATATGGAGGATAGGTTCGGGGAGAACTGATGGAGCTGAAGCCCGTAGAAACAAAGGAGGCCCCTAAAAAAGGGGTGAAGGGGCAAGGAGAGACCGCGAATGATGAATGCTAAAAACATCACTCAAAAACCCGCGGGAGGAGAAGGAACTGTCTCAGAGCTGGGGACGCGTGCGTTAGCGACTGCGGCGGAAAGTACACCGTCTTGGCGAAGAAGACAGAGATCAGATGACTTGATGATGGAGGGGCGCCACGCACCATTCGTGACGCAGGTGCCTGCAGCCTTCTTCTTCCCGCCGGCGGCGGTGCTGGTGCCCGCAGTAGTGGAGCCGCCTTTCTTCTTCGCCGCAGCAGCGGTGGCCGTGGAATTAGCCGCAGCGCCTCCCTTCTTCTTCCCCATTGCATGGCGGCGATGCGAGTGAAGGAAGTAGCTCGGAAACGAGCGGAGCTGTTCCAACGTAGTGGAAGAAACGAGCACGGAAAAAGCAGAGAAGCAGCAGCAATGGCGATGGAAGCAAAGGATGAATGAGAGCAGATGAGAAAATTACCATTGCAGCGCCGCTACTTAACCCCTGGAAGATGCAATCCAACGACTCAGAAAAACCCTACTGGATGCGTGGCAAACATCGTGCCAGACACATGGAGGAGTGGAAGCACGAACCGTCCCTCCACTACTCCCATTATGCACGGAAATCGAGGAGGCGCAGTTAAAATAAATATTATGCATGCCCAGTTAAATCAAAGTCAGAAAGTGGGACCCACTGCTCGTCACGTCCCGTCAAACTCGCTCACGCGGGCAACTGAGGTCATGAAATCGTCAGCACTGACGTCATCAAAGCTACACAGCAGAAGACTTCGACTACTTTAGTCCTTGCTCGAGTCTTCGACTCCACCAAGCACTCGGGGGCTACTCCCATAGGGAGCGCTGGTCGCGCACCCTATGATTTTTCTTTTTCTTTTTCAGGAACATGGACTATCAAGCCAAACCCAACCACTCGAAACATAATTCGACTTTGGACATGGGTTACTCCCATAGGGAGCGCCAGAAAAAATTCGACTGAAACAAGCAAACAAAAGACAACAGCAGTCGCGAAAGTTCTTTAGTCCCTGCCTGAGTCTTCGACTCAACCAGGCACTCGGGGGCTACTCCCATAGGGAGCGCTGGTCGCGCACCCTATGATTATTTATAAAAAAACTGTGTGTTGATAACATCCACACTCGAAGCTCATGGCGACACCGCCTCATAATTTTTCCCTACAAAGAGACTGCGTCTCCTGGGTCACCCGAATCATCTCCGCGATGATAAAATTCGGATGCCGCGCTTACAGCGTGAGGTAAGACCTGAATAAGGCATGGCAACGCATTAGCTGCGCACTACTAGAAATGTATCCGTGCCTACAGGTACGATGAACATGCCTTGAAGGACGTGTCAAGTGCTCACACCCATATAACTGGAATTCGACTCCTGTAAGACCTCCGTGGCTTGAGTCGAATTACACCAGCACTTTTCCGGATTCGAGTCCGGGGACTCGAGTTCGAGGAGATTGCGTTGTTTCACCCTAAGGTGGTTAACTAATACCGATACTTCGGTTATATCAGGCACGTACATCAACAATCCCTATGACATAAATAAAGTAGTTGAAATATACTCATTCATGCACTCGAAAGACTTCAAAAGTCCCCAGTTGAATCTGCGATTCCACTGCACACTCGGGGGCTACTGACATGGGTATACCATACAGGTACTCGAGCTTGGTATATACGGTCTAAATACGTAAAGGCCCACGGTGTCGTCCAGGCCCAACTGAAGGACTCGAGTAACCTATGGACTCTCGATTGACTTGAAGAACAAGAAGATGCTAAAGATAGAAAGTTTGAAGGTGAAAACCCTAACTTGTAACCGACTCGACCTGCTACCCGAGACCTAGCCTATCTATATAAAGGCTAGGACGGGGCGGCGAGGAGGACACACGCAACCCTAGTTTCCACAAACCTCGCCACATTGCAGCTGCGCACCATTATAACCTTCGGTTCTTCGATAATTCCACGAGCAGACAAGCAGGAGTAGGGACCTCTATGAGGCCTGAACCTGGTAAATCTTTGTCCCCTGTGTGCTTGTTTGCTAGCCGGTAGATGTCTCCAGCGCTCCCTCCTTCTCCAAAATCCAAGTCCATAACAATGGGCATTGATGAGTTAAACCCTCGTCACATACGTTCTCCAAGGTTAAGTATAAAAGTAAGAGAGGTAAGGGCAAGAAATTTGGTTTTTATGCTTCTTCATTTGAGAATACTTGATTCTTTTCTTGCTTCTTATGCCTAACTTAAAGGCGTTAAAGCAAAGTACTTATTGGGAGATAATCCAAAATCTTTAGTTGAGTCTTGGAAGTTATTACCTATGTAATAACCTCTCCTTATCATTTTTGTGTGGTTTTTGTGCAAAGATTAACCTCTAATGAGAGAGAACTAATGCTTGGGAAAGTTGCTGTCCCGAAACAGAATTTTGTGCTTCGCTGTGAAAATTGTGAAAAATCTTTGTACGTCGGTTTCAAATGTAAATTTTTTGTGCTTCTGCCCCAGGTTGTTACCCAACTTTAGTTAGTTCAACACTTTTCGATTTGAGCAACAGAAGTTCTTCGAAAAAATTGGTTTTTACCTGCTGGTCTATTTTCACAGATTTCTGCCATTATTTGCATTTGCCTCTTAATTTCTTTCTCTTTGAGTTCTCTTTGATCATTTGAACTTTTTAAAGGAAGTGCTACAGTAGCTTGTGTTTTAATGGAAGTCTTACTTGTGTTGAAACTGAACCAAAAGACTTATTATCTTGAGTACACTAATGTTGCTAATGAAGATTGTGTGAAGTTTTGTATGAAGGAAATTTTTGAGTGTAGGGAAGAGTAATGTGATGAGATGAAGTATGGACAAAAGCTCAAGCTTGGGGATGCCACCCGTGTCACCCCAAGAAATATCCAAGAAGTACAAGCATCAAAGCTTGGGGATGCCTGGCCATCCCCTTCTTCGTCTATAAAAATTTCAGGTTTCATCCAAACACTTCATTTTTTATTGTTTCATGCACAGTTGTGTTGTTCTTGGAGCGTCTTCATTTTTGTTCTTAGTTTTCGTTTGCTTAGTTTGCATAGTTTGCTTGAATAAATTGGTTGGACCCCCTCATTCATACATTAGTTTTCAAATAAGTTGGTTTGGATTGGAAAAGAGTAGGAACCGTTCATGATTAAGTGGTATAAGAGGAGCTTGTTTTTGACTGTGGCCTAGGCTTTGTCATGTCATGCTTGATATTGTTTTGGCTTTATTCTTAGTGATTTTTTTGTAGCATGACATGGTACAAACAATTGAGATTGCTTAATGTGCCTTGAAAGAATCATGCATTGTTTTAGTATATTAAAGCATAGTATTGTGGTATTCTCCTTTGATGCTTTATTTGGATCGACTTGGCGCATGCTCACACCACTATACCAAGTCACCATAGCCTCTATGATCCTTTAGTTTTTTACTTGTAATATCACTTTATGCTTTAATTAATGATGTTTTGTCGCTTTGCATGATTATGGCCATTATTGCTCTCTTAGTTGGTCGCTCCTAGTCTTTTGCTAGCCTCCATAACCAAGTATGAGTTCCACTCATGCATCCAACTCCAAATAAAACCAAGTTATTCCAAAGAGTCCACCATACCTACCTATTAGCATTTGCTATTCCAAGTCTATTCATGTTTTGATTTATCTTCCGAATTAGACTTGTTAAGTGAAAATTAGTGATTAAAGCTCACACGAACTTGATGGCACACTTTACTTTTCTTGCCCCTAATAAACTTAAACCATTGTGTCATCTGTGTTGTATATGCTTCAACTTATATGTTGGGGATTAGAAGAACCATGCTGTCATGGGGAATGCTTCAACATTGCACTTGTACATTGTACCCAGTTGATATCATGCTCTTTTGTTTATGGATGTCGTTGGTGTGAAATGGAAGGGGAGCTTGTAAGTCCATGGAGTTATGTATGTGTGTTAGAGAAACACCTGGGTGGCTGGTCTAATCCATGCCTAATCATGGTGGGAACCTGCAGCGTAACCATAATGAGCAATCTATGAAGCATTCTTCTTATAAAAAAAGAGATAGAGATTGAGAAAAAAAAGAGATGAGAAAAGAGGAAAGAGAGAAAAAAGCACCATTTTCCCATGTTAAATAAGAAGCTTGTTGAGATGCTTATTATCTGCTTACCTTGTCATTTTGATATGTGGATTCTTCTGTATCATCGGGCAAGGGGTACCCCGTTGGCGGTTCTCTATGATACACATGTACTTACTATGACAAGAACTTACCGGTAACTAAACTTGAGTAGCATGAGGAGCGGACCTCGTATTCAAGGGACATGAGATTGCCAACTTATACTTTGTCAAGCATATACTCCATAGTTTGTTCACTTTAACCTTAATCACTTCAAGATGCTTATGATAGGGGCAATGAGAGCTGAAAGCTAATAAGTACCATAATTTTTGGAAGCTCTTTATGAAACTTGAATCCCTGCTTCCTTCTATGAAGGCCTTTCTTTTACTTTTATGTTGAGTCTCCATCTTCTATCTTTATGCACCTATTGAGAGAGCATAGTGGTCATTCTTAGTTTAATGTGCATTGTCCCAAGACTTGTTGATTGATGCATAACTTTGATATTGCTTATTCTTAAACTAATTGTATCTAGTCACCCTTATGAAATTTGAAGGTGTCCTAAGCATTTATGTTTTGCTACACTATGAGGGACAAGCTGAATACCATTCTAATTATGTTTTCTTTATGTGAAACAAAAAATGTCTTTCAAAGCATTGTTATTCATGAATCTTTTGTTTGTATCTTTTCATGTTACAACATAGTTGCTATGTCTTATTGTTAGAACTATATCTTTCATGCTATGTTAAAGTACTATGATCCCAGCTATCAATGTTATAAATACCTTGATCAAGATTGTGATGGTGCATGTCACCTCAAAAATTATTATTTTCTTTTTATCACTTACCTACTCGATGACGAGCAGGAGTTAAGCTTGGGGATGTTGATACGTTGCAAACGTATCTATAACTTTTGATGTTCCATGCTTGTTTTATACCTACTTTCTTATGTTTTATCCACACTTTGGAGTATTTTTACTCATTTTCTGGAACTAACCTATTAACAAGATGCCATAGTGCCAGTTGCCTGTTTTCTGCTGTTTTTGGTTCCAGAAAAGCCAGAAAATGAATATACTCAGAATTGGAAGGGACAAAAGCCAAAGTCAATATTTCACCGAGGGGAAAACGGAGCCAGAAGACGAGATGGAGAAGGGCCTCGAGGGGGCCACACCCCTGGCCACGCGGCCAGGCCTGGCCCGCGTCTAGGGGGGTGCAGCCGCCTTGGGAACCCCCTTGGCCTCCCCCTTCGCCTATATATTGCCTTCGATATAGAAACCCTAAGGACCCGATCAAAATTCCACGAAAGAGTTTGTAGCCCCCGTCATCTCCATCCCTAGATCGGGAGGGATCTAAAGCTCTTCCCGGCACCCTGCCGGAGGGGAGAATTCACCGTGGAGGCCTTCTTCATCACCATGCCTGCCTTCGGTGTGATGCATGAGTAGTTCATCCTTGGACACGGAGTACATGTAGTAGCTAGATGGTTGGTTCTCCTCCTTTGTGCTATCATGTTTAGATCTTGTGAGCTCCGTTCATGATCAAGATCATCTATTTATAATCCTACATGTTGTGTTTGCGAGGATCCGATCGATATTGAGATGCTATTTCAGATTGATTATTGATTCTATCATGTATTTGTTATTTGTGATCTTGCATGCTCTCCGTTGTTAGTAGCTATCTTGGCCAAGTAGATGCTAGCAACTCCAAGAGGGAGTATTTATGCTCGATAGTGGGTTCATGCCTCTAGGAATCTAGGGAAGTGACAGAAATCTCTAAGGTACTAGATGTGTTGTTGCTACTAGGGAGAAAACAACAATCCTTTGTTCATAGAATAATCGTATTGTTTACTTTACACACTTTGCTTAATGCAATTATCTGTTGCTTGCAACTTAATACTGGAGGGGGTTTGGATGATAACCTGAAGGTGGATTATTAGTCATAGATGAAGTTGGATTACGGACTATGTATAATGTTGTAATTCCCAATCAAATCTCATAGGAGTCAAGATGATTAGTATATGCATGTATGCTTTCTCGATGTTTGTCAATTGCCCTGCTGTAATTTGTTCACCCAACATGTCATATATCTTGAGGAGAATCACCACTAGTGAACTATGGACCCCGATCCATTCTTTTACCATCAATCTACAAAGTTATTTACTGTTTTCGATTTACCTTCTGCAAGCTATTCCTATCTTCCACACAATACGTTTAATCCTTTGTTTCCAGCAAAATCGGTGAGATTGACAACCTCACTGTAAGTTGGGGGCAAAGTTCTGTGGTTGTGTTGTGTAGGATTCCAAGTTGGAAACAACACCTTGGAGGTGTTTCCTTGCTCCTACTGGTTTGATAACCTTGGTTTCATAACTAAGGGAAAACTTGCTGTTGTGCTCATCATACCTTCCTCTTGGGGTTCCCCAACAAGCTCAGATATATTTTGGGCCATCACCCATCCTAACATGTGTCGAACACCGGGATCACAACCAACGTGATATGGTGCCTTCTTTGCCTTGTGCTTTAGCATCAACTGCTTATATTTAGCCTCCATTGCTCTTGCCACCTTGATCGATTCTTGTGCCTTGGCCAAATCTCTGTCCAGCTGGGCGCCCTGCTCCCCGCACGCTTATCGTTAAGCTCCATGACATTCTGGATATGAGCGATTGTAATCGGCTCGCTGAGGAGCAGACCGTACATTACCTTCTCGGCTGGATTGACCAAGGGGTTACCAGCTGCTGACATGGATGGTGGTGCTGGCATGTTTGCTGTGTTCGTAGCACTTGGTCTGGTGATGAGTTCTAGAGGCTGCTGCGGGGAATAGCCGGAGGCAGCATAGCTTTAGCCGGACCCGTAGGATCGGCGGCTTTTTTGCCCTTTCCTGCCGTAGCTCCAGCCTCCACCACTACTGGCGGAGCTTTGCCGGCAACCTGGTCCTGCTGGTTTTCTTCTGTCACGTCCCTGATGGACACTAGTACCTGGCGGAAAGTGACAGCCTTCTTGGCGCGTTGCTCCCTCTCGATCTCTTTCTCGATCTCCCTCATAGCAGCATCGTATTCCTCCGAGTTAGCATCAGATGCACCGCCATCCATGTTGATGTCGGTGTAAAGTGCGTCAAGCACTGAGTTGGAGTTGTCTTTGGTGTTTTTGATGGTAGAGCTGGAGGGGGACGGTGTAGGGCCATTGTTGTTGTTGCCTCCTCCGGTTGCGATGGTGATGTCAAAATTAGCTTCCTTGTTAGCGTCAACAAAGTTGTTAATAGTTGCGATCATCTCATTGAGGGTGAGAAAGCTGGCAGCCTGTCACCTCCGGAGCGAGTGTCGGAGGAGTGTTCTGGGCGTAAGCCCTTCCACGAAGTGGTAGACAAGTTGGTTAGTGCGGTCACCTACCAGGCTTTCTCTCACCCTTAACCATCTAGCGAGGTATTCACGAGGGGATTCTCCGTCCCTCTGAACACATCTGGCTAGATCGAAGATGGTGACGACATCGACAAAGTGTGACCTCCATTTCTCGAACTCTCGGAGAAGCCAAGCGGATCTGCGGGGACCTTTTTACATCCTGCATAGGGGCGGTTTGGGTGGGCCTTGAGTTTTTCTGATCTAAGCCAGCAAACTCTAAAGAGAGATCCTGGCCAGATCCTTCTGCGAACGTATCCTGCCCAGAGGCGGTCCGTGCGGGCCTTTACGAATTTCCGACTTCCTGGGAGCTAGGACCCGAGTCAGTTTTGCTGATGAAGATGTGGATGTCCCTGACTGGGACAATGGAGAAGCGGGTGGGGTTCGTCTTCACCAGGATCCAGAACTCATCTGAAGGGACGTCCGAAACATTGTCGGAGAAGAGGACATATCCAAGAAGAGATTGGACCTTGCCCAGTGTAGAGCTCAAGGAGCCTCTTCCCCACGATGGGCGCCAATTGTCGTGGTATTGCCGATGAGTACGCCATGGAGGGGTCCTCACAGAGCGTGTTTAGAGAGGTGAGGGAAGGTGGTAAGTTGGCGGGTACGAGGTAACACAGCTTACCCAGGTTCAAGTCTCACAATAGTGGCAGAACTCTACTCCTGCTATAAATCACTATAATGGCAATACGCCTAGTTACAGGGATTGGTTCATTGTGCGAGGTGTTATGAATCGTTGTACGTTGTGCCCTAAAGGCTCCCACAGACCTAGAGTATTAAGGCGCCAGAACCTAGGGTTCACTTGGCTTTTACAACGGACGATTTTCGTGGTTGAAGGCCCATTTTTCGTGGCTAAAAAGTCTTCTACGACGGATGTCCTTCATGGTAAAAGCCCCATGACAAAAGAATCTACCACGGTTTTTTCCTAACCATGGCGGATTGCACCCTTCACGCATGAAAACTTGTTCCATCATAGATCTATTCGCCAATCGTGTTGACTGCTGACGTCATGCAAACTGCCACATGGCAGCCGCTGGTAGCGGCTAGTTACCGCCATTAACGGTCATAGAAACCGTTGCAGAAGCCAGGCCCAACCAAGGCCTGCTAAATACTAACTGGGCTGTCCCATTAGGAGAACCCAATAAGAAGATGACCCGTTACTATTTTGTCCTACACTGTTTGAAATGAGCCCAAAGTTGCAGCCAACAGCGGCCCATGAACTTTCAGGCCCGATTCTGTTTCAGCCTACAGAAGGCCCATGTTGGTCCAACACTCTACAACCCATTAGCAGCCTGCGCCAAGTTGCTCCTATACATTTAAGGCCTGCAGTCAACCCATCACTTTTTATCGTAGCCCATCGTGGGCCGCCTACTGACGACCCTTCTCTGAGATGGTCCGTTACTATTCTGGCATGTTACTCTTCTGGCCTTTCACTGTCCTGGCCTTTAGTTGTTCAGGCCCACAAGTGGCCCTTTACTATTCTAGTCCGGTAAATGTGTCGGCCTATTCCTGCCCTCGCCTGGAAATTTGTCGGGCCGTTACTCTTCAGGCTTGTCACTGTTCTGGCCTTTTACTGTTGCGGACCTTTACTGTTGAGGCCGACTACTATTATGGCCTATTGCTATTCTGATATTTTTATGGTTTCTTGCATGTTACTGTGATGGGCTGTTTCTGCTCTTTCCTACTACTTTTACGGCCTGCTACGGCTTGTTACTGTTACGACATGTTACTGTTACGGCCTGTTACCACTTGCGGGTCGGCCTGTTACGTTTATGGACTTTTACAGTTTCGGCATTTCTGAAACCCATGCCAATATCATAAAACGTGTATAATAATCCAGCATATTTTAATGTTCATCGTCGGCTGAATACACGACGAGCCAATAACAAAGTACGGTATTGTTCCCTAATCGGCCTGTTTGGCGTAGTTACCGTAACGACTACCGCCATGTGTGGACGGTGTCAACTAAATGCCTACATGGCCTACACGAGTTATATAGATATTACATCAGCTGCAAACTTCTTAAAATTACTACATATTATCAACTCAAGGGAAAGAAAAATTGGCATTTAAGTTGACAATCAAGTTGATAATAGAGTCCTCAATTTGCTTTCTCAATTTATCACTTGCATCTTCTTTGAGTGTGACAGCTACATTGGAGGAGACATGATCTTGCATCCCCCTCTTTGGTGACGATAGCAATAATTGCAGTCTGAAACTAAGTAATAACAAGTTAATACATCAAACAAGACAAACTACTCATTTGACTGATATGACAGGAGCTACGATCTGGAGTTTACAATTGGTCAATGGTTCAATTATTGACCAACACGTCAAACAAATAGGACAAGCAAGCACACATTAAACAAGTGTGCCTACTGTGAAACAAGCAATCAAAAAATGTGTGTGTGGCTTGGAATTTCAGCAAAAATAAACTAGCCAGGTCATTTCAACAAATATATATGGAAGTGATGTCTACGCACTTCTATTCCTGTAGACAGGTTTTGGGCCTCCAAGTGCAGAGGTTTGTAGAACAGCATCAAGTTTCCCTTAAGTGGATTACCCAAGGTTTATTGAACTCAGGGAGGAAGTGGTCAAAGGTATCCCTCTCAAGCAACCCTACAATCAAGATACAAGAAGTCTCTCGTGTCCCCAACACACCCAATACACTTGTCAGGTGTATAGGTGCATAGTTCGGTGAAGAGATAGTGAAATACAAGTGGTATGGATAATTATAAGTGGTAACGGTGCCAGAAAAGAGCTTGACGGGTAGGAAGAGACTAAAGGCAATCTGAAATAAAGATGGAAGCAAGCAAACATGTAAATAATCTAGTTGCAAACGCTGTTTCAATGCTTAGAAACAAGGCCTAGGGATCATACTTTCACTAGTGAACACTCTCATATAAATATCTTCTCTTTATGAGACTACTCTGAACTACTCTCTAGTTGGACACTCTAATCCATGGTAGGGCTATAACAGCACACCTCAAAGTGCGCTTTCCCCATCTAGATAACCTCACACTGTCACCTTGAGCGCTAGATTGTTCCAACAAACACCACATTTTCATAAAGACATCCAACTCCAAATATAACTCATAAAAAGTATTTGTAATCTCTATCCTAAGTGCCACCATGGTGTGAACGCTATCACTTTCACACACGTGGGGAGAGCCAGATATCTATTAAAACACTTGAGTAGCAAGGTAGATCTACTTGATTACAAAGCTCATGATCACAATATGATCATGCGTAGATAGAGAGATGAACACATAGCTACCGGTAGAGCCCTTAGCTTCGAGAGGGAACTACTCCATCCTCATCGTGGAAGTCAGCAACGGCGATGGAGATGGAGGTGGAGATTGATGGAGATGGATCCGGGGCACCTCCCCGTCCCGGCAGGGTGCCGGAACAGAGACTTCTGTCACCTGAATCTCCTCTTCAGGGGCGGCATCGCCGCGGAACTTTTCGTGGCTGGAGGCTGGATTATCTAGGGTTTTCTAATCGAGAGGCTTCTTATAGGTGAAGGGGCGATGTCAGAGGGTGGACCAGGGGCCCACACCACCTGGTGGCGCGGCCAGGGGGACCCGTGCCACCACATGGTGTGGCCAGCCCCTGGCGCCTCTCCGTCTTGTCTTCTGGCTCTGTGAGTCTTCCGGTAAAATATCGACTTTGGCTTTTGTCCGGTCCAATTCCGAGAATATTCATTTTCTAGCTTTTCTAGAACCAAAAACAGAAGAAAACAAGCAACTGGCACTATGGCATCTTCTTAATAGGTTAGTTCTAGAAAATGTGTAAAAATACTCCAAAGTGTGGACAAAACATAAGAAAGTAGATATAAAAGAAGCATGGAACATCAAAAATTGTAGATACATTAGCAACATATCAACATCCCCAAGCTTAACTCCTACTCGTCCTCAAGTAGGTAAGTGATAAAAAGAAAGAATATTTTTTGTGGTGACATGCACCATCACAATCTTGATCAAGGTATTTATAACATTGATAGCTGGGATCATAGTACACTAACATATCATGAAAGATATAGTTCTAACAATAAGACATAGCAACTATGCTATAACATGAAAAGGTACAAACAAAAGATTCATGAATAACAATGCTTTGAAAGACGTTTGTTTGTTTCACATATAGAAAACATAACATAATGGCATTCAGCTTGTCCCTCATGGAGTAGCGAAACATAAATGCATAGGACACCTTCAAAGTTCATATGGGTGACTAGATACAAATAGTTTAAGAATAAGCAATATCAATTTATGAATCAATTAACAAGTTTTGGGACAATGCACATTAAACTAAGAATGTCCACTAAGCTCTCTTAATAGGTGCATAAAGATAGAAGATGGATACTCAACATAAAAGTAAAAGAAAGGCCTTCATAGAAGGAAGCAGGGATTCAAGTCTCATAAAGAGCTTCCAAAAATTATGGTACTTATTAGCTTTCAGCTCTCATTTCCCCTATCATAAGCATCTTGAAGTGATTAAGGTTAAAGTGAACAAACTATGGAGTATATGCTTGACAAAGTATAAGTTGGCAATCTCATGTCCCTTGAATACGAGGGCCTCTCCTCATGTTACTCAAGTTTAGTTACCGGTAAGTTCTTGTCATAGTAAGTACACGTGTATCATAGAGAACCGCCAACGGGGTACCCCTTGCCCGATGATACGGAAGAATCCCATATCAAAATGACAAGGCAAGCAGACAATAAGCATATCAGCAATCTTCTTATTTACCATGGGAAAATGGTTCTTTTTTCTCTCTTTCCTATTTTCTCATCTTTTTTTTTCGTTTTTCTCAATCTCTATCTTTTTTTATAAGAAGAATGCTTCATAGATTGCTCATTAAGGTTACGCTGCAGGTTTCCACCATGATTAGGCATGGATTAGACCAGCCGCCCAGGCGTTTCTCTAACACACATACATAACTCCATGGACTTACAAGCTCCCTTTCATTTCACACCGACGACATCCATAATGAAAAGAGCATGATATCAACTGGGTACAATGTACAAGTGCAATGTTGAAAGCATTCCCCATGACAACATGGTTCTGCTAATTCCCAATGTATAAGTGCAAGCATATACAACATAGATGACACAATGGTTCAAGTTTATTAGGGGAAAGAAAAGTAAAGTGTGCCATCAAGTTCGTGAGAGCTTTAATCACTAATTTTCACATAACAAGTTTAATTCGGAAGGTAGATAAAAACATTAATATACTTGGAATAGCAAATGTTAATAGGTAGGTATGGTGGACTCTTTGGAATGACTTGGTTTTATTTGGAGTTGGATGCATGCGTGGAACTCATACTTGGTACATGTGGAGGCTAGCAAAAGATTGGAAGCGACCAACTAAGAGAGCAATAATGGCCATAATCATGCAAAGCGATAAAACATCATTAATTAAAGCTGAAAGTGATATTACAAGTCGAAAACTAAATGATCATCGAGGCTATGGTGACTTGTGATAGTCATAACATGTTGTGAGCATGCGCCAAGTCGATCCAAATAAAGCATCAAAGGAGAATACCACAATACTATGCTTTTGTATGCTAAAACAACGCTTGATTCTTTCAAGGCACATTAAGCAATCTCAATTGTTTGGAACAAGTCATGCTACAGTAATAATCAATAAGCATAAGGTCAAAGCAACATCTAGCATGACATGATAAAGTCTAAGCCACAGTCAAAACAAGCTCCCTTTTGTACCACTAAAGCATGAAGCTTTCTACTCTCTTCCAACACCAATCGACTTATTTGAAACAACTCACAAAGATAATAATAAATAAAGATCAGTGAGCTTGTCTCACAAATCCAAAAAGAAGAACTAAAAATTTCTAAGCTGAAAGCACAATAAAACTAAGGCTAAACACAGTGCTAGCAAAAGAGAACACTCATAAAATAATAAGAATAAAAACTAGAGTGTTCTGAACAATGAAAGGAGAGTGTCTCTCTCTCCAAAAGAAGTGCTGGGATCCAACCAACTTATTGCAGCAAACCAAGCAAAATAAAACTAAAAACAAAAACAAAGGTGCACCAAGAACAACATAACTGTGCATGACATAAAAATGAAGTGTTTGGAAGAAAACCTGAGATTTTTATTGATGAAGAAGGGGATGCCTTGGGCATCCCCAAGCTTTGACGCTTGTACTTCTTAAATATTTCTTGGGGTGACACGGGGCGGCATCCCCAAGCTTGAGATTTTTTCCATTCTTCATCTCATTACATCATTCTTTCCCTACACCTGAAAATTTCCTTCATACAAAACTTCACACAATCTTCATTAGCAACATTAGTGCATTCGAAAGATAATAAACCTTTGGGGTTTAGTTTTAAAACAACAAAAATTTCATTAAAAACACAAGCTATTGTAGCAATTCCCTCAAAAAGCTCAATTCACCAAAAAGAACCCAAAGAGAAATCAATAAAGAGGCAAATGCAAATAATGGCAGAAATCTGTCAAAACAGACCAGTAGGTGAAAACCGATTTTTTAGAAGACCTTATGTTCCTCAAATCAAAAAGTGTTGAACTAACGAAAGTTATCTAACAACCTGAGGGATTTATTCAGAAAATTACAGCTCAATCCGACATACCGAGATTTTTTACGAATATTTACAGCGAAGAACAAAAATCTGTTTCGGCACAACAACTTTCCCAAGTCTTACTTCTCTCTCATTAGAGGTTACTCTTGGCACAAAAACCACACAAAAATGATAAGGAGCGGTTATTACAGAGGTAATAACTTCCAAGACTCAATAAAACTATTGGGTTATCTACCAAGAAGTACTTTTCTTTAACGCCTTTAAGTTAGGCATGATAGTTTGAGAAGATGCTCACATAAGAAATATGAATTGAAGTAAAAGAGAGCATCAAGAAGCAAATTCAAAGCACATTTAAGTGTAACCCACTTCCTATGCATAGGAATCTTGTAAAGAAACAAGTCATGAAAGCACAAAGCAACAAGCATAGGAAAGCAAAACAAGTGCAACTTCAAAATTTTCAACATAAAGAGGGGAAACTTAATATTGTTGAGATACATAAAACCATGTTACCCTCTCTCATAATAACTTTTAGTAGCATCATGAAGAAAATTAACAATATAACTATCACATAAAACATTCTTATCATAAGCCACATGCATAAAAGAATTAATACTCCCCACATAAACATAGTCATTCTTATTAATTGTAGTGGGAGCAAATTCAACAAAATAGCTATCATTATAATTCTCATCACCATAATCATCAAATATAGGACGCATATTGTAATCATTAATTTTCTCCTCAATAGTAGGTGGACTGAAAATATAATATTCATCATTGTAATCATCATATATTGGAGGTTCTGTATCATCATAAGAAATATAATAACTATCTTCCAAAGCTAGGAAACTAAAAAGATCATTTTCATAAAAACTAGCTTCCCCAAGCTTAGACTTTTCCATAGCATTAGCAATAATGGTGTCCAAAGAATTCATACTAACAACATTGCTATTAGCATGCAAATAAAGTTCCATAGGTTTTTTCAATTTTCTCTTCAAACACTTCTTGTCCTAACTCAAGATAAATACTATAAAGCTCTCTTATTTTTTTGTTTTCCATTAAGCCTAACTAGTGAAAACAAGAAACAAAAAGACAAAATTGCAGAATCTAAAGGGAATAACTTCGAGCACTCACACCGGAGGATGTGAGTACCTTTTGCCTTACCTCCCCGACAACGGCGCCAGAAAATAGCTTGATGTCTACGCACTTCTATTCTTGTAGACAGTTGTTGGGCCTCCAAGTGTAGAGGTTTGTAGAACAGCAGCAAGTTTCCCTTAACTGGATTACCCAAGGTTTATCGAACTCAGGGAGGAAGTGGTCAAAGGTATCCCTCTCAAGCAACCCAACAATCAAGATACAAGAAGTCTCTTGTGTCCCCAACACACCCAATACACTTGTCAGGTGTATAGGTGCACTAGTTCGGCGAAGAGATAGTGAAATACAAGTGGTATAGATAATTATAAGTGGTAACGGTGCTACGAAATAGCTTGATGGCGTGGAAAAGACTAAAGTAAAACTGAAATAAAGATGGAAGCAAGCAAACATGTAACAAATCTAGTTACAAACGTTGTTTCAATGCTTAGAAACAAGGCCTAGGGATCATACTTTCACTTGTGAACACTCTCATATAAATATCTTCTCTTTATGATACTACTCTGAACTACTCTCCGGTTGGACACTCTAATCCATGGTAGGGCTATAATAGCACACCTCAAAGTCCGCTTTCCCCATCTAGATAACCCCACACTGTCACCTTGAGCACTAAATCGTTCCAACAAACACCACAATTTCATAGACATTCAATTCCAAATATAACTCATAACAAGTATTTGTAATCTCTAGCCTAAGTGCCACCATGGTGTGCATGCTTTCACTTTCACACACATGGGGAGAGCCAGAGATCTATTAAAGAACTTGAGTAGCAAGGTAGATCTACTTGATTACAAAGCTCATGATCACAATATGATCATGCATAAAGAGAGAGATGAACACATATCTACCGGTAGAGCCCTTAGCCTCGAGAGAGAACTACTCCCTCCTCATCATGGAAGTCAGCAACAGCGATGGAGATGGTGGTGGAGATCGATGGAGATGGATCCGGGGGCACTTCCCCATCCTAGCAGGGTGCCGGAACAGAGACTTCTGTCCCCCGAATATCCTCTTCGGTGGCAGCGGCGCTGCGGAACTTTTCGTGGCTGGAGGCTGGATTATCTAGGGTTTTCTCATCGGGAGGCTTCTTATAGGCGAAGGGGCGATGTCAGAGGATGGATTAGGGGCCCACACCACTTGGTGGCGCGGCTAGGGGGACCCGCGCCACCACATGGTGTGGCCAGCCCCTGGCCCCTCTCCGTCTCGTCTTCTGGCTCCATGAGTCTTCCGGTAAAATATCGACTTTGGCTTTTGTCCGGTCCAATTCCGAGAATATTAGTTTTCTGGCTTTTCTGTAACCAAAAACAGAAGAAAACAGGCAACTGGTACTGTGGCATCTTGTTAATAGGTTAGTTCTAGAAAATGTGTAAAAATACTCCAAAGTGTGGACAAAACATAAGAAAGTAGATATAAAATAAGCATGGAACATCAAAAATTATAGATACATTAGAAACATATCAATAATTGTTTCTATACCCTAAAATGTAAGAGACGTTGGGTGACTCGGAATTTGCGCTGAGCCACAAAATGGCATGCAGTTACTGTCATCGTGAAGAATGAACCAGATAGAAATTATAACCGCATCATACAAGAACTTGTAGAGCAGGAATGCAAACAACGAATGAACTATATATTGTAGAGGATAGTTATGTCGTGTCTTAGGACAAACCAGACCCAGAACTAGATGCGAGATATAATGGCGTCACTCGTGAACCTGTAGAATAGGACAAACAAGCATTAGACAAGTGTGCCTAGAATGAAATGAGCAATCAAACAAAGTGTTTCTTATAATTTCAGCAAATATAAACAAGCGAGGTCATTTCAGAAAATATATATGGAAGCAGTGGCATCTCCTGGAATGCATAGAGTCGTTGGGTGACTCAGAATTTGCGGTGAGCTACACAATGGCATGTAGTTACTATCATAGCTAAGAATCAACCAGATAGAAATTATAATGGCATCATAATTCTAGAGTAGGAATGCAAACCACGAGTGAACTACATAGTAGAGGACAATTATGTCGTTGCTCAAGACAAACCAGCACCAGATAAGGAATTAATGGTATCCCTTGTGAACCTGTAGAATAGTCTATGCAAACCAACATGTTCATTGTTCCATTTTGAGCTATATGCAAGAAAAGGAAATAGTTAGTGATGTAGCTTTTGAAGAACCAGATGGCAACAACAAAATTATAATCGAATTAGTATGAAGAGTTTAAATGGCTACTATAGGATAGCAGAACGATGCCAATGAGGAAATAATAGTAGGAACTAATCTCAGGACGAACCAGATAGATTTAGCAACTGTAGAGCAGGGAATCCACACAAATATTTTCAGCTGACTTCAGATTTTGCAAGAATTACACGGTAGCAGGCAATTACTGTTGTATGGAGTAGCTAAAAATATGTGCATGACAAAATAACAGACGTGTCCATGACTTGAAATTTGTAGAGCAGTGAATGCAAACCAACATTTCTAATGACTTTGTATGTACTAGCACAAAGAATAGGCATGCCCACTGAATTGTATGTACGAGCACGATGACAAAAATGCAGTTCACTACGATAGGCTTGAACCTGCTATACTGCTTACGAAACAAAAAAGGGTTGTAGATTTGGTTAACTTTGGTCGAAGAGGCATCTAAGCATCATTGGTACCATGCGGGTGACGTCCAGGTCACTGAGGTTGCTATGGTTGCGGTGGCTGTTGGCGTCGAGGAAGCATATCTTGGGTGGTCGATGTCGGCTTGAGCACGGTGGATGAGAGCATCACTGAGGCAGATCCAGTGTAGTGAACGGTGACGACCAAGCATCTGGTCTAGAGCGGTGGACATGGAACTCCTTGAACTAGATCACGTCCGGTGTACACCTGTGAAGCCGATCCGGTATGGTTGGGTAGCTTTCAGCGGCCGAGAAGCAGAGATTGGGTGGTTGATAACGCCATCGGCATGGTGAACGACACAACAGCTCCGGTGCGGTGGCAGAGAGACCCGGTGAACTAGATCTGGTGGGTGAGCATCGGTGAAGCGGCTCCGCGGCGGTGCACAAGACCACAGCTCAAGCGGCTCCGTCCGCCATGGAATTGCCGCCGGCCGGTGCGCGTCGTGGTCATGGAGGTGAGGGCGTGGGAGAGAGGGGCTGGGATTTTTGGAAGGACTAGCGGGAAAATCTGGGCAAATCTGAACTAAGGAGGTGAACAAAAACATAAATTACGATCATGCCCCCAAGATACCAACTTTAGCTTGCCCATAGGGCGTCAGAACAATGGGTAGAATGGGAATTTGGAAGTCAAAAGTTTTTGAAACCGAGGGGCGAGAAATGCTTCAAGATCGGTGTGTGATTTTGCCGCTTGATTGAAATTTTGAATTTGGCGACCGTCCATCTAATAATAATATAAAAAAGGTACTGCCCTGGTGGGATATTTTGCCTCAAAGTTTTTGAAACTAAGGTGCAGGAAATGCTTCAAAGTCAGTGTGTTTAGCCACTCGATTGAGATTTTGAATTTGACAAGCGCCCATCTGATAATAATACAAAAATGGTACTTCCTTGGTGGGAGATTTTTCCTCAAATTTTTTGAAATGGAGGGGCGGGAAATGCTTCAAAGTCGGTGTGCAGTTTTGCCGCTCGATTGAGATTTTGAATTTGACTAGCGCCCATCTTCTGATAATAATACAAAAATGGTACTCCCCCGGTGGGAGATTTTGCCTCAAAGTTTTTGAAACAGAAGGGCAGGAAATGCTTCAAAGTGGGTGTGCAGGTTTGCCGCTCGATTGAGATTTTTAATTTGGCTAGCATCCATCTAATAATAATAATATAAAAATGGTACTCCCTCAGTGGGAGATTTTGGCTCAAAGTTTTTGAAACGGTTAGGCGGGAAATGCTTCGAAGTCAGTGTGTGTGATTTTGCCGCTCGATTGAGATTTTGAATTTTTCTGGCGTCCATGTACTACTAGCAGTAGTAAAAAAATGTGGTAGAACATATGGCTATATGGTCAGGAATTCATGGCCAAGAGTCACATTAACTGATCATCTATATAACCACACTTGAGGTACTCCCTGTGTTCGGTATTACTAGACCGGAGTAGTACTAGTTTGGAGAATCAACTTCACCAACTTGCTTTATAGCTAGTTATTGCAAGCAGTAGTGATCTTAAAATCTAGCCAATGCACGTGGCCACTGCATCTAATTGAAAACATGCAAGCCAATGGATGCACTCCCGTTTTAACAACATGATCGGCCAGGAGCATTACACGACGTGGTGGTTCATATTTTATGATCAACTAGAGGAGTAATTGAGCAAAACTAGGAGCATTAATTGGTCCTCCTGCCTAGCAATTGAGGCTATAAAATAATTAAGAGGTATATACACCTTTAGCCCCACATCTTGCACCCTGAGAGTGTTTTAGTCCCACATATTGAAAAATGAGTAATACTAGTCCCACAATTTATATCTCGAGATCATTTTAGTCCAATTTAATAGAATTTAGTGAATTTGACGTAATTTGTCCACAAATGACGTTGATTTTTTTAAATGACCCCTCTATATTTTTCCGTGTCATTTATGTCCCTATGCGGACTGATAAGTGGGCCACCTGTTAGTAGACGTACAAAATAGTTAAACTCTAAGAGGAGAATGGATTCGAACTTAACACTTTTGTATAACGACATACCACCACAAGCCACTATGTCGATAGATGCTAGTTGTTACTCATGTGAGATGAGGAGTACCTGTGAGGAAGTAATTATGCCAGACGAGGAGTATTTGGGAGGACGTAATTATTTATACAATAAAAAAGCATATACAAACGGAAAAATGCTCATGTATATGTTGGCACAGTCCATAATATCAATTGTATAGCTTTGTCGTTAACCTAGTAGCTAGCTGAAGTGTCTAGAATAAACTTGAGTTTTTCTTATTCGCAAAAATTAAAAGGAATATACTTGAGTTGTGATTGTAGCCTAGAACACAAATTATTTTGAATAGAGAATTTGGATCTTTTTTTTAGATTTTTTCACATCTTTGGAACACACATTTTTGAATATCCAAAATAAAGAACACATCACCTGGAGCGCTCTTCAGTTAATCACTTTTGTGTGCATGTTGTAGTGGCAAGGTTGATTTCTTCAGTAGCGCAGGTAATCAGTTCGTTACCCTACAATGCATTGGTAGTTTTTCTTAATTGTTTTCTTATTCAGATCCTCCTATGAGGTCGTACCAAGGTCAACACTGGCAGGGAGAAAATACATAGGGGTCATTTTGCAAAAATTATGATGTCACATATCACTTCCAGAATTAGTTACGATGAATTCGGATAAAATCACAAAAATTCGATTGAATTGGACTAAAATGTTCCTGGTTACAAGTTGTGGGGCTAGTGTTGCTCACTTTGCAATATGTGGGACTAAAACGCTCCCGTGGTGCAAGTTGTGGGACTAAAAACGTATATACCTCAATAATTAATGATCGTGCTATTGAGAGAACATGAGGTTTTTAGCTCCACGGAGCATACACCCCATCCGGCCACACGGTGAGCATCCAAGGGCACAACCAAAAAGCGAAATTGAAAAATGGAAAATGCCATGAAAAAAATGGAAAATGCCCTGTGTTTGCGTGTGCCCTGAGGGACCAGAGAGCGCATGTTTTCTGCTTAGATTTTGTGATAATTAAATACAATGAGGTTATGATACTACTGCTACTAGTATCATCCTACACCTACACAGTCGCGTGCTCCCAGGAGTCGTACGCTAGTGTGCACGACCGTTGTACCATAATTAGTGCGTGTGCGCATGCGTGTGCTCGTGCTAGTTTGATGAAACACGCTTGCGGTTGCTGTGTGCATGTCGTCATCTCGTTTCCACACGACTCGCTTGGCTTTCCCATGCCTTTGTTTAAATGTGTCTTTGGAATTGCTTCCTGTGCTAGTCGATGGGACCGAAACCACACGGACACCATCATCCATGCCCGGCAAGAAACATGAGGCTCTCCATGGGCTAGTATCCCCGAGGGACTCATCCAGAAGATAGGTGACATCTTCCTCTCGATGGACGACTTCAACTACTATGCCGCCTTTCGGGCAGTCTACAGCACCTAACGCGGCTTCACAGAGGAGCGCTTTATGCCACCCAACTGGATTGTTCTAGAGCACCAGTTGTCGGAGGAGTATCAGGTAGACAATGCCGCCATCATGTTGCTAAACGTGAGAATTGGCAGCCACCTTGAGAAGAAGATTAGCCAGGTTATTCGCATGTGCTTTCTTTATATTCATTTGTATATATGCGATCCTTTTTTGCATTCACATCCTATACTATCTGTTTTTCAAGTTTTGTTTCTTCATCCACTTGTTACCCAGGGTTTTGCTCCATGGTTTACCTTGATTGAATTTCAGTCTGTTTACCTCAACTGAATCTCTGTTTCTCCTCCCTCTCTCTGGAAGGTACTTTTATGTCGGTAGCACAACCGGTGGCCTCCTTGTGCTTGGACAAAGGGTGCAACCGTACAAGACCCGGTTGTATAACCCCTTCTCGGGCACTATCAAGCGCTTGAGGGCGGAGATACCGACCGAGCAGGTGGCTTCTGTCGCTGTGATGATGTTTCCGTTGTTGATGGTGTTTGCATCAAACCATCAGAACACCACCATTCAGTGGGCGGATGAGAGCATGGAGGAAGGGAGTCACCCGGTCTTTGCTGAAGGGTGGTACTCGTCGTATGACTTCGCGGAACTCCAAAGCATGACTTCTTACGCCGGTGATGTTTTCGTCGTAGACAGATACATGTCTATCCTCTCGACTATGTGTGATGCTGCTCATGGAGATGTCCAGCTGCAGCGCTCTACACGAACCCTGGAGATGCATCCCACCGTTGCAGGCCCTGTTCCGGGCTGCCAGTTCCCAGAGAATCGTTTTTACCTCATCGAGTCTGACGGGGAGTTTCTATTTTTTGTGAGTGGACCGGTCTATGGTGGCAGGCTGGTTATTTACCAGGTTGATACGCAGAACCATGTCCTTCAGCCGGTCAGAGGCATCGGAAGTCGTGCTCTCTTTGTTGCTGACAATCGGTGCATCGGCGTCGACAGCGCCAGGGTACCCACGGTGCAGCCCGGTAGCATATACTACGCGGACCTATCTAAGATTAGATCTTACAACTTTGAGGCTCTTGCGTGGGAAGAGGAGCCAAGGTTTGTATATGGGTATGGAGTAGGAGGATTATGGATCAATGACCGTCCTTTCGAACTCGATCGATTGCTGGCGGAGTATTGCAGAATCATTGAGCATTCTGAGCTATAGATGGTCCCGCCTTATGGCAAGGATGGTACCACTCACTATGATTACTACGACGGCTATCCGTCAGATTGATGGATTGTGTGGGTTTGCTCCTAATGTATTCTCTTTAGGTCAGATCTTTATCTGTTAACTTTGTTGAGTGAACATCTATGAATTTTGCAAGTTCTATGGTGCTCGTGTAATACAATGGATGTTCTCCCTATTCCAGTAGATCGTGTGTTGTACCTCTTACAATTTCATCGTTTTTTCATGTGTGTGTAGTAATTCTGATAGATGCTCAGTTTATAAGAATCCTCAAACAACTTACAGCTGTGAATTACAGTAGATTATTAGAATCCTCAGTAAACTTGATAGTAATAAAATGAAGCATAAAAGTTGCATCTGAGTCCATACAACTAAAAACACCATAATGATGTTACAGAAAAGGTCTCTATGGAGCTTGCATCGTGAGACATGTAACAAATGGCTTCCCATGAGAGTTGTAGATGAGATTATTAAGTATGTTCTGCGTCAAAGATAACATGTTTTTCAATTCATATGTCTTTGCGTGCTATGGCGATTACTGAATCTGTTTTGTTAGCTTCTTGCTCAAGAATATCACAGGCATCTTGGAGGGCATCCTCAAATAATCTTTCGGCTGGAAAAGGAGGATCAATCGAAGTGGTGTGCCATGAGCAATTGGTATGTTACTGCTGCTGTGTGAAACAAAATCTAAACTTGGAGAAGCGGGTCTTTGTTCGGCATTCAGAGGGTCATTTGCAGCCTGAAACAAACACAAAACAAGTTATAATAGCATTACCATGCAATCACACCACCATGAATTTTAAACGTGTCAATGCGGTAATATATAAGGAAGGAAGCAATTAATAGTGGTGGATCATACATCTATTTCTTCTTGAATAAGTGGACCAGCTGGCGCCATGGAGCGATGCGAGCATGTGCTGCTCTATGAAATGACTGCTCTACTTGAAGATGGAGTAGACCAAGACAAAACAAGTTACTTAAACAACAGACTTGGGAAACAAACTACAAGTTCATTTCGAATAACAATGTGAGCAATCAAACAAAGTACTTGATGCAGACTGCTCAAACTAGAATGTGCAGAACATGCATAAAACGAATATGAAAACTAAGGCATTATGTTTCTCATATATAAACTAGCCATGCACTACACAACGAAATCTGCCACTGATTTAATCATAGAAAAAAAAGTAACTCAACCAACAAAAACACATCAATTGTGAGCCTCGAATATGTTGAGCCACATAGAGTTAAACAAAACTTTTTCCCTACGCGGTGATCCCAAGATCCAGCTCAGGTAGAAGGCCACGAGGATTACCACTAGACGCGCAGTTGCGGAATTGATGAAGCACGTCGCTTGATGCAGTGCAGTCCTCACGATCTGTTCTGGTTCCACGATCCGTTCTTTCTTCACGATCGTCGAAGTGCTGAACATACAACACCTCTGCCGGTATCCACACGTACGAGGAGGAGCACCGGCGATGGACTGCTAGGTCCGGTATGGCGGCGACAGGACGGACTGGGGCTAGGGTTTCCAACACATGGAGTGACCTAACCTTGTGCTCTAAGCACCTGCGCCCCAGCTTATATAGGGAGTGAAAGTGGGCTCCACTCACTTGTGGCCCATTCACTAAAAGGCCTATATTAGCCACTGTAAGTCTCACTTGCTGACTAAGTCCATGTCTCTATTTGGGTCCAACCCAAATAGGTTTCCTATTTGGGTCTAACCCAAACTTGCTCCCGCTCTTAAGTGTGTGACCCGACAGGCTCGTGGTAACCCGGACACGATTCCGAGTCTCACTCGTGATCGATCAGTTGGTAGCAGCTCCTAGCAGAACCTGCCAACTCCCAAGTACCAATAAGTCATGACGACATAACTTTCCAATGCGACTTTCGTCTGAGTCCCTTTTGCCTCACGATATACCTTGTCGGACTATAGGCGAATGATCGTCATCCCTTAAATAGTCCGACTCTCTTTCTCGATCCGAGATAAGTGATTCATCCGACTAACTCTTAGTCGGTTGCCTCGGTTAACACTTAACCGTGACGCGCATGGCCATGCTTTCCGAATTATATCTTCCGAGAGGGCCCAGAGAATATCTCTCCAGATGGAGGGGCAAAATCCTGTCTTGGTTATTCACATCACGCAGCTTGATTCTCAGTCGACCTGAACTTCGCCTTTATAACTGCCCAGTGACGGAACAACGTTTGACAGAACCTAAGTTGGAGATCCTCAACTCGGATTGTGCAATAACCTCAGGTCTAAGGATTACATTGATTGAGACATGCAAATGATGACTTGTTCGTTGCATCTCAATATGGGTTAGTCCGACTCGCTAAACTCTTTAGCTGAATCCGTGTAAGTCGGAATAGCATCTCCATGCCCATGACAAGTGGAACCTAGTCATCTGCCGACTTTCACATTAGTCTAAGTTGTGTGTTCGGCACAACCTCAATGACCAAGGACAATTAGTATGAACAACATGAATATGTAGTTCGACAATCGAATCACATATTCAATGACACATATCAGTAGTTCATACATGGACCATAACCTTATGAATACACAGGAATATCATTATACATAATTGCCTCTAGGGCATATTCCTAACAGTCTCCCACTTGCACTAGAGTCAATCTTCCGACATCACATGTCTAGGCATCTAATGCCCATGGCTCTCAGGTGCGCCTCATGCTTCGGCTGTGGAAGTGGCTTTGTCAATGGATCCGCAATGTTTGCATCCATGTGTACCTTGCATAACTTGATATCACCTTGATCCACGAACTGGCGAATAAGGTGGTACCGCATGAGTATATGTTTGTTCTTCTGGTGTTGCCTCGGTTCCTTGGCTTGTGCAATAGCACCATTATTGTCACAATGCACGTCTAACGGATTGGACGAGCCCTAAACCACACCAAGATCTATGAGGAAATTCCTCATCCAAACGACTTCTTTTGCCGCCTCTGAGGCAGCAATATACTCAGCCTCTGTCGTAGACGCAGACACCGTTTCTTGCTTGGAACTTTTCCAGCTCACAGCCCCTCCGTTTATCACAAACACATATCCGGATTGCGAAAGATAATCATCCGAGTCAGTGAGATAACTCGCATCCGTGTAACCCTTTACACTGAGTTCATCCTCACCTCTATAAACCAGGAACATATCCTTAGTCCTTCTTAAGTACTTGAGGATATTTTTAGCCGCTGCCTAGTGGATCTCTCCAGGGTCATCTTGGTATCTGCTCACAACACTTAGAGCATAGGAAACATCCGGCCTAGTACAAATCATAGCGTACATGATGGATCCGACTGCAGAAGCATACGGAATCGCACTCATCCGACTTCGCTCATCAGTTGTCGAAGGACACTGAGTCTTTCTAAGTTTTATGCCATGGGACATCGGTAAGAACCCCTTCTTAGACGATTCCATGTTGAACTTCTTCAACACTTTGTCCAAATATGTACTCTGACTCAATCCAATGAGTCGCCTTGATCTATCTCTATAGATCCGGATTCCTAGTATGTAAGTCGTCTCACCTAAGTATTTCATCGAAAAACTCTTTTCCAATGATTCCTTGGTCTCTTGCAACATCTGGACATCATTTCCAATCAATAATATGTCATCCACACATAAGATCAGAAAGTTTACTTTGCTCCCACTAAGCTTCTTGTATAAACAAGAATCATGATCACTCTTGATGAAGCCAAACGATTTGACTACCTCATCAAAGCAAATGTTCCAACTCCGAGATGCTTGCTTCAACCCATAAATGGATTTCCGAAGCTTGCATACCTTGTCAGCATTAGCCGGATCGACAAAACCCTCGGGTTGTATCATATACACGTCCTCGGTTAAATTTCCAGTAAGGAAAGTCGTCTTGACATCCATCTTCGATATCTCATAGTCGAAATAGGCTGCTATAGCTAACATGATCCGAACTGATTTGCGCATCGCTATAGGAGAGAAAGTCTCATCGTAGTCAACTCCTTGAACTTGTCGGAACCCCTTCGCGACAAGCCGAGCTTTATAGATAGAAACATTTCCATCCATATCAGTTTTCTTCTTAAAGACCCATTTGCACTCGACGGGTCTTGCACCGTCTGGCAGATCAACCAAGTTCCAAACTTGATTTTCATCCATGGAATTTAACTCAGATCTCATGGCTCCAAGCCATGACTCGAAATCAGAATCCACCATCGCTTCCGAATAAGTTGCCGGCTCATCACTGTCCAACAACATCACATCACGAACACTTCGCAATCTGGCCGACCTTCGCAGTGTCAGTGCAGTTTCCGGCTCAGGTACCATGTCCGGCTCAACCTCTAAGGCTTTTGCCGACCCGCTGCTAGCTGGTATCTCTCGAATTTCTTCGAGATGCACCGTACTCCCACTGACTCCCCGACTGAGAAACTCTTTCTCAAGGAAGACACCGTTTCGAGCGACAAACACTTTGCCCTCTTCTCGGTTGTAGAAGTAGTAACCCAAGGTTTTCCTTGGATATCCCACGAAAATACACTTATCCGACTTAGCTGTAAGCTTGTCCGACTGAAGTCGCTTGACAAAAGCTTCACAACCCCAAATCTTAAGAAAAGACAAACTCGACTTTTTGCCAGTCCACATCTCATGCGGTGTCTTCTCTACCGACTTTGATGGTACTCTGTTTAGTGTGAACGCTGCAGTTTCTAGACAATAACCCCAAAATGATAAAGGCAGATCTGTCCGACTCATCATTGATCATACCATGTCCAACAAGGTCCGATTCCTCCTTTCCGGCACACCGTTTCTCTGCGGCGTTCCTAGAGGAGTGAGCTAGGGAACTATTCCACAACTCTTTAGATGGTCATCAAACTCATGGCCCATGTACTCGCCTCCTCGGTCCGACCGAAGAAACTTTATTTTCTTGCCAAGTTGATTTTGTACCTCATTCTGGAATTCCTTGAACTTTTCAAAGGCTTCCGACTTATGTTTCATCAAGTAGATATATCCATACCTACTCAAATCATCAGTGAAGGTAATGAAGTACTCATAACCACGTCTGGCTGTCGTGCTCATTGGGCCACATACATCACTATGTACTAGTCCCAATAAGTCGGACGCCCTTTCACAACTCTTTGCAAAAGGTGTCTTGGTCATCTTGCCGAGAAGGCAGGATTCGCATGTCTCGAACGACTCCAAGTCAAACAAAGTTAGGAGTCCATCATCATGGAGATTCTTCATGCGTTTCCAACTTATATGACCAAGCCGACAATGCCAAAAGTAAGTCATATTCAGATCATTTGGTTTCAACCTTTTCACATTTATGTTATAGACAGATTCACCCTCAAGATTCAAAATAAATAACCCGTCCTGGACGGGCGCAAAGCCATGAACATATCATTCAAATATAAAGAACAACCATTATTCTTAATATTCGACTCATAGCCTTGTCTCATCAAACATGAGGCAGAAATGATGTTTTGACTAAGCACTGGAACATAATAACAATTATTTAGCTCCATTATGAATCCAGAAGGTAAATGAAGTTGCATTGTGCCGACTTCCAACGCAGCGACTCTCGCTTTGTTTCCGAGTCTAATGTCAACCTCGCCTCTTGTAATACTCCTAGTTCTTACCAGTCCCTGCAACGAGTTGCAGATGTGAATGACTGATCCGGTATCATATACCCAAGAACTACTAGGTGCATCAACAAGATAAATGTCTATAACATTGAAAACAAGCGTACCTGAGCCGAAAGTCACACCTCCGCTCTTGGCTTTATCAACCAGATACTTACTGCAATTCCTCTTCCAGTGGCCATCCGACTTGTAGTAGAAGCAAGTGGATCCCGCTGTAGGAGATGGCTTAGTCCCTGAGGAAGCGCTTTGGACTGGATCCTCTGCCTTACCTCCTGACTTTGCCTTCTTCTTCTTAGTCCAAGAACTCTTCTTGAACTTAGCCTTGTTTTGTACCATCAACACTTGACTGGCACCTTTCTTGAGATCCGCCTCAGCCTTCTTGAGCATCCCATGTAATTCAGTGAGCTTCTTAACCATACCATGCATGTGGTAGTTCGATATGAACTGGCCATACGCACTAGGAAGAGAGTTCAGAATTATGTCTGTAGCGAACTCTTTGCTTATGGGGTAGCCAAGTCTTTCCAGAGACTGCACGTAACCAACCATCTTGATCACATGCGGACTCAGTGGATCGCCATCCTTAAGCTTGCAGCTCAACAAAGCCTGAGAGACTTGGTACCTCTCAGTCTTTGCCTGAGCCTGGAACATACTTTTGAGGCTTTCGATCATATCGTAGGCCTCAACATTCTCGAACTGCTGCTGCAAGTCTGGTTCCATGTGAGCAAGAATAAGACAACTAATCTCCATGGATTCATCACAAATCCGACGGTAGGCATTGGTGGCTGCGACAGTCGCATTCTCATCCGGCTCAGCTGGAAGTGGGTTGTCTAGGACACGATCCCTTTTTTCTTGTTTGAGAACAATTCTCAGATTACGATACCAGTTGGTGAAATTAGTTCCATTCAGCTTATCTTTCTCTAAGATGGTTCTCAAAGCAAAACCAGAAATCTGAGGAAGACTGCTAGGTGCCATTGATCTACAACAGAAAATATGCAAAAACAATTAAGACATGTATCCATAAAGAGCAAGCATATTAAACACTTTAATATTTATACTCCCACTAGAACCAACACCCCTCTGATGGTTACTTAGTGATTCAGGACCCTAAATAAGCAAGTCAACTAGTGAGCTTTAGCATCACCTCTAGCCGTCAAGTGATCTAGGTAAACAGCTCCTTGTCAATCGTATCTCATACGACTCCTGTTGGATGGGTGGCATCACATGCCCCGACTCCCATCCAACTTTTCCCCAAGTCCCACAACTGTTGTGATAGACCTGTCTAGATTACCAAGTGCTTCCGCTGTAAGAGTTCGAATCGAACCCACGTAGTCGGAAAGAATTGATAGCACCTCAATTTTATGAGCCCACTACCAAAAATGTGCGACTTGTGATGGTGCAGCACTGGCGGGGAAACCGACTAGACCTTCTTTGAGGGATTACTTTCTACCAACTATCTAATAGAGGTAAAACAGAGACATAACAATAACACAAAATAAAGCAATTATAATGTGAAATGGTATGGCTCTCTTCATGGCGATCTCCATATCCATAGAGCATGTAGTCCGACACGTGTCAACTCTTGTCACGTGCCATCTTACACCATGTAGCCGACTTATACACCGACGTGCATGCCTTCCGGATTCTCCAAACAGCTACACTAGCTTGTAATGCAAATTACACAGAGAATCCGACATGCAGGCCGTTATACAATAAGATGACAACACCTAGGCTCCAGCCGGATGACAAAATCCGTGATATGCAGATCACGTATGGAGTACACACATCACATGCACATAAGCCATACCATTCACAACATCATCCTGCAAAAACAAGTTATGCATGGATACGATATCTACCGGCGTTGTGAAACTCACAACGATATCTAAGGCGCTACGACAGGCGAAGCTGGCGGTCCCATATGAAAACTAGCCATGCACTACACAACGGAATCTGCCACTGATTTAATCACAGAAAAAAAGTAACTCAACCAACAAAAACACATCAATTGTGAGTCTCAAATATGTTGAGCCACGTAGAGATAAACAAAACTTTTTTCCTACGCGGTGATCCCAAGATCCACCTTAGGTAGAAGGCCATGAGGATTACCACTAGACGCGCAGTTGCGGAATCGATGAAGCACATCGCTTGATGCAGTGTAGTCCTCGCGATCCGTTCCGGTTCCACGATCCACAATTCGTTCTTTCTTCAAGATCGTCGAAGTGCTGAACGTATAGCACCTCCACCGGTATCCACACGTACAAGGAGGACCGCCGACGATGGACTGCTAGGTCCGGTACGACGGTGACATGACGGACTGGGGTTAGGGTTTCCAACACATGGAGTGACCTAACCTTGTGCTCTAAGCACCTGCGCCCTAGCTTATATAGGGAGTGAAAGTGGGCTCCACTCACTTGTGGCCCATTCACTAAAAGGCCTATATTAGCCACTGCAAGTCTCACTTGCTGACCAAGTCCATGTCTGTATTTGGGTCCAACCCAAATAGGTTTCCTGGTTGGGTCTAACCCAAACTTGCTCCCTCTCTTAATTGTTTGACCTGACAGGCTCATGGTAACCCGGACACGATTCCGAGTCTCACTCGTGATCAATCAGTTGGTAGCGGCTCCTAGCAGAACATGCTAACTCCCAAGTACCAATAAGTCATGACGACATACCTTTCCAATGCGAATTTTGTCTGAGTCCCTTTTGCCTCACGATATACCTTGGTGGACTATAGGCGAATGATCGTCACCCTTAAATAGTTCGACTCTCTTTCTCGACCTGAGATAAGTGATTCATCCGACTAACTCTTAGTCGGTTGCCTCGGTTAACACTTAACCGTGACGCGCATGGCCATGCTTTCCGAATCATATCTTCCGAGAGGGCCCAGAGAATATCTCTCTAGATGGAGGGGCAAAATCCCATCTTGGTTATTCACATCACGCAGCTTGATTCTCAGTCGACCCGAACTCCGCCTTTATAACAGCCCAGTGACGGAACAACGTTTGACAGAACCTAAGTCGGAGATCCTCAACTTGGATTGTGCAATAACCTCAGGTCTAAGGATTACATTGATTGAGACATGCAAATGATGACTTATTCGTTGCATCTCAATATGGGTCAGTCCGACTCGCTAAACTCTTTAGATGAATCCGTGTAAGTCGGAATAGCATCTCCATACCCATGACAAGTGGAACCTAGTCATCTGCCGACTTTCACATTAGTTTAAGTTGTGTGTCTGGCACAACCTAATGACCAAGGACAATTAGTATGAACAACATGAATATGTAGTTCCACAATCGAATCACATATTCAATGATACATATCAGTAGTTCATACATGGACCATAACCTTATGAATACATAGGAATATCATCATACATGATTGCCTCTAGGCCATATTCCTAACAGAATATGCTAGCCAGATAATTTCAGACAAACAATGGATCAAATAATCATACATTGAATTATTTATGAATAGCCAGATAATTTCAATGGTTCGGCTGCTGAGAACAACAAACTGAACCATCAAGTGCCTCGTATTAAAATAGCCAGTTCATATAATTATGATACACAGTAGATACAAGAGTGAGATGAAGTGCATAGAGTTCCTTATGATACATGTGTGGATCTTATCACTAGTGTGGCCTTGTTCTTATTATCGGACAACTCAGATGTAATACACCCAGCCTCTCCATATCTAGGAAATAGAACTAAGCACATGGAACAAAAGCATACCATAGTGGGGTGATACATTCGATCAGGATTACGGATGTAGTATAGCTCTTTTTCCCTAGTAGACCAAGGTTTATCGAATCCTCGGGAAGCAGAAGCGTAGTGAAGTTACTTTAACAGACCTTCCAGAGTTTTAGAATTCCTTTTGTGTTTTTACCGGACCAAGATTTTGCGTCTTTTGTTGCTGTCGATGATGGAGAGAGAGGGCCTAGGCGTTTGGTTTCACCTGTAGCTGTGCAAAACATCTGATGGGAATAAAAGATAAAAATAAAGTATGCATGTAATTGTTAGAGCAAGATAAATTATATATGGGCAGTGCATCCATAATTGCTATTGCCTCCACAACCGCTTATAGCAATAACCTACTAGTCTCATCCATAGAAGAAAGAGAACAAATGATATGCATAGTGATGTCACCATTAATCCCAAGTAAATCCCTCACATATAGTCGTACTACCCCTTCTGTCACTGGGGTTCCCAACCTGCAGACTAGTCATTACTCATACTCTCTATACCTGGCTCAATCCTCAGGGTCTTGGGTATTTGACAAGTCCTTAGATTGAGGCAAGAGAGGATACAATAATCATCATGTCATACAAACTAATACATGATCCCATCTATGATAAATGACATGCACAAAAGCTACATGGCTAGGCGGAAGCCCTTAGCCCAAGGAGAATTACTCACACATAGAGATGAGATCAAAGATCATAAACATTGTAATGGAAATCATGAGATTGATAGCAAATAGTCTTACAATGTCATCAATCGAAGATGAGATCTACTATTACAAGTGGTGGAATATGGCTATGGTGGTGGAGAATGGTTTGGAGATTAGATCCAAGTCTATTCTTCCGGCGGCTCTTCGGTGTTGTGGATGCAGGGTTCTAGTGGCGAGGGGGCGAAGCAGGGCTCTTTTCTCGTCGTTAATCCCAAGTAAATCCCTAACATACAGTCGTACTACCCCTTCTGTCACTAGGGTTCCCAACCTGAAGATTAGTCATTACTCATACTCCCTGTATGTGGCTCAATCCTCGAGGTCTTGGGTACCTGACAAGTCCTTAGATTGAGGCAAGGGAGGATACAATAATCATCATGTCATACAAACTAATACATGATCACATCAATGATAAATAACATGCACAAAAGCTACATGGCTAGGCTGAAGTCCTTAGCCCAAGGAGAATTACTCACACATAGAGATGAGATCAAAGATCATAAACATTGTAATGGAAATCATGAGATTGATAGCAAATAGTCTTACAATGTTGCCAATCGAAGATAAGATCTACTATTACAAGTGGTGGAATATGGCTATGGTGGTGAAGAATGGTTTGGAGATTATATCTAAGTCTATTCCTCCGGTGACTCTTCGGTGTTGTGGATGCAGGGTTCTGGTGGCGAGGGGGCGAAGCAGGGATCTTTTCTCGTCGCCCGAGGCTTCTTTATATAGGGGTCCCTTCACAAAAGCTGTTCTGTTTGACCTAGCGGTGGTGGCGGCAACTATGCGACCGGAACTATACAGCCAGAATTTTATTCCCACCGTATAGTTGGTCGTTAAAGCGTTTGTCTCCACTTCACGACTCCTAGTTTCTTTGCTTGTTGGCAATCTTGTATCTTTGACTTTAATGTAGTGATTGCCATCATCAAACGTCATTATCTGCGCAGGGAAAAATAGCAAGAAATGATTGCATACCCCTTTGATCATTAGGCATTAGTGGCAGGGTTTAGAGAGATATTTTGTAAAAAATATGAATAATATCCAGTTTAAATGTGAACATAGATGGCTATATTTCAAAGCCATCAACCTCCCCAAGCTTAAACTTGATCGTCCTCGAGCAAGAAAACCAAAATCAAAAAGGAACTCAGCATTTAAACCGAAATAATGAGATGATGATCTTACTCATGATTGGTAGTCTCATGTGTCCTCCACTTCATAAATCTAAAAAACTTCAGCATAGATAGAGCAATGGCAAGCATATCATACGGGTTTTTGTGCCTCCTTGTAGCGCTGCAAAATTATTGTTAACATGGATGATTCAAATGAGTAAACTTTATTCCATGTCATGTAATCAACTCATAGGCTTGCCTTTCAACAATAAAGTATAATCATGTAAAATTGAGAGTGCGAGAGTTGTCATGAAAAGCATATAAACTAGAGTATCTCAAATCTCCCACATCAATAAATCAAGACTTTTCAAGCACTACTTTTCCATTCATTGTCCTTCAAGAATTTCAGTTCTTAAGTAATTGAGAGCATGCCAAAAATTTAATTAGTTTATCGGGCTATGATGTACACTCGTGGCATCACTAAGGTTTTTGTTCCTTTTGTACAGTGATTACTCATAACAGTCAGATGAGTGATTACATCATGAACAGAGCTACCCGGGAGTGCCAAGAATCTTATCCACTATAGCATTGCTGCTACATGTGTTTAATTAACTCATAGCCGAAATCTATGAGTTTCCTCCATGGAGATCGTTCATAGGTCCACGGATTTGTTGGCATCCCATTAAGTTTGACTCGCATAAAGCTATATCATTCTTAACAAGTCAAACTTTGGCATGATCACAAAAACCGCTCAACATTAATTCAATCGAACAAATCCTTTTAAAGAGAGCTATCAAGTCAATCATTATATTCTATGGTGTTGAGTGTCTCTAGAAGTAAGGCTTCAAGACTAAACACTACAACACCCAAGCCTTCAATTGTGAGACTTTTTCTTATTACAATTGTTTAGCAAATTTTTAGGCAAGACTTGGTTAACTACAAGAGCTAGAACAAAACGTACCCAATTAAATACCCATGCAAACAAAACTTTACTACAATATAAAGACTCATTCCACCAATATAATATGTCAACATTTACTACTAACTAGCATGGGTTTCTCAAACTTCAAAAGTGGGGAGTCATAAGTCACACCTCTCATGTTTGGTTCCACTTCTCTCTTCCCTTTTAATTCATTTCTTGGAAACTCGAAGTCAATCACTCTTCCTGCAAATATATGAGAACCTCGAGGCAAAAAGAAAAGAAAGAGGGAAAATAAAGATAAATGGATAAATATTTTTGTTGTTTTTAAGAGAGCAAATTAGAGAGTAGAAATTTGGCGGCAAACCTCGGCTAGAAATCTTGAAAGATAATAGAAATAACTAAAGATAAAGTGTTGGTGAAACCAACATGAGTTCTTATAAACTCGAATTAAAAAACATGATGTCAAAATAAATAAAAGCAAATGAACGCCAAATAAAGATACATGAGGAAGCTTCCCCAAGCTTAGGCTTTTGCAAGCCATTCAAATCATTGCGGTGGCGGGAAAAAGTCGTTACTCTAGTTCGCAAATTGAGTTTATAAATTACTAGTTGTTCCTCTGAGGTTCAAGGAGAGGCTATGCATCCTATCCATAGTCCCTCCACGTTCTTGGAAGTCTTGGTATGTGGCGAACTGGGTTTGCAGTTGCTCCTCTTGATAAGGAACTTCTTGCTCCTCTTCTTGGTCCTCATCCTCATCTAGAATCTCCTCCTCAGGTTGGTGTTGCTCAACCTGCAAGTCATATAGAAAACGTCCTTCCTCGATAGAGAAAAGAACATTAGGCATAGGAGCAGGGTAGAGACGCCCGGCTTGTAACATCCCAAAACTTTAATCCAAGGTTATCAAGATCCAAATCACCCAATTCAGGGTTAACAAAACCTTTTTCTCATTTAAATAGGAATTTTCTTGAATTGCCATCACTGAGTGATCTATTGGTTGTAAAATGACTCTAAGGTGAATTAAACATCATCTAGGTCATTCCCAAGCAAATCCCAAAGAAAAAGAAATAAAAAAGAATTAAATAAGGAAAATGGTCACTTTTGGCATTTTAATCAACTAGGACACTTTGGGTGTTCCTAGGACTCAAATTCCAACAGAACCATTTGTGGATCTTTGCACCCCTTGCTAGTACAAGTAGAGATGTGACAAGGCCCACTTTGTGATCTTCCAAAAACATTCAAACACTAAATTTAAATGACATTTGAAAATTGAATCAAGTGTATGTATCTAGATCACACTATTTCAAAAACCATCTAAATGAACTCAATTTCACAATCCCAAGTAACCAGAGATGCTTAAGCATGTAACAAACAACTCCACCAAATTTCATCTCAAAATTCAAAAGTTTTCTTCTTGCGGCCATTTGGTCGAATAGGTGGCATGCACAAATTTTCTGCCTAACAAACACTATTGATTGATCAATGCCTTGTCGAGTATTTGGCCTCCATTTCGTCCCCTTGTCTCCCCTAACTCTAACCATCCCATAACTAAGCTACTAACTGGCCTACAGCAGCAGTGCCACGCCGCCCGTTTTTGGTCACCGCCGGCCGAACGTGGGCAATGCTTCCCAGACCGCTCCGCACCGTTCCAGCACCACCACTAGCTCCGCCCAACCCTACCGCACTCCCCTGTCCACCCCACGGCCACAGCCAGCCCCTGGACCACCTCCACTCGCTCACGCCCATGCCTCTCTGCACCGCGCCAGAGCGCCTTTAACGCTAGAACACCGCAGACCACGCCTCGACCACAGACCGCACACGCCGCTCCGCCTTGACCACCTCACCCTGCCAGACACGGCCCTGCACCGCCACGCAACCCACAGTCACCGGGAACCGCGTCGAGCGCCACCTCTGTCTCCCAGAATATGCGACGTGTCCGGCCATTAGCCACCGCCCCTAGAATCACCATAAAGCCGTAGATGACCGCCAGGAGGCGAGCCACCGTCTGCCTACGCCGCCCATGCCAATAGCACCCTGTATCGTCGTCACCGATGAGCTTGCCGTCGCCGCCTCGCTCCCCTCCTCGAGCCTATATAAGGAGGCCTTCCCCAGCCTCAATCGCCACACCATTCAACTCCCCTCTCACCACCAGTTCTTCCCACCTCTCGCCGGAGCAGCTCGAGCAGCCGGCCGCCAAAAGTTCACTGGAGGTAGCTGCAACAGAGGAGGAGACGCTGCCGTCGATTTCGTCCACCCCAGCCTCTACCGCGACTTTGCCTGAGCCCGCCGTCGTCGACTCGTTCGTTTGCTCGCCTCGCCACACTCGCTGGAGCCTTGGTACGCCCCCACTGCACCCCCGCCGTGTAGCTAGGTTTCCGTCTCGCCGACGACGTGTTCATCGCCGACGACGACTGTGAGCCGTTGATCTAGTTCTAATCCTACGATCCATACTGCCCCGTACCGCTTCGCGTTTAATGAGCCACTGACAGGCGGACCCCCTGTCAGCATTCCTCAGCGCCGCGGAGTGAATTTGGGCCGGCCCAATTAGTTTCCCGCGCTGGCCCTGTGATTCAAATTTAGCTTTTTCTTTTTAGACTTAGACTTAGTTCTGTCCTTTATTTTAAAAACCAATTTAGAGAGTTTTACAAATCCAAATTAGATAATTCAAATTTTGTTGGAAAGGTACTGAAAATCTCTATGCAAGGCCGTTGTATTTAAATCATTTAGAGTTAGAGATCTCTCCTAGTAAAAATAACAAGATAGAAGCTTTTCCACATTCAAACATTTTTCTAAAATTAACCCTAATAGCTTTTGTGTTGATTCCAACTCTCAAAAATCACATCTAACCATACCTATTTGAATATGTAATAACATTAAGGTTTGCATGCAGTGACTTTGGACTAGTACCAAAATAATGCTATATAGGCATTTCTAGTCAGTTTAAATCATTAAATATTAAACTTAAACTTATTAAAATGTGATCCAACCTTTATATCACATTCCCAAATATTAGAATATGTGATGATGACATGTGTCCACATGATCCCATATTTTAATTGGAGAATATTAAATCTTAGTTAATTTCAGTGAGTAGAAATTACTTTTCTCAAAAAAAAGAAACTAGTTCATTAAACCTTGTGATGTTTGTGATGATACTAGATCATCAAAAGTGTACCTTAGTGTGCTAAGTAGACTAGTTAAGTATTGTTTGGTGATTGTGTATTCCCGTATGTATTTATAGACGGTAGTACCGACCAAGCTTACGAGGAGGAGGAGTTCTACCAAGAGGAGGAGGAAGAGAACTTCAACCACTTTACTACACAAGGCAAGCTAGCACTTGCAAGTATTATACTTATGCAAGCCATCATTAACAATGCAAGCTAACCCTTGCAAGATAGATGACCTAAGCAATATGCCTTAAGCATGCTTTGGTTATATATTTTTGACTTATACCTACCCCAAGTTTTCTTACAAGCTTTACCTTGTTTTACTTTACCAAAGTTCTTTACCTTGTTTATAGGTAGCATAAAAAGTATAAAACTTGGCCAATCTAGTGAGACTTAGATGTCATTCTATGGCATGAGATTGACATTAGCATCCTACATTAGTGAACACTCTTAACTTAGTGATTAGAGCTAAACAAAACTTGATCACTTTAGATGGGAATACTTGGTGAAAATGATTATGAAAACCTTGGAATGATGAGTCATTCTATTGAGATGTTTTGACATGTGTTGAGAAACACAAATGATTTATGATGAAGAAAATGTTGAGGCATGAGACTTAGCCCTTTATAAAAACTGATGGTTGGCTTCGGATGCGATACCATTCCAAATTTACCGTACAACCACAATACCTGAATTGGGTAAGGCTTAGCCAGAAGTTTATATGCATTAGTATGAGTTCCCTCACGGGAGAGGTCTAAGCTGAGGTTACCTCTCAATGTTGTCCACCTATGCAGTGCCCATGATGACAGATGGTCATGGCTGGGAGGCCAAGCTCATAGGAGAGGTGCTTATACTAGGGTGTGTAATTGAAAGGTTATGTTTGATTATCTGCATACTAAGTATGATGATTCAGGGTTATCCCTGACAGATGTATCGAATCTTGTGGTGAAAGTGTACCACCTCTGCAGAGTGTCGAACTATTCGAATAGCCGCGTCCGCGGTTATGGACAGTTGAAGTGGCCATACTGTTCCATTGTCAGATGTTTTCAAAATGACTTATGAAATGAATGATGAATATTGCCTTGACCACAACAGGGTTGTGACTATGAAACTAGATTCCCAACTTAAGTGATTTTAGAACTTTATTTTATCTTTCTTTGTTTCTGAACTCAGCTTAGGTTTCAAACTTAGCTTTACAAATAAACTTAGAACTTAGCATTCCTACTAGAACTATCTTACTTGTTAGTGATAGTTTGCGAGTACTTAAAGAGTACTCATGGCTTTTGTCCCTAGCTATTCTCATGGCCAGACTATGAAGAGGACTACCAAGAGGAAGGACAGCAGGACGGCTATGATAACTAGGACTATCTCCCATCATCAGCATTGCCTGTAACACTGAAGATGGACCCCACCGATACGCTTATTATTTATCCCACTGCTTGTTGTATTAAGACTGGATCATGAGATCCTTTATTTGTGTAAGACCTTATTATGGTTTGTAATGGATGATGTACTGTGATATCCAATCTGTTATGCCTCGCAAAAATGGTAATCCTGGGATTGCGATGTATGGCATAACAAGCATCTGGGATTAAAAATCCGGGTGTTGACACGGCTCCAGCAATATGCAAGTAATAAATACCACCTCTCCTAGTGAGCATTCCACAAGCTTTTAAAGTATAGAAACTAACACGTCGCTCACCTAGCACATGTTGTAACTCACCTAGGACGATGCCTAGGACAATGGCAAGCACGGTGATGACGCTTCCACCTGTGATTGGTCCTTTGCTTTGGGAGGATTGGTGCGACAGGTAGCGCACAAGGATTACACCCAAGTTGAGTGACAAGTCGCAGTGGTTGTAAGAAGCTTTTGCGAGGACTAAGATGTCATCCTCATTGAGTCTTGTGAACTCATTACGTGCCTTCAAGGTGATTGCAATAACATAGAACAAATAGCGAATTGCAGGATGTTGAATATTCTTCCCCTTGGTCACTCTAGAAGTGAAGCTCATTCCATTATAATATTGTTCAAGGGGAGCGTCTAAGCTAGTAAAGGATGCACATAGGGAATTAGCATCATTGTTTGGAAGATTAAAGCATGCACACCATTCATTTAGTGATAAAGTGTAATTGTTGTTCATAAGTCAAAAAGAAATCGTGTCCTCTCCATGCCATAGTTTAATGGTGCTTTTCAAAGAACTTAAAAATTCAAGAGTTAACCGGCGATAAGTAGGCACATCATTGAATACAAAGTTTTGCATGCCAACCCTATTGCAAAGTAAATTGAAGTCATTAGAAATACCGAGTTGGTTCAATATAATGGGGCAAGCCCACTTGGTTTCCTTCACTTCTTTGTTCTTGATCCTATCAAAGCGATCTTGTTGGAGCTCATTCCTGAACCGTATCCCCATACGTTCTTGAGTGACAGCCCGAGAAGCACTAGCGGCGGCATGAGCACGAGTTTGGCGCCTTGTGTTCATCTTCTAAAATAATAGAGAAAGAAAAAATAAATTTTTTTGATCCAACAATAATAAATAAAACATATTCCTCATCATAGCACACTAAAGAATCCCCTCAAAGTGGTGATCTAGGGAAGAGAATCATGGCAATAGTTCATAGTAGGTCTCACCCTAGATTGATAATGAAAATAGATCAAAGATGAATTTATAAAAATTAATTGGAGGATCGGAGGAGAAACATACGGTAGATCACTTGTGTGCGAGGAAATCGAACGGAATTGAGGTTTTGAGAGAGTTTGGAGGTAGAAGAGAGAAAAAGCATTGAAGTTTTGGGGTTGGAGGTACCTCCCGTGGCTTTTTTGTGGTCGAACGCAACTATACGGGCAGAACTATATGGCTAGAACAATGTGTTCTCGCTGTATAGTTGGCCTGCTGTCAAAATTTTAGGGTTTTCACCTGGAGGCACAGCTATATGGCCAGAACTATACGACCGGAACAATTTTTCCTGCCGTATAGTTGGTCATCAAACCCTTTGTACCTGGAAAATAAATTGTATGAAAGCATCAATATCTATACGACCGAAACTATACGACCAGATTTTTTATTCCCACTATATAGTTGGTCATTAAATCGTCAGTACATATGAAATAAAAAATTTCGAAGGAAAAAATATCTATACGACTGGAACTATACAACCATAATTTTTATTCCCATCGTATAGTTGGTCGTTAAACCTTCTGTATACATCAAAAAGTTATGTTTCTTTGAGCATTCTTTCTTCTCCTGTAACTTAGTGAAATACCTTGTTTTTGACAGAAAAATGATAGTAAATATTGTCGACCAACATCAACATGTATTAAGCAGGATTTTTAGTACTACCGAACTTCTTCTCCTCAACTGAGCTTTCTAGCAGTCTTTATTAAACATAAACTTAAACTTAAAAACTTAACTCAAACCTTTATTTCAAATGGGTTGCCTCCCATGAAGCGCTCTTTTATGGTTAATAGCTTGACCTCAATGTTGCTCACTTAGGCCAGATGAGTGGAACACCCACTCCAAAATAGTTGACCTTCAAAGTGATGGCCTCCTTTTCATCATGCTTGGCTTTTGATGTCTACGCACGCTTCTATTCTTGTAGACAGTGTTGGGCCTCCAAGTGCAGAGGTTTGTAGAACAATAGCAAGTTTCCCTTAAGTGGATCACCCAGGGTTTATCGAACTCAGGGAGGAAGTGGTCAAAGGTATCCCTCTCAAGCAACCCTGCAATCAAGATACAAGAAGTCTCTTGTGTCCCCAACACACCCAATACACATTTCAGGTGTATAGGTGCACTAGTTCGGCGAAGAGATAATGAAATACAAGTAATATGGATGATTATAAGTGGTAATTGCAATATGAAATAAGAGTGACAGCAAGCAAACATGTAACAGGACTGATTATAAACGGTGTTTCAATGCTTAGAAACAAGGCCTAGGGATCATACTTTCACTAGTGAACAATCTCATATTAACATCTTCTCTTCATTATGCTACCCTGAACTACTCTCTGGTTGGATGATGTAGGGCTATAACAGCACACCTTAAATTTCGCATTCCCCATCTTGATAAGCCCTCACTATCACCTTGAACGCTAGATGGTTCCGACAAAACACCACAAACTCATAGAGACATCCAACTCAAATTATACTCATGATAAGTATTTCTATAACTAGAGGTGGGTCAGGGTGGCCACACCCCCTAGTGGCACGGCCAGGGGTGACCCGTGCCACCCTAGGGTGTGCCTACCTCTTGGCTCCCCTCCGTCTCCCCTTTGGACTCCGTGTCGTGTCGGGAAAAATAGGAACTTCAAGCTTTGTTTCGTCCAATTCCGAGAATATGTCTTTATTAGCTTTTCTGTAACCAAAAACAGCAGAAAACAGAGAACTGGCACTGTGGCATCTTGTTAATAGGTTAGTTCTAGAAAATGTATAAAAATACCTCAAAGTATGAACAAAACATAAGAAAGTAGATATAAAACAAGCATGGAACATCAAAAATTATAGATACGTTTACGACGTATCAGCTTTCTTCTTCCTGGGGAAATGAATAACCAAAGGATCCCGCAAAGGCAAATGAAGCTTCACGTTCCCTTCATGTAGATTAATCAAAGCCTTAATAGTTCTTAAGAAAGGACAGACTAATATAATAGGAGCAGTAGCATCTTCAGGCATGTCAACAATAACAAAACCAATAAGAGCAGGATAGCCTTTAAAGTATACTAAAGTATTCTCCTTAATTCCTATAGCTTGTTTTTAGGTAGAATCTGCTAGATGCAATTTTAACTCGGTGATTTCTAAAGAGCCAAGATTTAACTTATTAAAAAGACTCTTTGGAATTGTTGAAATGCTTGCACCTAGATCACAAAGTGCAGCTATCTCATTTGTCCCAATTTTAATCTTAATAGTAGGCTCAAATATATCATCAAGCTTAACATGTAATTTTTCAGCAATTTTCTTATATTCTTCTTCAAGGTCACGTACCTTTATTGCTACCTAATTAATGAAGTGTTGGTACATAGCTTCCTCATTTTCTTCACTTACCGTAATCTTAATGTTGATCCTTTTTAGAAGATCTTCAACAGTGTAACTTGGTGAAGGAGCATTACTATAATCAAGTTCTTCAGGCTCCTCCCTTTGGATTCTCATCATCTTGAGGTCTTCAACAGGATTGGGCTCAGCTTTACCTGCAAATTTAGCTAGAATGAGAGTTTGATTCTCAGTTATCTTACCTAGATGTGCCTCAACAATCCTCGTTCTTTCTTGGAGGGCCTGCAAATCATTCCTCAAACTTACAACTTGGTTAGATAATTTACCAAGCATAGCATCACAGTTCTCCGTTATGTTAACAAGAATATTGTTTTTCTCATTTTGTGAGTCTATAAAGGATTTAAGTGTTTCTTGGAGACTACCATTACTAGTTCTCATATTATTATTAGAGTTACCTGGAGGACTATAATAATGTTTCTGAAAATTAGGATTATAATTCTTCCTCCAAGCAGGGGTAGAATCATTACGAGCTATGAAATCTATTTCTTCAATATTTGATTCAGCGATAGCTCTTACATGGTTTTCCTTACCTTTTATGGCTAATATGAGCTCATCGAACTTAGCATTGAGTTCTTTATTTTCTTGTGGTGAGACGGAGTTCACCTTCTTCGTGTTTGATCTATCCACATGCCATTGGGCATGGTTGTCTTGCATATTGTCTAACAACTGCTTTGCTTTTGTAATATGTTTACCCATAAATGTTCCTCCAGCTGCAGTATCAAGCATAGACTTAGACACATGATTAAGTGCATTATAAAATAAATGGAGAATTAGCCAATCTTCCATCCCATGACTATGACAGTTTCTCATGCATTCTTTCATCCTCTCCCATGCAAGCACTAGTGGCTCACGATCTTCCTGTCTAAAACCAGTAATGTTAGATCTTAGTTGCATAGTCTTTGCAGGTGGGAAAAATTTAGTCATAAATAAGGAAGTACATTCCACCCATGATGTAATAGTATTTCTAGTCAAAGATAGCAACCATTCTTTTGCTCTTCCTCTAAGAGAGAAATGAAATAAACGCAACTTGACCGCATCGAGGTCAACATATTTTATGCGCATCATATCACATATTTAAGTAAAAGTATTCAAGTGCATATCTACGTCCTCAATAGCAGAGCCTCCAAATTGATTCTTTGAACCAAACTTAAATAATGGGGCTTAATTTCATAATCATCAGCAACAATTGCTGGCTGGGTAATAGGAGTACGCAAATAATCAATGTTGGGAGTAGCAAACTCCCCAAGCTTCTTTTCAGCCATATTTCCTATGTTTTTGGGGTTTCTTAAAAAGAGACTTATAATAATAAAAACAAGAATTTAAAGGCTAACTATTTTTTTTGGTTTTTCAAATAAAGACTGAAAGCAAACTAACAAAATTAAAAACAAGAATTAAAACTAGCAAGGTTCCTACTAACCTCACCAGGGTAGCTATTGCTTCCCCGGCAACGGTGCCATAAAAAGGGGTGATACCTTCGATCCGGATTACGAATCTAGTATAGCTCTTTTTCCCTAGTAGACCTAGGTTTATCGAATCCTCGGGAAGCAGAAGCATAGTGAAGTTACTTTAATGGACCTTTGGGAGTTTTAGAATTCCTTTTGTGTTTTCACCGGACCAAGAGTTTGCGTCTTTTGTTGTTGTCGATGATGGAGAGAGAGGGCCTAGGGCATTTGGTTTCACCTGTAGCTGTGTAAAACATCTGATGGGAATAAAAGATAAACATAAAGTATGCATGTAATTGTTAGAGCAAGATAAATTATATGTGGGCAGTGCATCCATAATTTCTATTGCCTCCACAACCACTTATAGAAATAACCTACTAGTCTCATCCGTAGAAGAAAGAGAACTAATGATATTGAAGGAAATATGCCCTGAGAGGCAATACTAAAGTTGTTATTATGTATTCCTTATATATGATAGATGTTTATTTTGCATGCTAGAATTGTATTGATTGGAAACATCAATACATGTGTATTTAATAAACAAAAAGGGTTCCTAGTTATGCCTCTCTTATAGACTAGCTTGTTGATTAACAAGATGATCAAGGTTTCCTGATCATGGACATTGGATGTTGTTAATAACAAGGTCACATCATTTGTGAAATGGTGTGATGAACATTCATCCGAAGTATAGCATTACGATCAAGTCATTATGTTTACATTGCTATAACATCATACGAAGTAATCTTTATCCTTATGAGATCATGTTAATTGCTAACACCGGAAGAGTATCTTGATAACATCAAACTTCACACCGTAACAGGGTGAGCATAAAGATGGGTTCAGTGCTACGAAGCTATTATGTTGAGGCTCATGGATCAAGAGTGGAATTTGTCAATCCCGATGATGGATAGATATACTCTGGGCCCTCTCGGTGATATCACATTAAGGTAGCTTGCAAGCAAGTGATGTGATGACTAGAATGTTATATCACGGGAACGAGAAAAGAGTGCATGTCGGTAACGAGATCAAACTAGGTATTTGGATACCGATGATCGAATCTCAGACATGTATTATATCATGTTACAAAGGGATTAAATTATAAGTGTTAAAGGTTCTCACGATCACAGAAGTCATCGTTGAATATGCAGGAGTCAGTTTGGATCTCCAGGGCCCGCTTCTGATTATTGATCTGAGAGGAGTCTCAATAATGTCTGCATTATCCGCGAACCGTAGGGTGACACACTTAAGAGTTACCGGACACCATTTTGGAGCACATATGTTTCAGACGAAAGAACTGCAAAGCGCAGGAATTGTTTCGGGTGAAATTGCAGAAAGTGGTTATGCATGTGATATTGAAATATTGTAAGGGGTTATATGTGAATGTTTGTTAATTAAAGTAATTAAAAAAATTCTGAATAAATTAAATAAAAGAGTTTTATTAAATGAGAGAACATTAAACTTAGAGAATTTTAATGCATTTAAAGTGGGGACTTTAAAAGGGAATGTGAAGAGGCATTTTAATGTGGAGGGGTTACCACCACATGAATGGAGGAGGTGAAGGGGCACCCCCTTGAGGCGCCGGCCATGGGGAGGGGCACCCCCTCCTCCTATAAAAGGCCACCCTCTTCCTCCTTCTTCCTCACACGTCCTCGTGAAGGATCTCTCTCCCCCTCTAGAATTATTCCCCCATAGTCTCGGATTAGCGAGATACATGTTCCCGGTGGCATTTCGTCTGCAAGGAGTTGCTGCTTCCACTGGATCGCTGGAGCGAGGAGGTGGAGGTTGTCCGGTGGCTTGAACGTGTGTGCGAGGATAGATGCACTGCTGATTTGCGGCGCTCGGACTTCCACACGATCCTGAGATCGGCAAATGTACAACTACATCAACCACGAGTTCCTACTCGTTAACAAAACTTGTTGTCTTCGAGGGTAAGTTCTCGATGGATGTATGTCCACCTGCTGCTCTGTACCTAGTAGATAGATCTTGGCGTGTAGTTCTCATCATAGGAAAAAAAATTCTATGTTGCGGACCCAACAGATATGTATAGTGACGTCACCGTTAATCCCAAGTAAATCCCTAACATACAGTCGTACTACCCCTTCTGTCACTAGGGTTCCCAACTTGAAGATTAGTCATTACTCATACTCCCTGTATGTGGCTCAATCCTCGAGGTCTTGGGTACCTGACAAGTCCTTAGATTGAGGCAAGGGAGGATACAATAATCATCATGTCATACAAACTAATACATGATCACATCAATGATAAATAACATGCACAAAAGCTACATGGCTAGGCTGAAGTCCTTAGCCCAAGGAGAATTACTCACACATAGAGATGAGATCAAAGATCATAAACATTGTAATGGAAATCATGAGATTGATAGCAAATAGTCTTACAATGTTGCCAATCGAAGATAAGATCTACTATTACAAGTGGTGGAATATGGCTATGGTGGTGAAGAATGGTTTGGAGATTATATCTAAGTCTATTCCTCCGGTGACTCTTCGGTGTTGTGGATGCAGGGTTCTGGTGGCGAGGGGGCGAAGCAGGGATCTTTTCTCGTCGCCCGAGGCTTCTTTATATAGGGGTCCCTTCACGAAAGTTGTTCTATTTGACCTAGCAGTGGTGGCGGCAACTATATGACCGGAACTATACGGCTGGAATTTTATTCCTACCATATTGTTGGTCGTTTAAGCGTCAGTCTCCACTTCACGACTCGTGGTTTCTTTGGGTTCTTGTAAATCTCGTATGTTTGACTTTAATGTAGTGATTCCCATCATCAAACGTCATTATCTGTGCAGGGAAAAATAGCAAGAAAGGATCTCAAAGTCAGAGATTTTGTGTATATCAAAGTGTCGCCAGTGAAGGGAACCCAATGTTTTAGTCTGAAAAGAAAGTTAGCCCCCAGATATATCGGGCCCTTGAAGATTCTGAACCGTCGAGGAGAAGTATCTTATCAACTGGAACTGCAAGAGGAGATGTCTGAGGAGGTGTTGGCTAGGAGTACCCAAATTGTGCTTGTTTGGGAAACAAGTACTTTGAGGACGAAGGTTCCAGGGGAACCCGAGTTCGAGGACTTTGTTTTGATCCGAGGGGTCTAAAATGTTCAGAAAGGGTTGTCAACCACAAAACTGTTTTCAAAACTCTTTTTCAACAAAGACATGGAGATGTCTGGATTTACAAAATAGAAGCATGTTTTCAAAACTTTTTTTTCAACAAAGATATGGAGATGCCATAACTTCAAAGTTAGTTTAGGCTTTTCAAAAGCAACCCCAGATAGAGCTATCTCGCCACAGCCAAAATTGCATTTCCTTGTTCACTTATCTTGGTGGTTTGCGAGTACATTCAAAAGTACTCACGGCTGTGTCCCTGGCTATTTACTTGGCCAGACTTTCAGGAGTTTAAGGTGACGTCCATCAAGCTAGGCCGACTTCCCAGTCAGCTGCCTGTAGGTTGAGGCATGATTGGGCTCTACGCTTGGCGTTGTTCGGCTGCTAATGATGATATAGCCAGTATGGCAATTATGTAAGTCTTGAAATTTCGTTATGTTTCAGATGTTGTAATGGTACCTATCGGTTATGTTCCATGGCTCACTGATCATGGGAACGTGGATGTATGCATAACATGGATTTCTCGGATCAATAATCTGGGGAGCCCACAGACTTGGTATCAGAGCCATCCTGACTGTAAGAGACCTTAGTTAGCATGGACGTTAGACAGGAAACGACAAACCTATTTTCCAAAAAGGCAAGGGAGAAAAGATGACTATTTGCAAAAAGTGCTTATGTCTTCTCCCCTTCTATTTCGAAAAACCACTTGCATTAATAAGATTTTATAAGCTTAAACTCCTGCACACCGTCACTAACCTAAACCTATCTCACCAATCTGCTGTAGATGGCCTCTTTTCGCTCAGAGCGCATCATTGTTGGAGAAAGTTTCTGGCCCTTTGAAGAGCAGCTAAACAACCTGCTGAAGATAGTTAAGAGACCCCCGCCAACCATTGAAGGAATAGAACTTCCTCGCAGTAACACCAATGTGATGCAATGGGTCCTCAAGGCTGTTATTCCTTCCCCCGATGAAGACACCTTGCCCACAATGTTCACCTTCCTCGACAGCAACTAGGTAGATGGCGTGGTGCGAGCCATACAGAAGATCATGGCACGCCTCTACAAGATCCACGAAGATGAGTTGAAAGAGACTCCCTACCACTTGTTTGGAAAGAGAGACGAAGACAGACTCCCCAATGAGTCTTTCCTCACCTGCTGCATTGGGAATCAGCTGGAGAATATGGAATACCTACTCCAACGTTCTCTGGAAGATCTTGACAAGGCCAGACACGAGAATCTGCTTCTAAAGATGGATATCAACCTACTCCGTAAGCGCGAAAGGATTCTTCAGGCCACCAATGCCCGCTTGGCAAGAAATTTGATCACTGAAGTACCCCCAACCCCTGAAGACGAGAACCCCGGGACTGACGACGAACTCGCCTTCCTCAATGAGTACCACCCTATCGTCCAGTCCCCCGCGCCGACCGAGTCAACTTCTAACCCTGCACCATGGGAAGGCACAACTCTCACCTTCACCAAAGACGAGCTGAATATCCTGCAGACCCCTGAGGATCTGCAGTAGTTGGAGACCCTGAATGCTATCCAAGACTCCGCAGATGCACCTCTGAGTGATCACCCGCGTCGCAGTAATCGCCCCTCTAGCAATAGGGTAGAGTCATGTATCATCCCTGAACGTTTTTTGTAATGCCTAAGTACTATTTGCACCTTCGGGTGTAGATTGGGTTAGTATGTAATGACTCCCTTGATTGCTATGCTTGCTTGAATTGTCCTTTTTGCGTGTTTTACCCAAGTCGTTGCATCAGACCCAACCCGAATCGTCTGCCACCAATAAGACCTCCCCCGAATGGCCATGAAGATCGGAAGCTCGAAGAAGGCATGTAGCCGCTGCGGAGACGAAGGGCACCCAGCCAACAGATGCTCCGGCCACTGCCCAAACTGTGGAGAACCCCATTCATCCAAAGTTTGCCCAACTCGACTTATCACCTGTTTCCTCTGTGAAGGCCAAGACCATGTCCCCATGAGATGCCCAATATCTCCCCTCATTGGGAAGGCACGTCAACCTCCCGATGTCAGCCTAGAAGAGTCGTCAACTCAGCCACGACGGAAGATGAACCCCTGCTTCAAGTGCGGACTATCCAGTCACTTCAAGAGAGAATGCCCTGAGAGAAAGTCCGCCAAGACTTACCCGGCAGAGAAGCTCGAAGACATCAAGGTCCCCTCCCTCATAAAAGATGGTCACCCTACTGCTCGCTGCCACGCAGCTCAAGACTGAAGATGTCCATCGCCTTCCTAGGTGAAAGCGCCCCGTGAAAGTAAAGACCAAGAGAGAAGCCCTTCTCACCCACTCCCGGACTTCCCAATAGTCGACGAGTGCAGTCTGTAGTAAACTAGCCCATGTCCCCCTAGAAAGACAGCTAGGATGCCGCCCTCCCTATGTTGTCATATGCTACTGTGAAATCTATCTTTTTTCACCCTCCTAAGAAAGTCCCCTAGTTGTGACTCTCCGACCTATCCAAGCCGAATCCTAAGGGGGAAAGACTGCATCTTTCCCGCAAATAGATAACCCCTTTGCCCGACCCTGTGACCCGAAGACACAAATCTCAGAGCGCAGACTTATCACAGATTTTATAGACTTGGTCACAGACTTGGATGCAACAACCCACTTAAGATAAGTACCGTAGACCCCTACCGAAGGAAGATCCCTTCCCGCGAGCAAGGTTGAAGACAGCTCGATCCTCGAGTTTCAAGAAGATTGGAGTTCAACCTTGCTGTCAAGATGTTTCTGTTCGAAGACAAGGTCGCCAAGTTAGCCCGCAAGAAACACATGGTACTAACTCCGAGACAAATACCCTACCTGTACTCTTCGGAATCTCGGGACGAGATTCTTTTAAGGGGGAAAGGTCTGTAACATCCCAATTTTAGCAACCCTGATTAGTTGTCCAGAATGCAAAAATCAGGGGGTACAAAAACTTTTTCTTGTGCTTTAGTGCAGTGCTTGCTTGTTGTTTGCTTGCACTTGTGCTTATGAAGTGTATCTTAGGATACTCCTTCCCTCAACCTCAGTTGGCAAAATCTATTTACCAAAACTATCTTGGCTTACTTTACATATTCTCAAACGTTCTGGCATTTCAAAACAGGAGCCAAGATGCCTTTGTAACCAAAACTATTTTGGTAGCTTCTATTAACAAAACTATGGAGAGATGTATAATACAATCTCCTTATGTTTTCAAGACAGAGCACTCAACTAATCTTACCTCTAGTTTTCCCAAAACTCCTTTCAAAGCATTTGAATTATACTCTTGGTAGAGATACCAAGAACCCTCATCTTATTCAAAACTCAACCTCTTCAAAATGCCCCCAACCTTACCCAAGCTAGGTGTCGTCGGATTGATGACAAGTACGCCATGAGGGGGTCCTCGAGGCATGCGGAAGAGAGGGGTGTGACACGTACGGTGTTTCGGGATGGTGAGGACACAAGTTTACCCAGGTTCGAATCCGCCGGATTTGGACGGATCCTACTCCTGCTTAGCAATCCAGTAATACGGCAGAGCCGGAATATGGGTTACAAGGGTTTTGCCTGTGCGAGTTGAGGGTCTAAAGTGTTGGGTGCCCTAAAGGCTCTCCCTAGGACGGCTTATATAGATATCCGGCCTAGGGTTTACAGGAGAGATCTATCTGGCTACGACTAAGAATCGGTTACAGAGTACATCTTAAACTACAAGTAACATTATGGGCCTAAGTCGGTAAGTCTTCTGGGCCTTCCCGTAGCTGGATTGGACTCCGTCTTCTCTCCCTGACTGGGCCGCCCGTGAAGCAAAGCTCTAACCTGAAGTGGGCCACCCTGGTTAGTGAGGAACTGTGAGGATACCCGGAAAGTATATCCCCAACAGCAGCCCCTAGAGGCCTCCAAGATCCAAAGTCAGATTTATCATCGTCTAGCTTGATCTTCGGCTTGCGGAATCTTGAAGGGTTCCTGAAACTTCACAACAAAAAATACGATCTGGGTCTTAAAAATAAGTCGGACCTATCAACAGGTTACTCGGATTTTCTAGCTTGATTTCAAACTAAGCCGGAATTTGGTCTCTAACGCCACCTGACACAAACCATGGTTAATTCACGTCATCTGACAGACATCCTGTCAGCACGACCGTTGGTGGGTCCGCAGTTAGCGGAACCGAGGTGACGTTTCAATGCGTGTGCAGAGATCGAGGCGACGTAATCATCGCGTCGGTCCTTCCCAGTTCCTTCCATGATGCGTGGCGGTTGTACTGTTGCATTTGCACGAATCTTGGCGTGGTTAGGTGATTATAAGGGGTGAGGATCTCCTCCTCCTTTCTTCACCTGTCCTTTGCCTTTTCCTCTCCTCCAAATCTCCCCCGCACACACAGAGCTCCTCTACTTTCCTCCCAAAAACTTCCAGCGCCGCCCATCTTAGGGCAACTGCTCACCGGAGAAATGGCTTCTTCTTCCTCTTCCGGCTTGGCGGCAGCGGCGACGGAAGCGGCGGCGGAGAAGGAAAGATTCCACGGGGTCTCGATCCCCTGCGTGCTAGATGACGAGAAGCTCCGCGGCGTGGAGACAGAAGGGCTCCTCCGCGACGGCGACCGGCGGAGCAGCTTCGGCGAGACCATCCCCAACCCACACGCTGATGAGCGGGTCCACTTTGGCACCCACCTCGACAGAGGTTTGTCATTCCCTCCCTCGGAGTTCTTCTCCGAGGTGATTGATCATTTTGGATTTCAACTCCATCATCTTCCTCCCAACTCTCTCTTAGAGATGAGCGCTTACGCTTCTTTGTGTGAGGGCTTTCTCGGCATTAGGCCGAGTTTGACTCTATTCCGGTACTATTTTCATGTCCGGAGAAACTCTATCACGGCCGGTGTTCCTTACATCACCGGTACTACTAGTTTTTCGCTTAGACGCGAGCGCGCATATCCTAAAATCCTAGCTAGTGACTCAGTCAAATAATGGCCAGCCACATTCTTTTATCATAAGGATATTCTGGCTCCCGGCAAAGCTACTGCTTTCCCGGCTTTCATCGACGGAGCTGCCATGGCCCAATCGTCTTGGGATGAGGCTGCTCCGACTCTCACTGATGATCTGATCCTTGCTAAGAGGCGGATCGAATATTTAATCAAGCATAAAGGACTGAAGGGATCCGACTTGGTCCAATGCTGGGTCTCATGCCGGATCTAGCCCCTTCAGTACCACGGAGATTGACTGATGCAGTCCATCACGTCGTCAGAGAAAGACTCCCTCTGCATCATCCCCAAAGCCTACACCACGCAAGGCTATATAAGCCAGATAAAATGGTTGATAAGTGAGCGGATCGAGAGGAGGATCCCGGAGATTTCTCTGGATATGCATACGGCGGAAAACCTCGTAGTGCTGGTAATCTTCTATCAGTACACCTTTTTATGTGTTTCAATCTTTGAGTTATACCACAATACTGATATGTTTTCTTCTTTTCAGCTTGTTGACCTCCCCGAGTTGGAACTTGCTCCGCTCAAAGGATATCCTCCTGAGTTTTCTCAGGAGACAGAAGTGGTCCCATTGTCGGATGCTGCGCTCAAGAAGTGCAAAGCTTCGATAGTGGCTGTTGGCACAAAGGAGGTGTCCGTCATGAAGAGGAAACTTTTAATCACAACTTCCGCCTTTGTACTTTACTCGAATTTCCTTCGGAGATGTAATGTTTCCGGCTTTATCACATTCTCAGAGCTAAACATCTCATCAAGGGCAAGGGGAAGGGGATTTCTTCGAAGCCCCTGCGACAGACGAAGCTTACCATAGCTTCTCCTGCCGTGGCTCCTCCGACTCCTGCTCCTCAGCCTTCCGCAACACCGGTGATAATTCCTTCTCCGGTTGTCGCAGAAAATCCGGCTCCTTCCATGGAGCCTGCGATCCTTGAATCGCAAACTGACGTCACCATGGGTGATTCAGGTTTAGATAAGGGTGAACTCTCTTTGGGTAATGATCCCTCGGCAGAAACCTTCGCCGAAAACCTTCTCAGCAATCCGGGACTTGCCAAGTTTGGCCTGTCCTAGAAATCAGCTAAAGAGATCCAGCGGCTAGCCAGGCAATGCCTGGAGAAATGTACCTTATCTGCCGAAGAAGAAGCACAAGAAGCAGAGGACGTCAAGCACTCTAATCTTCTTGAACAAGTGCTTCTTCGCAACGAGAGGATCAGGTCCGAGGAACTTCCAACTGCTCTTGTGACCCCTCTGACTCTCGCTAAGAAGGTTGTTGTTGAAGTGAACGCGAGTTTGGATAAACTCACTCGCGAACAATATGTAAGTCGAAATTCCAACTCCTGTTTTTCCTTTATTTCATATCATATCCTCTAGCCCCCAAGCATGAAGTAGGATAAATAATCCGGGTTTATGCTTCCTTAGGATGCCAAAGAACAAACTAGTGTAGCCCCAAGGCTCGTGCTGATATTAGCAAAAATATTAGCCCGAGTATTTAGTAGCTTTCTGACTTTGGGTATTCTAACTTACATAAAGTATATTCCTATAACCAAGATTTGTTGAAGAATGTCTATGATAAGTGGAGAGAGATCAAAGCTCTCCGGCTTAAAAATCCTGAGCTAAAAGTTGCCAAGGATGAGGCCGAAGGTAAACATTCCGAGACTCAAACCTTGTCTTTCATGTTTTCATAGTCGAATTTTTTTCTGACTGTTGTTCTTTTTTGACTTATAGCACTAGTGAAACAATCCTGTGCCATGATTGAAGAGGCCGAGAACCTTAAGACTTTGGTGGTGGAGAACAAGGAGCTACGCCAAGAGCTGGATAAGCTCAAGGCAGATCATGAAAAGAGCATTGCTCAAATCCTTGAGTCCTCCTCTATGGCTACTGATGAGCGCGATCGCATGATTGCTGCTCGGGATCAAAAAATCTCGGACCTCAATAGTGAGCATTGAAGAGAGAGGGATCTTTCCGAGGCTCTCCGGGCTGAACTCCAGAGTCTTCGGGAAGAGAAGACCAAATTTGACGACGTAATTTTCAGTACGTTCCATCTGTCTGACTTGTCTATTTTCTTCGACTTACTTTGATGTCGGATTTTATTTAACTGTCTTTGTTTACAGGTCCTCTGAACTTGACGGACTCCACCTCTGCTAAGCGCCGCACCCACCGGCTTACCCAGGCCGGTGACCTGCTTCATGACTTCCGCCAATCCCTTGAGGATATTGGCGAAGCCCTGAAGATTCCGGACATGCTTAACATGTCGGAATTTCATGTGCGGGACAAGGCAAAGGAGATGCCAGAGCTCGTCCAGGATTGGAACATGTCCTACGCGCGAAGCGCAGCACAGAACGCTCTCACCATGGTCATGAGCCACCATGGAAGCATGGAGATATGGCAAGTGACCAGAGGGTACTCTACAGTGGATGAGGATGGCCAAGAGCAGGACATCAAGGCCATTATGGACTCCTGTGCCGGATATGGGTGTCATGTAGCTGACTTGACCAGCTACGATACTCCATTCTTCAACCGCGTGGACACTCCGCCTCCGCCTCCAGAAGAAACATCAGAAGTTTCTGATGATGAACGCACCACCTCGGATGTGGACATCTCGGAACGATATCAAGGCGACGTATCCAGCGAGCCGATAGCTCCTTCATCTCCTCCTGCATCATAGATTGCCAGAAACATTTTGTATTATCTGAAAAAACGTGATGCGTCTGTAAATATGAAGTACTATTATTTTGCTAGTGCTAAGCTTTTGATCTATTCAGCACTTTTGGCTTTAAATTTTTTGTGTGCCTGAAATGTTTACACAAGCACTTGTAATTTTTCGTCTATACTTATCGTTTATCTGGCTTTCCGCCTCGTCCCTTTCGTAAGCCAGCTAAACCTTCTGCCGGAAACTTTGCGGAGCAACGGAGCTCAATTGCTAAACCAGTTTAAACTCGGAAACAAAGCCGGCTTCCAGTACCAACAATTCACCATCAATCAGACAAATAACCAAAGTAAAGACTAGAAACTTTAGAGTTATACCTGAAGGTAGCAATTTTAGAATCGGAAATCTAAACCAGAACGAACATGAGCATAAAGTACTTTCAAGCATTCTGGGATTTTCGACTATGACATGATCATTCGGAAATAAGATGGTAAAAACTTCTCAGAAAAACTTGAGGCAACCAAAACTTTTATTTCTCATAGAACATGTACATATATATATATTTACAAAGAAGGATAAACTAAGAATAAAAGGGACGTAGCTGAGCAATATTCCAAGGCCTGTCTAATTCATCCGTATTTGTACTGCCTCTAGCTCTCTTTCTCTTCTTAGTAGCAGGTCTTTCTTTGACTGGCCTCATGTCAGTTAAGTAGTACGATCCATTGTGCAATACTCGACTAACTAGAAAGTTCCCTTCCCATACTGGGGAAAGTTTGTGCTTTCTTTGTTGCACAAGCCGGAGAACCAAATCGCCCTTATTGAAAGACCAGTTTCTGACTCTCTGGCTATGATACTTGTGTAACTTCTGCTGATAGGATGTTGATCTCATTTTAGCAACGACGCGAACTTGTTCGACTAAGTCGAGATCATTTCGTCGAGAAATCTCGGCATCCTCTTCAATATACGCGGCCACTCTAGGAGAAGTGTGAATCAAATCACTAGGAAGAACTGCTTCTGCGCCATAGACCAAGAAGAAAGGTGTGTATCCAGTTGACCTGTTCGGAGTTGTTCGTAAACTCCATATTACAGGATGTAATTCCTCTGCCCAAGCCCCCGCAGCACGTCGTAGTGGTGCTTCGAGCCTCGGTTTCAGCCCTTGTAGGGTTAAACTATTTGCTCTTTCAACTTGTCCGTTAGCCTATGGATGTGCGACTGACGCAATGTCAAGCCGGATATTTTGCTCGTTGCAGAATTCAGCCAATTCTCCCATAGAGAAGTTACTCCCTTTGTCCGTGTAATGCTATGTGGATAACCATACCGGATTATAACATCCTCGACAAATCTTTTGGCTGTTGCTCCATCACAACTAGTGACAGGTTTAGCCTCAATCCATTTTGTGAATTTATCCACCATCACTAAGAGATGAGTAAACCCACTTGGAGCTCGTTTAAATGGTCCTACCATATCAAGCCCCCAGACCGCATAGGGCCATGCTATAGGTATTGTTCGCAGCCGATCAGTCGGAACATGAGCTTGTTTGGCGTACTTTTGGCAACCTTTGCACGTCTTGACTAATCATTCGGCATCTGCCTGAGCTGTAAGCCAGAAAAATCCATGTCTAAAAGCTTTTGCCACTAAAGATTTGGCTGCAGCGTGGTGACCACACTCGCCTTCGTGGATTTCTCGTAAGATTTCCGCTCCTTCTTCCGGAGATACGCAGCGCTGAAAAACCCCAGAAACACTCTGTTTGTGGAGCTCACCTTTAACAATAGTATAGGCTTTCGCTCGTCGGATAATCTGCCGGCTCAGAACCTCGTCTTCGGGTAATTTGCCATCTACCAGATAATCTAGGTAGGGTTGAGTCCAACTGGGAATTATAGCCAGAACTGCTATTAGAGGTGAGTCGGATTTGGTAGGATATTCCTCATCTACTCCCTTTATTGAGGGAACTTTGAGGTGCTCTAAAAAAGCGCCATCCGGGACCTCTTTCCGCGTAGAGCCTATCCGAGATAGTGCATCTGCTTCCTCGTTTTCTGCTCGAGGGATGTGTTGAACCACAAACCCTTCGAACGATTTAGATAGATCATCCACGACAGCTTTATATGATTCCATGTGTTTATTTGCATTACAAATATCCGACACTTGTTGAGCAACAAGATCCGAATCTCCATAACACATCAAACGTTGGATGCCAATATCCTTAGCAATCCGGATTCCATGCAGCGGTGCTTCATACTCGGCAATATTGTTTGTCGCTATGAAGTGGATCTGCAACACGTATAGAAGTTTATCTCCTTGGGGTGATTTGAGTACCACGCCAGCCCCCGAGCCCCCGCGAGCCTTAGACTCATCGAAAAAGAGGGTCCAATATTCCGACTCAGGGAGGATCATGTTCTCCTTCGTCTCTGTCCAATCAGCGACAAAGTCAGCCAGGATCTGGGATTTGATTGCTGTCCGAGGTTTATACTCAATATCAAAAGCTGAAAGCTCTATGCCCCATTTGGCGACGCGTCCTATGGCGTCACTGTTGTTGATTATATCACTCATGGGAGTTGTGCTCACCACGGTAATTGGATGCTCCTGAAAGTAGTGTCGTAACTTACGAGATGCTAGAAAAACACCGTAAGCCAACTTTTGACAGTGTGGATACCGCTGTTTTGATTCTGTCAGGACTTCGCTGACAAAGTAAGTCGGACGCTGCACCAGGTGTTCCTGATTTTCCTCTGGTCTCTCCACCACCATGACGATACTAACGACCTTATTTGTCGCAGCAAGATAGAGCAACATCGGTTCCTGAGGTTCCGGCGCTGCAAGGATAGGAGCAGATGAGAGTACTTTCTTCAGGTCTTGTAGTGCAGCTTCGGCTTCGTCAGTCCAAACAAAATCCTTGGTCTTTTTCAGGAGTTTGTATAATGGTGAGGCTCTTTCACCAAGCCGGCTTACAAATCGACTGACCACAGCAATGCAACCAGTTAATCTTTGTACGTCCTTCAGGCGAGTTGGCCTGGAAATATTGAGTATAGCCTTGATTTTGTCTCGTTTCACCTCTATGCCTCTTTGAGACACGATGAAACCTAACAATTTTCTGGCTGGTATTCCAAAGAAGCATTTCTTTGAGTTAAGCATGATGTTGTATTTTCATAGATTGGCAAACGTTTATTCCAAGTCGGAAATCAGTGTTTCCTTCTTTTTGGACATCACCGCAATATCATCCACGTATGCATGTACGTTGCGTCTGAGTTGGTCGTGGAGGCAACGCTGCATAGTGCGCTGGTACATAGCTCCTACATTCTTTTGCCCAAAGGGCATCGTAACAAAACAGAAGGTTCTGAAACGGGTTATGAATGATGTCTTGACTTTGTCAGGTTCCTTCATCCGGATTTGGTGATAACCGGAATATGCGTCGAGAAAACAGAGGGGTTCCGAGCCTGCCGTAGAATCAATAACTTGATCAATTCTAGGCAGAGCGAACGGATCTTTTGGACAAGCCTTGTTCAAGGCAGTATAATCAACACACATCCTTAAATCAGTGGTGTCCTTTTTAGGGACCATTACAGGATTGGCCGACCACTTAGTGTGGATGACCTCTTCTATGAATCCGGCTAACTCGAGCCGTGCTAGTTCCTTAGCTATTGCCTAACGCTTTTCATCGCCAAAACATCGTAGGGACTGTTTGACGGGTTTAGCGTTCGGGTTTACATTTAGAGCATGCTCAGCAAGTTCCCTAGGTACTCCGGTCATGTCAGATGGCTGCCATGCGAAGATATCTTGATTTGCTTGGAGGAACTTGACGAGCGCGCTTTCCTATGTGCTACCTAGGCCTACGCCTATCTGGGTCACCTTGGAGGGGTCATCATCCTTCAATGGTGTCTTCTTCATCTCTTCTGATGCCTTGAACTCCGGATTTGGCTTTGTCACCTCCTTCTTTGTTGCGGGCATCTCGAACGGATCTATGATCTTCTTGATCTCCTGGTACTCCTGGGCGTGCAGCATGGCTTCGGCAAAGGCGGCATTTCCATCCTCGCACTCTCGCGCTTTCTTCGGGTCTCCCCTGATGATGATCACACCGTTGGGACCTGGAATTTTCATCATATTGTAAATGTAACACGGACGAGCCATAAAAGCCCAGTAAGCCGGACGTTCGAATATAGCGTGGTACGCGCTCTTGAACGGGACCACTTCGAAGGAAAGTGCCTCCATCCGATAATTCTTTGGAGTTCCAAAGGTGACATCCAAAGTAATCTCTCCCAGGGAATTAGCTTGTCTTCTTGGGACAACTCCGTGAAAGATCATAGATCTATGGTTCAGCTGGGTTTCTGAGATCTTCATCCGGCGTAGCGTTTCGACATAGAGAATATTAATGCTGCTACCACCGTCCATGAGGGTCTTGGAAAAACCATAACCGTCAATAAGTGGATTGACGATTAAGGTGTATTTTCCTCGCTTGTGCAACTTAGGCGGATGATCAGCGCGGTCAAATGTGATTGCCACTTCCGACCAGTCCAAGTATTGGGGGACAGCCGAAACTGTTGCGTTGAGCTCGTGTAGAACTGCTTTCTTGACCTTTGCTGGTTGAGATCCGAGGAAAGTGACGTAAGTGTCCTTTTTGGTAGGAAAAGTTTTCTTCCCTTTCGGCTTGGGATTTGAAGCATCAGCTTCCTCCATGTCGGAATCTTCCTTGGTCTCTTTGTCTTTTTCAGGATTTTTCTTTCCCTTCTTCCGCTTAGCTTTGTAGCCCATGGTGTCATCTTTTTTGATGTCGACATTGAAACGACACTCAGCGTTGGTGTGGGATGAGCCCCCATTGGCGTCTAGGTGATGCACACATGGGTTATTGGCAATGTCGGCCCAAGAGTAGGTTTTGCCTGGTTGCTGGTCTCCTCTACCTTGTACCCTTGATGTCCCACGGCCATGCCCGCGGCCTCCGCCGCGTCCTCCAGACCCGAAAGTAGCAGTAACCACTGCTGTTTCCACGTTGGGTTGTTCTTCCGAGGTATTTTTGCGCTTCTGAGCTTGTTGCTTTGGTTGTTTTGCCGACTGAGGTGCAGCTAGGGCATTGAGTAATCCCTCTACATCGTCGTCAGCATCTGCATACTTGCTTGCTGTTTCTATCATCTCTCCCAAGTCAGTGACCTTGTCACTTCAAGCGGTGACGTAGTAGACCAATTGGGAGTCCTGCGATGAAAGCTTCAATCGCGGTTTGATCGTTTACTCCTTCACAGGAGTTCTTGGTGTCGATCCATCGTTCGAGGTAATCTCGGCAAGTTTCTCCGGTTTTCTGGGTGCAACGCTGTAGGTCTCCGACCGTACAGGGCCTCCGATATGTGCCTTCAAAATTCCGAAAGAACGCACTTTGTATGTCATACCAGTTATGGATGGTGTTCTCCGGAAGTTCATTGAGCCATGATCGTGCCGTCTTTCGCAACATAAGTGGGAGATATCGGGTTGCGACCAGGCTGTTTCCGCCTTTGGCGATGCAGGAAGCTTGGAAAAATTCCTGTAGCCAGGTATCTGGCCGAGCAATGCCGTCGTAGGCTTGGATATGTCTTGAGATGGCAAATCCTTCCGGGAATTTTGTAGCTCTGATGCGTGGTCCGAAGCATTTTGGGCCCACGTAGATATCATTGCGACGCGCCTCTATATTGGAGTTGATCATGTGTCTTGCGTCGTTCGGGGATAGAGATCGTCCCGAATGTTGGTTGTGGCTGCGGTGCCTTGGAGCCGGACTTCGGCTTCTGCCACCACCTCCTCCGCCATGTCTTCCTCCTTGTCCCCCTTGGGAGCCGTTGTGATGACTACTTGGCGGAGAGGGTGGGGCAGCTGAATTGTTTCCGGCTGATCGCCGGCCTCCGTCAGGAGCGTCTTTATTCCGGTTCCGGGGAGGGTCTTCACTACGACGAGCCCCTAGCCGGCTCGTGCTAGCATGGTTTCCGTCGTTCCTTCGTCTGTCGTTCCCACCATGGTGAGGGTCAGCCGGACGACTTGCATGTCTAGGAGGTGGCATTTTTTGGCGATCCTCCTCCCGATGTTTCTCTTTATCTTCTCCCCTTCGATCGTTAGATTCTCGTCGGGGCAGCTTCCTCGGATTCAGTACAGGAATGGCCTCTTTTTCGGCCGCAGGGGCGATATTGCTCCAGTCACACGCAGTCCTGTGATGCTATCCTAATGATCCGGTTCTTGAATAATTGTCTTCCCGGCGTTCGGGGTGATGATACTGCTCTCGGACGCTATGGGGTCTTACGTCAGCCCATGCCGGATCTGTGCGACACTGGTAGGAATCCGAGACCAGTTTCTGACTTCCGGACAGGGCGACCTTTTGCTGCTCCAGTCCCGTGTTGAGTAGTTTGATACACAAACGGATCTCCTCTGGTCCTAGATTAGCCGATAAAATTTCTCGGGCTGCCACGGTATTCTGTACTAGAGTTGGATATACCCAATCTCCTTTGCTATCTTTTTGTGGCTTCCCCATCTCATCCCCAAAAAGGACGGCACAGACATGTGGGAATTGGTCGTCATTGGTGTGACGCTTCTGTGTCTTCTGATGCAACCGAGACATGTAGTCCTTAGTTGCCATGCGTTTCTTCTCCTCCTCGATGTTTTTGGCTTCATCCAGGAGTTGTTGACGACGCGCTTCTAGGGCTTGGGCCCTTTCGTCCAGCTCTTCAGCAGTAAGTTCTGTAGCTGTAGGGATAGGAGTGGTTAATGCAGCATCGATGAGTTTACTCGCACCTTCGGTGATCACGTTTCCATCTACAGATTCTTATTTTTTCGGCTCGTCTGGGATAAGTGCTCCATCCGAGTCTTCTTCGTATTCCTCGGCAATCACCTCTTCTGCCAGAGGGTCTTTTGCCGGGGTCTTGTTTTTCTTGTTCTTCTTCTTTGCCTTCTTGGCAGCGTAGGTAGCAAAGACGGCTTTGGGTCCGTTTCCCGGAGTCAAGCTCTGATCGGTACTTTCGGACATCTGGACATCGGGATTATCTTCGACGTCCATGTCATCCTGCGCTTTGGGAGAGTGTTCCCCGGATCCTTCATCCATGTCTTCTCCTTCTTCTGCAGCTTTGGAGTTATACTCCTCTTCATATTCCGCGGAGAACTTTCAGAAATCTGCTGACGTCATCGATTCATCCGAGGATGCGGGTACGTCGGCGTTTGTTCCAATTGCCTCCAGCACAGAGTCGATGTTTTCTCCGGCATCGGCAGAGCCGGATCCGGATCCCACATATCCAACAAAGTGCGACGCGTGCTTCCTGAGGTATCTGCGGCTTTCGCGATCAGCCATGTCGAAACTTTTGGTGGTCTCGAGAATTGCATCTGCGCTTGCGCCCTGTAGTATCATACGTCGTAGTGTGTACCTCAGGAAAGGTCTGTCTGCCCCGGCATCATCAGAGCCAGAATCAGTGTTGTTGACATGTTCCTCCTGAATTTCGACATCCACGGCTACGTCGATCTGGGATCCGGCTTCTCCAGGAAGATCCACTCCAGATTCGACTTGGACCGTGAGGTCTTCTTCGGGCTCGGATTTATCCACTATCTCCGCAACTGGTGCGGGCTGGGTGGGATTAGGGTTTTCTGAGATCCGGAACTCTACCGCCTCCACGGACAAAGGGGACCCAGAAGATTCTTCTGCCTCTATCATCACCGCTGGGGTGGGTGGGCAGGTTCAGCGAAACCGATGTAAACATCAATCTCGCCAAAAGACATGATTGTGTAGGCAGTCACGGCCTCCCTAGCCGGAATCGAAGTCTCGTCGAGAACGATGATAGGGACGTCGCTGGCGTAGAGGATGCGACCGACGAAGATAGTCTCGCCGATTCCGATTCTTGCAGATTCCGCTCGGAACGAAGATTCGAAGCTCACTTGCCCCACGGTGAGCGCCAACTGTCGTCGGATTGATGACAAGTATGCCATGAGGGGGTCCTCGAGGCGTGCGGAAGAGAGGGGTGTGAGACGTACGGTGTTCCGGGACGGTGAGCACACAAGTTTACCCAGGTTCGAATCCGCCGGCTTTGGACAGATCCTACTCGTGCTTAGCAATCCAGTAATACGGCAGAGCCGGAATATGAGTTACAAGGGCTTCGCCTGTGCGAGTTAAGGGTCTAAAGTGTTGGGTGCCCTAAAGGCTCTCCCTAGTATGGCTTATATAGATATCCGGCCTAGGGTTTATAGGAGAGATCTATCCGGCTACGACTAAGAGTCGGTTACAGAGTACACCTTGAACTACACGTAACATTATGGGCCTAAGTCGGTAAGTATTCTAGGCCTTCTCGTAGCCGGATTGGACTCCGTCTTCTCTCCCTGACTAGGCCGCCCGTGAAGCAAAGCTCTAACCTGAAGTGGGCCACCCTGGTCAGTGAGGAACTGTGAGGATACCCGGAAAGTATATCCCCAACACTAGGCTTGATGGTAACCTCTTTAGTGGTTATGCTTAGTACAAGATGAGTTGCCTTGATCTGCTGTCTGATGAGTTGCTTTGATCTGCTGATTGATTTGTGTGCTTAGGAAGTAGATTGAGCTACCTTAGAAGCTCATCACTAGGATCAAGATGTTTCCCAATCCCCAATCCCTAAGCAAGAAAGCAACCCTTGTTATGATCCCTAGCCACTAGGTGATCATCTAAAACCCTTAATCAGATCCATTCTGAGGATCCCCAATTCTAGATGTCTCCAAGTCCTTAAGAACAACATCAAGCAAGGATCTCTTCTACTCACTCTACACTTCAATATCACCCACTGGTTAAAGCTCTGATACCTTGCAACTCCTCCAAGAACTTTCCCTCTCATACTCTAGTCAAATTCCTCACAACTGCCAATTTTGACTAAGTCTGGAAACAGTTTCAACATCACCTTTTTGAAATACCTCCTTTTCTCAAACCATGTGCATTTTTGGAAGTGCACCTGAACTATTTTGTTAATCATCCTAAGGACTACCAAGGCCCACATTTTCCCTTGGTTCGATCCTCCTCCAACCCACTTGTCCATGATGGTTTTGCAGATAAGAAAATAACATTTCCTGCAAAACTAGTCATCATACCTACTTTGGTAGAAGCTCACATCCTCATCCAATCTCCTATGGACCAACTCTCTGTATGGTTGTATTCTACTCATAGATGTCTATCTAAAACTACTTCACTTGCCCCAAATGGATCTCTGTGCTGCTTAAAACCTCTTGGTTTATAAGGCTTCATGACCCTTTCTGCATGGCAGCCTTATTTTCAACAAAGCTTGCCATCAATTCTAGATCATCCCAAATGCTATTAATTCAAACTCCTCCTGCCATGGTCATCTATATGACCTGGTCTACCCACCCATCTATCCCTTGCACCAACGTGAACTCTAAGCTCCAAGATGCAAGCATGATTTGGTGGTATAAAAGTAACACCACCCTAGATCATCAACTCATTGTTTTCCATCCTTTTCTAGTTGGATTTCCATTCCCCAATGTTGCAAATGCTTGATACACCTTTTCCACCTCACCTACCTTGATCTCCAAGATTTATCAATAATTATCCATAACTATTGAGGTCCCAGAACTATTTAAATTCCTTAAATAGTCAAAATCTCCAAACTCCCTCCTAAGGAAGGTATGGTTTTTACCAAACCACTTCCCCAACTTTTGGCTCATGTCAGTCCCACAAATCATATCCTATCTTTCCATCTCAAAAATAAATATTTTTGAGAAGCTTTATTATTTCTCTTTGTCCCTTTTCTTAAAAGGCTGAATTGGAATAATAATTGTTTTCAATGCTTTTAATCCCAATAAATCTTGGGAAAATTCCCCTAAGCGTGTATTCACAATTGGGACCCTCCCACATCAAAATCCCACCTCGTCCAATGGAAATTTATCAAATGATCCTCTAGAAATCACTTCTGTCCTTTTTGAGGATTTGATTTAGGAGGACTAAAACTCCTCTGATAAATCTCAATTAAATCCTAGAAGCCTACCTTTACCCCATCTATCTACCAGTACCAATTTACTCTCTGGTCCAATGCAAATATTTGGAATTCCTTCACAACCATCCATTAGATCAATATTTGCCAATTAAGCAAATCACCACTCTAAGCACTTCCAATTTCCAGCAAATCTTGATCAATACTTCTCCTTAACACCATGACACATCCTTGGTCGACCACCACTGTAGCTCCACCTTAGCCCTGACAATTTTGCCCTTGTACTAGTAGAAAGAAGGAGAAATAACCCCAATTCCTACCAGGATCAACCTAATCTAATTACCACCGATGCCACCCTCTTTCTCTCTCGTCCAACACGACCCAATTACCCTCCTACCACTCTCCACCTCCCTGGACCAATCACTGGCCAGCATTGCCCTTCCCTTTGCCCAAGATGGTAATTTACCCCATCTACTCCCTCCCCTTGGTATAAAGCCAACAGGCCACCCCCAGCCAGCCCTCTGCCCCCATTTGCCCCCTCTCACTCTCACTTGCCTCCCCAGAGCACCACACCCTCTCCTCTGCTCTGTGATGTCCGAATGAAGGAGAAAAGGAGCTCTCGGCCTCCTCCCAAAAATCGAGCAAGGTTCATCCCCCTCTGCTCCATTCTCTCGGCATGTCAACCCCTGAGTTCCCCTTGCTCTCTTGCATCTAACGATGCTCTTCTTTTCGCCTAGGAACCTCCCCTCCGTCGTCGGCATTCAGCTCTAACGAGGTCGCCCTCGGCCTCCAACGTGCCAGCTACCTCCAGCCGTCAGATCCCCTCGTGCCGCCCCTCATTCGGCTCGTTGTCGACCACCACGTCGCCCTGCCGCCTCCTCGACCTCCCCTGAGCCCCCAGGTATCCTCCCCACTCCTCCCTGCTCTGCCTAGGGTTTCGTCATCGGCGTTCTGTGCGCGTAGACGACGACCGCGAGCCGTCCATCTCGACTTGATCCGACGGTCACTGTCGCTCGGTACCGCTTCGGCGCTCTCACTCGCTGACAGCGGGCCCCGCTCGTCAGGTTCGAACCGAGCCCTCCCGCGCGTCGTGCTGCCCCGCCGTGGGCCGAATCCTCCCCTGTAGCCTAGTAGCCCTAGATCCCCAGCCCAGTACGTGGAGCCCCCTCTTTCTTTTTCTTTTTAGATTACAGATCCAATTATGTACTAGTTAAAATAAATCCATCTAAAATGGAAACCAAGTCCAAAAGCCTAGATCTAATTTTTTGGTGGTTCTCTGATGTTTTCTCAAACATGTAGAGGCAACCCCATGGCCAAAATAATTTTCTCTAATTACTAGTAATTATTCTGCTAGAATGTATCTAGAACCCTAATTTAATTTCCATAGAGAGTTTCACATCTCCATTTGGGATGAACCAAAGACCCACTGGAAGGTATTGGAAATACCTATCATCCAACACAAGTCTTAAGCCAAGGTGAACATTATGTGGCCTTTAGCAAAAATAACAAAACTAGCAACTTTATGTCTTAGATAAATTCCCCAGGTCTAACCAAATGTGGTATTGACCTGATTCCAATTTGCAGTACCTCCTAGGATCAGTATCTTTCCAGCCCCAGTAGCTCAGAATTTATTGACCTCTGGTTGTACTTTAGTGACTTAAATACTTCTGTGATGGGTATTTTCACTAAATAAATCACTCCTGGAGTTTGGCAACTCCAAAAAGGGGTGAATCCAATTTCTACAGAAAGGTATTCTAAGTACCTATCACATTCCCTTGAAACCAACTCAATATCCCCTGTAGTTTTAATCTGGTATTAAAAAGAAGATTCATACAGAACTTCCTTTGGGAATTTCCTGAGGGCATTGTGGTAATTCTTTTGACACAATTCCAACTCTTGGTGGTTCATTACAGCAAGTACTACCAAACCATCCTAGGAAATAATTTTTGGAACTCCAGAACTATTCTGGTGAATTATTTCCTCAAACTAGAGTTTAATCCCCTATAAAAAAGCATAACTAATTCTAGAAAAGTGATAATCAAGTGAAACCAGTTGTGATGGATTTGTCTTGACAAGACCTATCATAGGATATCATTTTCGCACATTGGTATCCTATTGACCACAGATCCCTAATCCAAGGCTCTTTGTATCTAACCTAAACAACTATCTTCCAAGAGAAAACACCCTAGTGGCAATCTTGTAAATTCCACCATTTGAATCCCACTTCTCCAAAACCTCCCAAGTCCAGTAGTATTTCTCATGTTTGTTTGTTGTATGACTTGATGTGTATGCCTTGTATTGATTGTGGACTTGTATGTTTGCATGTGTACCCGATGACAACGATAGTGTGAGTGTCTCACGACGAGAAGGAAGGGATTTCTTATTATTATATTATTGGGTACTCTTGGTCATCTGAAGAAGCCTAGGGAATTATCGCTGATCATAGGCAAGCCACCATTTCTTGAACTCTGTTATATGTCCTACTCTCTTTTACCTATTTTATATCCTCTTTATAAATTACATTACCTACCTGCATGTTTTGTTTTATAAACACTGCGATAGTAACTTGGCTTCTCCAAGTTATGATTGCGTGTCCTTCGAGGAACCACCCCGATGAAGCCATCACTTATCCCCTTTAGACCGAGAGTACGATGGTTAGCATCCTACCTCCTTGGAAAACCCCGGTTTGGAGAAAATAAACTGTTTTGGGATTTCCCCCTCTACAAATGTTTAAAAACGGCTTTGTAAAACCCTGGGAAGAGGCATCGCTCCTAGTGGAAGTTTTAACAAAAGAAATGGTGATGAGAAGAAGTGGAAAGGTGATGGGATGTTCTACGCCTTTACTGGAACAATTTTTATCCGTGCAACCACATTACCCCAGGTTTTTGGGGCTTAACTCGTAGTTTGTCCGTATTAGCCGAGGCAACTTCTACCATGCTTATAGGGAGGAATCCCTGGAATTCCGGGCGGGTGCCCCCAGATCAAAGATCTGACGCCTGTCGCTTACTTCGGCAAGAGTGAACCTGAACAATCAGGAGTCCGGTGCAACAATTGGGTCTCCTGCGGACGGTATGACTTAGGTAGTACGGAAGGAAGTGGAGTCAGCAAATTTAAGGTATACGCCAAGTTGTGGCTTGGGTATGTGCATGTACGGAAGGAAGGACTATGGCTGGGAGCCACGTACACGTTGCCGGGGAGAACAAACCCAAGAGGAAAAGCATGCCTTCACTAGTGTAGACAAGCGAAAAGTTAGGTTTGATTATCCGGACCCCCATCTACAGTGGTAGTGGGTTGTGGTTGTATCCCGGCGCATGTATTGATTATTATGGGTAAAGTGTGCAAACTCTGCAGAGTATAACCTATTCGAATAGCCGTGTCCACGGTCAAGGACGGTTGTAAAGGTGTTGGCTAAGAGTACCCAAACTGCGCTTGTTTGGGAAACAAGTACTCTGAGGACGAAGGTTCCGGGGGAACCCGAGTTCGAGGACTTTGTTTTGACCCGAGGGGTCTAAAATGTTCAGAAAGGGTTTTCAACCACAAAACTGTTTCCAAAACTCTTTTTCAACAAAGACATGGAGATGTCTGGATTTACAAAAAAGAAGCATGTTTTCAAAACTTTTTTTTTCAACAAAGATATGGAGATGCCATAACTTCAAAGTTAGTTTAGGCTTTTCAAAAGCAACCCCAGATAGAGCTATCTCGCCACAGCCAAAATTGCATTTCCTTGTTCACTTATCTTGGTGGTTTGCGAGTACATTCAAAAGTACTCACGGCTGTGTCCCTGGCTATTTACTTGGCCAGACTTTCAGGAGTTTAAGGTGACGTCCATCGAGCTAGGCCGACTTCCCAGTCAGCTGCCTGTAGGTTGAGGCACGATTAGGCTCTACGCTTGGCGTTGTTCCGCTGCTAATGATGATATAGCCAGTATGGCAATTATGTAAGTCTTGAAATTTCGTTATGTTTTGGATGTTGTAATGGTACCTGTCGGTTATGTTTCACGGCTCACTGATCATGGGAACATGGATGTATGCATAACAGGGATTTCTCGGATGAATAATCCGGGAGCCCACAATCCCAAAGAAAAAGAAATCGAAAAGAATTAAATAAGGCAAATGGTCACTTTTGGCATTTTAATCAACTAGGACACTTTGGGTGTTCCTAGGACTCAAATTCCAATAGAACCATTTGTGGATCTTTGCACCCCTTGCTAGTACAAGTAGAGATGTGCCAAGGCCCACTTTGTGATCTTCCAAAAACATTCAAACACTAAATTTAAATGACATTTGAAAATTGAATCAAGTGTATGTATCTAGATCACACTATTTCAAAAACCATCTAAATGAACTCAATTTCACAATCCCAACCAACCAGAGATGCTTTAGCATGTGACAAACAACTCCACCAAATTTCATCTCAAAATTCAAAAGTTTTCTTCTTGTGGCCATTTGGTTGAACAGGTGGCATGCACAAATTTTCTGCCTAACAAACACTATTGATTTATCAATGCCTTTTCCAGTATTTGGCCTCCATTTGGTCCCCTTGTATCCCCTAAGTCTAACCAGCCCATAACTAAGCTACTAACTGACCTCGAGCAGCAGTGCCGCATCGCCCGTTTTTTGGTCACCGCCGGCCGAACATGGGAAATGCTTCCCAGACCGCGCTGCACCGTTCCAGCACCACCACTAGCTCTGCCCAACCCTACCGCACTCCCCTGTCCACCCCACGGCCACAGCCAGCCCCTGGACCACCTCCACTCGCTCGCGCCCATGCCTCTCTATGTTGCGCCAAAGCACGCCAGAGCGCCTTCATCGCCAGCACGCCACAGACCGCGCCTCGACCACAGACCATGCATGCCGCTCCGCCTCGACCACCTCACCCTGCTAGACACGGTCGTGCACCGCCGTGCGACCCACAGTCGCCGGGAACCGCGTCGAGCACCACCTCTGTCTCCCAGAGCGTGCGATGCGCCTGACCGTTAGCCACCGCCCCTAGCATCGCCATAAACCGTAGAGGAGCGCCAGGAGGCAAGCCACCGTCCGCCTACGCCGCCCATGTCGATAGCACCCTGTATCATCGTCACCGATGAGCTCGCCGTCGCCCCCTCGGTCCCCTCCTCGAGCCTATATAAGGAGGCCTTCCCTAGCCTCAATCGCCACACCATTCAACTCCCCTCTCACCACCAGTTCTTCCCCACCTCTCGCCGGAGCAGCCCGAGCAGCCAGCCGCTGGAATTTCACCGGAGGTAGCCGCAGCAGAGGAGGAGACGCTGCCGTCGATTTCGTCCACCCCAGCCTTTGCCGCGACTTCGCCTGAGCCCGTCGTCGTCGACTCGTTCATTTGCCTGCCTCGCCACACTCGCTGGAGCCCTGGTACGCCCCCACTACACCCCCGCCGCGTAGCTAGGTTTCCGTCTCGCCGGAGACGTGTTCGTTGTCGACGACGACCGTGAGCCGTTGATCTAGTTCTAATCCGACGATCCACACTGCCCCGTACCACTTCGCGTTTAATGAGCCACTAACAGGCGGGACCCTCCTGTCAGCATTCCTCAGCGCCGCGGAGTGAATTTGTGCTGGCCCAATTAGTTTCTCGCGCTATCCCTATGATTCAAATTTAGCTTTTTCTTTTTAGACTTTGACTTAGTTCTGTCCTTTAGTTTAAAAATCAATTCAGAGAGTTTTACAATTCCAAATTAGATGATTCCAATTTTGTTGGAAAGTTACTGAAAATCTCTATCCAAACCCGTTGGATTTAAATCATTTAGAGTTAGAGATATCTGGTAGTAAAAATAACAAGACAGAAGCGTTTCCACATTCAAACATTTTTCTAAAATCAACCCTAATAGCTTTTGAGTTGATTCCAACTCTCAAAAAACACATATAACCATACCTATCTGAATATTTAATAATATTAAGGTTTGCATGCAGTGACTTTGGATTAGTACCAAAATAATGCTATATAGGCATTTCTAGTCACTTTAAATCATTAAATATTAAACTTAAACTTATTAAAATGTGATCCAACCTTTAAATAACATTCCCAAATATTATAATATGTGATGATGACATGTGTCCACATGATCCCATATTTTAATTCGAGAATATTAAATCTTAGTTAATTTCATTGAGTAGAAATTACTTTTCTCAAAAAAAAATGAAACTAGTTCATTAAACCTTGTGATGTTTGTGATGATACTAGATCATCAAAAGTGTACCTTAGTGTGCTAAGTAGACTAGTTAAGTATTGTTTGGTGATTGTGTATTCCCGTATGTATTTATAGACGGTAGTACCGACCAAGCTTACGAGGAGGAGGAGTTCTACCAAGAGGAGGAGGAAGAGAACTTCAACCACTGCACTACACAAGGCAAGCTAGCACTTGCAAGTATTATACTTATGCAAGCCATCATTAACAATGCAAGCTAACCCTTGCAAGATATATGACCTATGCAAGATGCCTTAAGCATGCTTTGGTTATACATTTTTTACTTATACCTACCCCAAGTTTTCTTACAAGCTTTACCTTGTTTTACTTTACCAAAGTTCTTTACCTTGTTTATAGGTAGCATAAAAAGTATAAAACTTGGCCTATCTAGTGAGACTTAGATGTCATTCTATGGCATGAGATTGACATTATCATCCTACATTAGTGAACACTCTTAACTTAGTGATTAGAGCTAAACAAAACTTGATCACTTTAGATGGGAATACTTGGTGAAAATGATTATGAAAACCTTGGAATGATGAGTCATTCTATTGAAATGTTTTGACATGTGTTGAGAAACACAAATGGTTTATGATGATGAAAATGTTGAGGCATGAGCCTTAGCCCTTTATAAAAACTGATGGTTGGGTTCGGATGCAATACCATTCCAAATTTACCGTACAACCACAATACCTAAATTGGGTAAGGCTTAGCCAGAAGTTTATATGCATTAGTATGAGTTCCCTCACGGGAGAGGTCTGAGCTGAGGCTACCTCTCAATGTTGTCCACCTATGCAGTGCCCATGATGACAGATGGTCATGGCTGGGAGGCCAAGCTCATAGGAGAGGTGCTTATACTAGGGTGTGTAATTGAAAGGTTATGTTTGATTATCTGCATACTAAGTATGATGATTCAGGGTTATCCCTGACAGATGTATCGACTCTTGTGGTGAAAGTGTACCACCTCTACAGAGTGTCGAACTATTCGAATAGGCACGTCCGCGGTTATGGACAGTTGGAGTGGCCATACTGTTCCGTTGTCAGATGTTTTCAAAATGACTTATGAAATGAATGATGAATCTTGACTTGACCACAACAGGGTTGTGACTATGAAACTATATTCCCAACTTAAGTGATTTTAGAACTTTATTTTATCTTTCTTTGTTTCTAAACTCATCTTAGGTTTCAAACTTAGCTTTACAAATAAACTTAGAACTTAGCATTCCTACTAGAACTATCTTACTTGTTTAGTGATAGTTTGCGAGTACTTAAAGAGTACTCATGGCTTTTGTCCCTAGCTATTCTCATGGCCAGACTATGAAGAGGACTACCAAGAGGAAGGACAGCAGGACGGCTATGATGACTAGGACTATCTCTCATCATCAGCATTGCCTGTGACACTGAAGATGGACCCCACCGATACGCTTATTATTTATTCCACTGCTTGTTGTATTAAGACTGGATCATGAGATCCTTTATTCGTGTAAGACCTTATTATGGTTTGTAATGGATGATGTACTGTGATATCCAATCTGTTATGCCTCGCAAAATTGGTAATCCTAGGATTGCAATGTATGGCATAACAAGCATCTGGATTAAAAATCCGGGTGTTGACACGGCTCCAGCAATATGCAAGTAATAAATACCACCTCTCCTAGTGAGCATTCCACAAGCTTATAAAGTATAGAAACTAACACGTCGCTCACCTAGCACAGGTTGCAACTCACCTAGGTCGACGCCTAGGGCAATGGCAAGCACGGTGATGACGCTTCCACCTGTGATTGGTCCTTTGCTTTGGGAGGATTGGTGCGCCAGGTAGCACACAAGGATTACACCCAAGTTGAGTGACAAGTCGTAGTGGTTGTAAGAAGCTTTTGCGAGGACTAAGATGTCATCCTCATTGAGTCTTGTGACGTGCCTTCAAGGTGATTGCAATAACATAGAACAAATAGCGAATTGCGGGATGTTTAATATTCTTCCCCTTGGTCACTCTAGAAGTGAAGCTCATTCCATTATAATATTGTTCAGGGGAACGGTCTAAGCTAGTAAAGGATGCACGTAGGGAATTAGCATCATTGTTTGGAAGATTAAAGCATGCACACCATTCATTTAGTGATAAAGTGTAATTGTTGTTCATAAGTCAGAGAGAAATCGTGTCCTCTCCATGCCATAGTTTAATGGTGCTTTTCAAAGAACTTAAAAATTCAATAGTTAACCGGCGATAAGTAGGCACATCATTGAATACAAAGTTTTGCAGGCCAACCCTATTGCAAAGTAAATTGAAGTCATTAGAAATACCGAGTTGGTTCAATATAATGGGGCAAGCCCACTTGGTTGCCTTCACTTCTCGGTTCTTGATCCTATCAAAGCGATCTTGTTGGAGCTCATTCCTGAACCGTATCCCCATGCGTTCTTGAGTGACAGCCCGAGAAGCACTGGCGGCGGCACGAGCACGAGTTTGGATCCTTGTGTTCATCTTCTAAAATAATAGAGAAAGAAAAAAATAAAACTTTTTGATCCAACAATAATAAACATAACATATTCCTCATCATAGCACACTAAAGAATCCCCTCAAAGTGGTGATCTAGGCAAGAGAATCATGGCAATAGTTCATAGTAGGTCTCACCCTAGATTGATAATGACAATAGATCAAAGATGAATTTACAAAAAGTAATTGGAGGATCGGAGGAGAAACATACCGTAGATCACTTGTGTGCGAGGAAATCGAACGGAATTGAGTAGAGATGAAGATCTCTTGAGGTTTTGAGAGAGTTTGGAGGTAGAAGAGAAAGCATTGAAGTTTTGGGGTTGGAGGTACCTCCCGTGGCTTTTTTGTGGTCGAACGCAACTATACGGGCAGAACTATATGGCTAGAACAATGTGTTCTCGCTGTATAGTTGGCCTACTGTCAAAATTTTAGGGTTTTCACCTGGTGGCACAGCTATATGGCCAGAACTATACGACCTGAACAATGTTTCCTTCCGTATAGTTGGTCATCAAACCCTCTGTACCTGGAAAACAAATTGTACGAAACCATCGATATCTATACGACCGAAACTATACGGCCAGATTTTTTATTCCCACTATATAGTTGGTCATTAAACCGTCAGTACATATGAAATAAAAAAATTCGATGGAAAAAATATCTATACGACTGGAACTATACAGCCACAATTTTTATTCCCATCGTATAGTTGGTCATTAAACCTTCTGTATACATCAAAAAGTTATGTTTCTTTGAGAATTCTTTCTTATCCTGTAACTTAGTGAAATACCTTGTTTTTGACAGAAAAATGATAGTAAATATTGTCGACTAACATCAGCATGTATTAAGCCGGATTTTTAGTACTACCGAACTTCTTCTCCTCAACTGGAGCTTTCTAGCACTCTTTATTAAACATAAACTTAAACTTAAAAACATAACTCAAACCTTTATTTCAAATGGTTTACCTCCCATGAAGCGCTCTTTTATGGTCAATAGCTTGACCTCAATGTTGCTCACTTAGGCCAGATGAGTGGAACACCCACTCCAAAATAGTTGACCTTCAAAGTGATGGCCTCCTTTTCATCATGCTTGGCTTTTGATGTCTACGCACGCTTCTATTCTTGTAGATAGTGTTGGGCATCCAAGTGCAGAGGTTTGTAGAACAATAACAAGTTTCCCTTAAGTGGATCACCCAAGGTTTATCGAACTCAGGGTGGAAGTGGTCAAAGATATCCCTCTCAAGCAACCCTGCAATCAAGATACAAGAAGTCTCTTGTGTCCACAACACACCCAATACACTTTTCAGGTGTATAGGTGCACTAATTCGGCGAAGAGATAGTGAAATACAAGTAATATGGATGATTATAAGTGGTAATTGCAATCTGAAATAAGTGACAACAAGCAAACATGTAACAGGACTAATTGTAAACGGTGTTTCAATGCTTAGAAACAAGGCCTAGGTATCATACTTTCACTAGTGAACAATCTCATATTAACATCTTCTCTTCATTATGCTACCCTGAACTACTCTCCGGTTGGATGATGTAGGGATATAACATCACACCTTAAAGTTCGCATTCCCCATCTAGATAACCCCTCACTATCACCTTGAACGTTAGATGGTTCCGACAAACACCACAAACTCATAGAGACATCCAACTCAAATTATACTCATGATAAGTATTTCTGTAACCTTAGCCAAAGTACCACATTGCACACTGTCAAATTCACACACGTGGGGATAAGCAGAGATTAATTAAAGCACTTGGGTAGTTGAATAGATCTAGACTACAAAGCTCATGATCTCAATAAGATCATGCATAGAGAGAGATATGAACACATAGCTACTCCCTCCTCATCATGGGAGTCAGCAACGACGATGGAGATGGCGGTAGAGTCGATGGAGATGGCTCCGGGGGCACTTCCCTGTCCCGGCAGGGTGCTGGAACAGAGACTTCTGTCTCCCGAATCTCCTCTTCGGTGGCGGCGACGCTGTGGATATTTTCATGGAATTCTGATCTGGTGCCTAGGGTTTTCGTCCCCGGAGGCCTATATAGGCGAAAAGGCAATGCTAGAGGTGGGCCAGGGTGGCCACACCCCCTGGTGGCACGGCCAGGGGTGACCCGCAACACCCTAGGGTGTGCTTGCCTCATGGCTCCCCTCCGTATCCCCTTTGTACTCTGTGTCATGTCGGAAAAAATAGGAACTTCACGCTTTGTTTCGTCCAATTCCGAGAAAATGTCTTTATTAGATTTTCTAAAACCAAAAACAGCAGAAAGCAGGCAACTGGCACTATGGCATCTTGTTAATAGGTTAGTTCCAGAAAATGTATAAAAATACCTCAAAGTATGAATAAAACATAAGAAACTAGATATAAAACAAGCATGGAACATCGAAAATTATAGATACGTTTATGACGTATCAACATCCCCAAGCTTAACTCCTGCTCGTCCTCGAGTAGGTAACTGATAAAAAAGAATAATTTTTGAGGTGACATGCACCATCACAAATTTGATCAATGTATTATAAAATATTGATAGCTGGGATCAAAGTACTCTAACATAGCATGAAAGATATAGTTCTAACAATAAGACATAGCAGCTATGTTGTAACAATGCTTTGAAAGACGTTTGTTTGTTTCACATATAGAAAACATAATGAGAATGGTATTCAGCCTGTCCCTCATGACATAGAAAAACATAAATGCATAGGACACCTTCAAAGTTCATAAGGGTGACTAGATACAAATAATTTAAGAACAAGCAATATCAAAATTATGAATCAATCAACAAGTTTTGGGACAATGCACATTAAACTAAGAATGACCACTATGCTCTCTTAATAGGTGCATAAAGATAGAAGATGGATACTCAACATAAAAGTAAAAGAAAGGCCCTTCATAGAAGGAAGTAGGGATTCAAGTTTCATAAAGAGCTTCCAAAAATTATGGTACTTATTAGCTTTCAGCTCTCATTGCCCCTATCATAAGCATATTTAGGTGATTAAGGCTAAAGTGACACAAATATGAGGATATGCTTGACAAGTTATAAGTTTAAAATCTCATGCCCCTTGCTTACGAGTACCGAACCTCATGTTACTCAACTTTAGTCACGAGTATGTTCTTGTCATTGCAAGTACATGTGTATCATAGAGAACCTCCAATGGGGTACCCCTTGCCCCATGATACAGGAGCTATCCCATATAAAAATGACAAGGCAATAGACAATGAGCATCTCAGCAATCTTTTTATTTGCTATTTGCATAGGTTTTTATTGAGGATGCTTCACAGATTGCTCACTATGGTTATGCTACAATTTTCCACCATGATTAGGCATGGCTTAGGCTATCCACCCATGCATTTCTCTAACACATATACAAACTCCATGAGCTTACAAGCTGCCCTTTTATTTCACACCGACGGGATCCATAAACAAAAAACATGACATCAACTGAATAATAAGTGCAATGTTGAAAGTGTTCCCCATGGTAACATGATTCTGCTCATCCACAACTTATAAAGCGCAAGCATATACGCAGGAAACAATGGTTCAAGTTTATTAAGTGAAAGAAAGTAAAGTGTGCCATCAAGTTTGTGAGAGCTTTAATCACTAATTTTCACATAACAAGTTTAATTCGGAAGGTAGATAAAAACATGAATATACTTGGAATAGCAATAATGCTAATAGGTAGGTATGGTTGACTCTTTGGAATAACTCGGTTTTATTTGGAGTTGGATGCATGAGTGGAACTCATACTTGGTACATGTGGAGGCTAGCAAAAGACTGGGAGCAACCAACTAAGAGAGCAATAATGGCCATAATCACGAAAAGCGACAAAACATTATTAATTAAAGCATAAAGTGATATTACAAGTTGAAAACTAAATGATCATAGAGGCTATGGTGACTTGGTGTAGTCTTAACATGGTGTAAGCATGCGCAACTCAACCCAAATAAAGCATCAAAGGAGAATACCACAATATTATGCTTTTGTATGCTAAAACGATGCATGATTCTTTCAAGGAACATTAAGCAATCTCAATTGTTTGGAACAAGTCATGCTACAACAATAATTATTAAGCATAAAGTCAAAGCAATATCAAACATGACATGATAAAGGCTAGGCCACAGTCAAAACAAAACTCCTTCTGTACCACTTATAAGCATGAACTTCCTACTCTTTTCCAACACCAATCGAAAACTAAAGCTAAACGCAGTGCTAGCAAAGGAGAACACTCACAGAACAATAAGAGTGAAAACTAGAGTGTTCCAGGCAATGAATAACAGGGTGTGTCTCTCTCCAAAAGAAGTGTGTTGGGATCCAACCAACTTATTTAAGCAAACCGAACAAAATAAAATTAAAAACAAAGACGCTCCAAGAACAACACATAGTACATAAGGTAATAAAAATAAACTGTCTTGAAAGAAGACCTGAGATTATTGATGAAGAAGGGGATGCCTTGGGGTGTAAAGCTTTGACGCTTGTAAAGTTTTGTATGAAGGAGATTATTGATGAAGAAGGGGATTGTGTAAAGCTTTGACGCTTGTACTTCTTGAATATTTCTTGGGGTGAAACGGGTGGCATACCCAAGCTTGAGCTTTTGTCCATACTTCATCTCATCACATTGTTCTTCCCTACACTTGAAAATTTCCTTCATACAAAACTTTACACAATCTTCATTAGCAACATTAGTGTATTCAAGATAATAAGTCTTTAGGTTTAGTTTCTACATAAGTAAAACTTCCATTAAAACACAAGCTACTGTAGCAATTCCTTCTAAAATCTCAAGTGATCAAAGATAACTCAAAGAGAAGGAGATTAAGAGGCAAATGCAAATAATGGCAGAAATCTATCAAAACAGACCAGTAGGTAAAGACCGGTTTTTTAGAAATCCTTCTATTGCTCAAGTCTAAAAGTGAAAAACTAAATAAAGTTGTATAATGACCTGGGGAAGAAGCACAAAAAATTACAGCTCAATCCGACGTACAGAGATTTTTCACAAATTTTTAGAGTGAAGCACAAAAATCTGTTTCGGGACAGCAACTTTCCCAAGTCTTACTTCTCTCTCATTAGAGGTTATTCTTGGCACAAAAACCACACAAAAAGGATAAGGAAAGGTTATTACAGAGGTAATAACTTCCAAGACTCAATAAAACAAAAATACACTGAAAGTAAAAATATAATGGGTTGTCTCCCAAAAGCTCTTTCTTTATAGCCATTAAGGTAGGCATGATAATTTCAATGATGCTCACATAAGAAATATGAATTGAAGTAAAAGAGAGCATCAAGAAGCAAATATGGAACAAATTTAAGTCTAACCCACTTCCTATGAAAAATAATCTTGTAAATAAACAAGTCATGAAAGCACAAAGCAACAAGCATAGGAAAGCAAAAACAAGTACAACTTCAAAAATTTCAACATAAAGAGAGGAAACTTAATATTGTTGAGATGCATAAAACCATGTTTCCCTCTCTCATAATAACTTTCAGTAGCATCATGAATAAAATTAACAATATAACTCTCACATAAAACATTCTTATCATGAGCCACATGCATAAAATAATTATTACTCTCCATATAAGCATAGTCATTCTTATTAATCGTAGTGGGAGCAAATTCAACAAAATAGCTATCACTATTATTATCATCACCATAGTCATCAAATATAGGAGGCATATTGTAGTCATAATTAATTTTATCCTCAATAGTAGGTGGCCTGAAAATATCATATTCATCATTGTAATCATCATATATTGGAGGTATAGTATCATCAAAGTAAAATTTCTCCTCCGTGCTTAGGGGACTAAAAATATCATGCTCATCAAAACCAGCTTCCCCAAGCTTAGACTTTTCCATAGCATTAGCAATAATGGTGCTCAAAGAATTCATACTAATAACATTGCTATTAGCATGCAAGTAAAGTTCCATAGGTTTTTTAAATTTTCTCTTCAAACACTTCATGTCCTAACTCAAGATAAATACTATAAAGCTCTCTATTTTTTCCATTAAGCCTAACTAGTGAAAATAAAAAAAATAAGCAAAAAGATATAATTCTAGAATCTAAAGGAAATAACTTCGAGCACTCACACACCAGCAACAGTACTACAAGATAGCTTAGTAGCCAGAGGATGTGAGTACCTTTTACCTTACCTCCCCGGCAACGGCGCCAGAAAATAGCTTGATTTCTATGCACGCTTCTATTCTTGTAGACAGTGTTGGGCGTCCAAGTGCATATGTTTGTAGAACAGCAGCAAGTTTCCCTTAAGTGGATCACCCAAGGTTTATCGAACTCAGGGAGGAAGTGGTCAAAGGTATCCCTCTCAAGCAACCCTGTAATCAAGATACAAGAAGTCTCTTGTGACCCCAACACACCCAATACACTTGTCAGGTGTATAGGTGCACTGGTTCGGCGAAGAGATAGTGAAATACAAGTAATATGGATGATTATAAGTGGTAGTTGCAATCTGGAATAAGAGTGGTAGCAAGAAAACATGTAATAGGACTGATTGTAAACGGTGTTTCAATGCTTAGAAACAAGGCCTAGGGATCATACTTTCACTAGTGAACACTCTCATATTAACATATTCTCTTAATCATGCTACCCTGAACTATTCTCCAATTGGATGATGTAGGGCTACAACAACACACCTTAAAGTTCGCATTCCCCATCTGGATAACCCCTCACTGTCACCTTGAGCGCTAGATGGTTCCAACAAACACCACAAACTCATAGAGAAATCCAACTCAAATTATACTCATGATAAGTATTTATGTAATGTTAGCCAAAGTGCCACATGGTGTGCACACTATCAACTTCACACACGTGGGGATAAGCAGAGATTAATTAAAGCACATGAGTAGAATAATAGATCTAGATTACAAAGCTCATGATCTCAATAAGATCATGCATAGAGAGAGAGATGAACACATAGCTACTTGTAGAGCCCTTACCCTTGAGAGAGAACTACTCTCTCCTCATCATGGGAGGCAGCAACGACGATGGAGATGGAAGTGGAGTCGATGGAGATGGCTCTGGGGGCACTTCCCCATCCCGGCAGGGTGCCGGAATAAAGACTTATGTCCCCCGAATCTCCTCTTCGGTGGAAGCGGTGCTGCGGAACTTTTCATGGAATTCTGATCTGGTTCCTAGGGTTTTCATCCCGGGAGGCTTATATAGGCAGAGGCGATACTAGAGGTGGGTCAGGATGGCCACACCCCCTAGTGGTGCGGCCAGGGGTGACCCGTGCCACCCTAGGGTGTGCCTACCTCTTGGCTCCCCTCCGTCTCCCCTTTGGACTACGTGTCGTGTCGGGAAAAATAGGAACTTCAAGCTTTGTTTCGTCCAATTCCGAGAATATGTCTTTATTAGCTTTTCTGAAACCAAAAACAGTAGAAAACAGAGAACTGACACTATGGCATCTTGTTAATAGGTTAGTTCCAGAAAATGTATAAAAATACCTCAAAGTATGAACAAAACATAAGAAAGTAGATATAAAACAAGCATGGAACATCGAAAATTATGGATACGTTTACAACATATCAGCTTTCTTTTTCCTGGGGAAATGAATAACCAAATGATCCTGCAAAGGCAAATGAAGCTTCACGTTCTCTTCATGTAGATTAATCAAAGCCTTAATAGTTCTTAAGAAAGGACAGACTAATATAATAGGAGCAGTAGCATCTTCAAGCATGTCAACAATAACAAAATCAATAAGAGCAGGATAGCCTTTAATGTATACTAAAGTATTCTCCTTAATTCCTATAGCTTGTTTTTAGCTAGAATCTGCTAGATGCAATTTTAACTCGGTGATTTCTAAAGAGCCAAGATTTAACTTATTAAAAAGACTCTTTGGAATTGTTGAAATGCTTGCACCTAGATCACAAAGTGCAGCTATCTCATTTGTCCCAATTTTAATCTTAATAGTAGGCTCAAATATATCATCAAGCTTAACATGTAATTTTTCAGCAATTTTCTTATATTCTTCTTCAAGCTCACGTACCTTTATTGCTACCTAATTAATGAAGTGTTGGTACATAGCTTCCTCATTTTCTTCACTTACCGTAATCTTAATGTTGATCCTTTTTACAAGATCTTCAACAGTGTAACTTGGCGAAGGAGCATTACTATAATCAAGTTCTTCAGGCTCCTCCCTTTGGATTCTCATCATCTTGAGGTCTTCAACAGATTGGGCTCAGCTTTACCTGCAAATTTAGCTAGAATGAGAGTTTGACTCTCGGTTATCTTACCTAGATGTGCCTCAACAATCCTCGTTCTTTCTTGGAGGGCCTGCAAATCATTCCTCAAACTTACAACTTGGTTAGATAATTTACCAAGCATAGCATCACAGTTCTCCGTTATGTTAACAAGAATATTGTTTTTCTCATTTTGTGAGTCTATAAAGGATTTAAGTGTTTCTTGGAGACTACCATTACTAGTTCCCATATTATTATTAGTGTTACCTGGAGGACTAGAATAATGTTTCTGAAAATTAGGATTATAATTCTTCTTCCAAGCAGGGGTAGAATCATTACGACATATGAAGTCTATTTCTTCAATATTTGATTCAGCGATAGCTCATACATGGTTTTCCTTACCTTTTATGGCTAATATGAGCTCATCGAACTTAGCATTGAGTTCTTTATTTTCTTGTGGTGAGACGGAGTTCACCTTCTTCGTGTTTGATCTATCCACATGCCATTGGGCATGGTTGTCTTGCATATTGTGTAACAGCTGCTTTGCTTCGGTAATATGTTTACCCATAAATGTTCCTCTAGCTGCAGTATCAAGCATAGACTTAGACACATGATTAAGAGCATTATAAAATAAATGGAGAATTAGCCAATCTTCCATCCCATGACTATGACAGTTTCTCATGCATTCTTTCAACCTCTCCCATGCAAGCGCTAGTGGCTCACGATCTTTGTTGGGTCTGCAGCATAGAAAACAAAAAAATTCCTACGGTGTGAACTACACGCCAAGATCTATCTACTAGGTACAAAGGAACGGGTGGACATACATCCAACGAGAACTTACCCTCGAAGACAACGAGTTTTGTTAACGAGTAGGAACTCGTGGTTGATGTAGTCGTACACTTGCCGATCTCAAGATCGTGAGGAAGTATGAGCGCCGCAACTCAGCAGCTCATCCGCACTCACACACACGTTCAAGCCACCGGACAACCTAAACCTCCTCGCTCCAGCGATCCAGCGGAAGTATCAACTCCTTCTAGACGAAATGCCACCGGGAACATGTATCTCGCTAATCCGAGACCATGGGGGAATAATTCTAGAGGGGGAGAGAGATCCTTCACAAGGAGGTGTGTGGATGAAGGAGGGAATGGGTGGCCTTTTATAGGAGGAGGGGGTGCCCCCTCTCTCCATGGCCGGCGCATGGGGGGTGACCCCTCACCTCCCCCATTCATGTGGTGGTAACCCCTCCACATTAAAATGCCTCTTCACATTCCCTTTTAAAGTCTCCACTTTAAATGAATTAAATTTCTCCAAATTTAATGCTCTCTCATTTAATAAAACTCTTTTTATTAAATTTATTCAGAATTTTGTTAATTACTTTAATTAACAAACATTCACATATAGCCCCTTGCAATATTTCAATATCACATGCAGAACCACTTTCTGCAATTTCACCCGAAACAATTTCCGGTTTCTACTGAAACAATTCCTGTGCTTTGCAATTCTTTCGTCTGAAACATATGTGCTCCAAAATGGTGTCCGGTAACTCTTAAGTGTGCCACCCTACGGTTCTCGAATAATGCAGACATGATCGAGACCCTTCTTCGATCAATAATCAACAGCGGGACCTGGAGATCCGTACTGACTCCTACACATTCAACGATGACTTCTGTGATTGTGAGAACCTTTAATGCTTGTAACTAAATCCCTTTGTCTCTCGATATATTACATGTCCGAGATTCGATCATCGGTATCTCCAGACCTTGTTTGATCTCGTTACCGGCATGTACTCTTTTCTCGTTCCCGTGATATAATATTCTAGTGATCACATCACTTGCTTGCAAGCTATCTTAATGTGATATCACCGAGAGGGCCCAGAGTATATCTATCCGTCATCTGGATTGACAAATTCCACTCTTGTTCCATGAGCCTCAACATAACACCTTCGTAGTACCGAACCCATCTTTATAGTCACCCTGTTACGGTGTGACGTTTGATGTTATCAAGATACTCTTCCAGTGTTAGCAATTAACATGATCTCATGGTCTAAGGATAAATATTACTTCGTATGATGTTATAGCAATATAAACATAATGACTTGATCATAATGTTATACTTCTGATGAATGTTCATCACATCATTCCACCAATGGTGTGACCTTGTTATTAACAACATCCAATGTCCATGATCAAGAAACCTTGATCATCTTGTTAATCAACAAGCTAGTCTATAAGAGAGGCATAACTAGGAACCCTTTTTGTTTATTAAACACACATGTATTGATGTTTCCGATCAATACAATTCTAGCATGTAAAATAAACATCTATCATATATATGGAATATATAATAACAACTTTATTATTGCCTCTCAGGGCATATTTCCTTCAATCTTCCTGTCTAAAACCAGTAATGTTAGATCTTCGTTGCATAGTCTTTGCAGGTGGGAAAAATTTAGTCATAAATAAAGAAGTACATTCCACCCATGATGTAATAGTATTTCTAGGAAAAAGATAGCAACCATTCTTTTGCTCTTCCCCTAAGAGAGAAAGGAAATAAACGCAATTTGACAGCATCGGGGTCAACATATTTTATGCGCATCATATCACATATTTCAGTAAAAGTATTCAAGTGCATACCTGCGTCCTCAATAGCAGAGCCTCCAAATTGATTATGTTGAACCAAACTTAAATAATGGGGCTTAATTTCATAATCATCAGCAACAATTGCTGGCTGGGTAATAGGAGTACGCAAATAATCACTATTGGGTGTAGCAAACTGAACACCCTCAAATCGGCCCTACGCAAGTTTTAGCGCTTCCCGCCAAACCCGCACAGAAACGATTCAAGGACGCCCACCAGGCACTTGCGTGCGGGTGGAGAACGAAGCAATACCATTACACATTAGTCCACGATGGAACCCACAGAACATATATATACAACAACGACTCCATGAGTCAAGAATACAGATATAATATACAAAGATCCAAATCACCTTGAAAACGATAGAGTGTCCGACTACGGACAAGATGCAAATGGGGCTAAGATCCCTGAAGAATAACCAATGGCGTCCATAACCCTGCCCAGGCCAAGCCGGAAGGGTAACCCTTCTAACGACGTCGATCTCAAACCTGCTAAAACAAAAGGGGTGCCGACAAAGGGCAAAGGAAAAAGAGGAGCGTCAGTACTGAGGCCAGTACATGGCGAGGCTAGAATTCGGCGGCTCTCGCCTACATAGGTATGGTGGACTGAAGCGGCAGCGCAGCATGCACTAAACAATCTATAGAGACTCGATTCAACTATCGACTATTAGAGAGGGATAAGAAAGACCTATTCGAAACCACCTGATACTAACACCAATCATACCCATCTTGGCATTTCCCCCTCGATACCAAACAAGGAAGTTAAAACCGAGGAACTCACACGGTTGGCAGTTTTATTCATTCCATTATAGTGGAAGCACTTACTAGTCAGGTATAGATAGCATGAGTCATCCTGATAGCATAAGTAGTGGGCAGTTTTAGTTAACCATTCAGTTGTAGTTGCAGTACTTACTAGTCAGATACCATTAGCATGTGACATCCCAAACCCAGCAGTTGTTGGCACTTTTATTTCATTCCATTGGGGTTGCGATACTTACTAGGCAGTTATAACATGACACGATACACACCAGTTCCACCAGTGGTTGGCACTTTTATTATCCATTCCATTGTAGTGAAGCTGCTTACTATTCACATATTAAGTCAAATTTATAGCACTACTTTAGTTATGCTTTTCTATGATCGAGATACTGTGCTCCAGGTCGTCCATAACCGTGGACACGGCTTTCAGAAAGATTTACCCTATAGGGGTGCACAAATATTAACACACACACGATCAACCTCGGAAAAACCAAATCAAAACCCAACGAGGCTTTCACGACAAAGCAATCGTAGGATTCATAAAATATTTCAGGGGCCACCCCACTAAGCTACCTAGGGTTTGTGACGACGGCTGTAAACGACTTGGAACCCGAAAGTGTGACTGGGCTTGTCGATACTGCGAAAACGTGGCACGATCCAAAACAGTACAGGTGCTCCACGCACAATCTTAAATAAAGCAGTAAAGCATGGCATACGTACAGGATAGTAATAAAGCCCCAAACTAGTTTGTGGCCCCAAGAAATAAGAAATGAATCAAGTTCTGGCTTAGGGGATTCATGGTCCCATATGCGGATAGTGCGATAGTCAAGGAACAGGTATCAAGTACTCAGAGTCCTACGGGACACAAGTGAGCATGGAAGAACCAAATAACATCTATTGCCCACCGATGCCTCTGCATTAGTTATATCTATTCCCAGAAATTTAATAGTTGTATTTAAAGTCATGATTATCTCCACCCTTAAGCATCTCCACCATTACGCATATCCACCATTAAGCATCTCCCCATTAATCATGTGCCAACTTGTCGTCAACGGTGGAACGACAACAACGTGAAGCAACACATAAACAAGCAACTACGACTCGCAAGGCCGACTATCTATCAAACAACAAGCAATAGGATGTGTCCAAGGCAATATAGAGGCTGCAAGGAATATAAAGGGTGCACGGAAACTAAAGCATCGCAACATGGATAGCAATAGATCAACAGAAGGAAGTAAAGACTATAAATGCAAAATAGGTAGAAAGCAGGAGATTGCTCGCCTCGGAAAGCACTGCCGAAGATATATCCGAAGAACTTGTCGAAGCTCACATCAACTCACCGGCCTAATCCATGAAGAAGCAAAGCACTAAAAGAAACACCGAATATACTATTTAATACCAGGTAGAAGATCTGGGATGATGCATGTATGATGCATGGCATCGCAAAGATGCGATGCGACTAGGGAATATTAAGTGGAACCGGGGTCCCGATAATAAATGTTGAATTAACAAGGTGAAACAGGGCATCGGTTCGCTACACAAGTTTAAATGGATTCGATATAAGACTAGAATAGCCCGCATATAGACTCCATATTTAATAATGAGTGAATCGGCACAATACCCCCAAACCACCAAACATGTATGCAAGTATGAATAATTTAATATGCAACAAGTATATATAGTATTTATAAAATAGGGATATCGGATCGGGGTCACACATTGGGACTCGACGATCTTGGGTTCGGGGTCGGCGAGATCGATCTTTGGACTCCGGGGTTGGGTTCATGAAGGAGAACATGGCGTTCCGTGAAAGAGCTCTTCGGGTCATCAACTCCGGGAAGGAGATCTTCGGGTCTATGAATGAGCACTCGGGTTCTCACATCGGTTTCCGATCTCATCGGCGGACGATCTTGACTTGTTGAGGTTGTTCGAGGAAGTTCTTGCCGTTGTAACACTTGGTAACGATGGTCATCGGAAGGTCTTGTGCCAGATTTATGGGTGATGGCACATATGATCTTGTGTTTGGAGATGAGCACGGACACCGGGAAAGTGATACACAAGCACAGATAAGAACAAACATAGGAATAACATAGCTTGATCAACAAATAAAACAAGCAGAAGGCCACTAATGCGTCGAGCTGCAAAGGACAGAGCGTGGCCAAGGATAGGCGGCGGCGTGCTCGGCCAGCCGAGGTCGAGCAGGAACAGTAAAGGCGCGCCTCGGGGAAGACGCTGGAGCGGGCCGGTGAGGTGCGGCCTTGCAATCGCGCGGGCGCGAGGCCAGGGGAGGAGTGAGAGCGGAGGCAGCGAGGTTGCCCGGCTGCAGATAGGGGCTTCTCGGATGTGCAGGTCATCGGGTCGCCGCGGATAAGCGATGGCGGAGAAAGGCGCGGAAGGAGACGACTCCATTGTGGCCTGGTCGAAGAAGAGGAGGCCAAGCAGATGGCCTGCTTGAGGGCGCCGACGCTGGAGCAGGCGGGGGCGGCCATGGTCAGCGAGGTCACCGGCATGCGGCTACACGCGATCGAGGACTCCGGGCGATGCGGTCCTTGAGCCGGTTCTGCCAGGGCGACGGGGCCGAGGCGCGCGCCGTCCTAGAGGCGAAGTCGTGCGACAGCGGCGACCCACATACGGCGGCAGCGAGACGCGAGGTTGGTGGCAAGTAGGATTCCCAACGGCGCGGGCCTAGAGGGAGGAGGCCATGGAGAGGCGAGGTTGTCCATGGCGGCTGAGGGCCTGCGAGTGGGAGCGAGCTAGGGGTGGCAGAGGACCTCGGGGGCGATGGCGAGGAAGAGGGATGCGCTACGGCGGTGGTTGGTGAAGACATGGGGACGAGGGGAAAATAGAGGAGGTAGAGGGTCCCGATTGTAAGGATGAGAGAGGCGGCGAGGTGCTAAGTGCAAAACGCTAGGGGGTTGGTGGTGGTTGTCGATGTGTGCAGGTGGGCGCGTCCCTGTGCATGTGTTGCCGTGCATTGCAACGTGATAGGGTGTGGCGGCTGTGTGTGTTGGTGGCGGCAGGTGGAGGCGTGCGTGTTGGGTGTAGCGGGTGGCGGCGGCGGACTAGGGATTAGGGTTTGGGGTGGCCTGGCTAGCTGGGCCTTGGGCCTGGCCGGCTAGGTTCCCAAAAAAACAGCTTTTTTTATATTAATTCTTTTTATATTTTAAAAGCCTTTTACAAATAGTTTTTTCACAAATAAAAGATCCACAAAAGACCAGGGTTTTTTATTTGAAATAAAGACGGGGGATATTAAGAAAACAAACATAGGATTTTATAAAATAGTTTTAGACAAACTTATGCATGATGATGACGATGCTCAAATGCAATGTGGCATGGTGACATGAGCATGCGGTCATGATGATGCACAAACTAGAAATAACAAAGTGATTTTCTAGTAGTGGTTTTACCCGGGTGCTACAATTCGACACCACTAACAAGGGATCTCGCCCTCGAGATCCGCCTCGTGGTACCAGAAAGAAGGTCGGCGATGTAAATCTTCTCGCTTCATGTAGATGCTCGCGACACCACTAACAAGAGGTCGTTGTCTGTGATCGTCGAGAGAACACTCCGGGAAACAAAGGACGAAGGTAAAGGTATCCACAAATAAAGTCACCTCTAACTTCGATAGAAAGAGAGAACCGATGCATTCTCATCCACTTCAATGTACACGAGCAAATAGAGTGAGTAGTCGGCATGGGGGCCAATCCATCACGCACCCGAACTATTACTCCGCACAATCAGTAGAAAAGCATGCAACCATTCTCGGAATCAGACTGAAGATCTCGACAATCGAGGTTCGGAACAAAGGAGTGATGCAGGCTCTGCATCGGATCTGGCGTAGATGATGTTGTTGCGTCGGAAAACACCGGAAGGCACAAACAAGGAACAAAGAATGGTACCACAAATAAGGATCACTCAGATAGCATGAAGTCTGGAGGTAGAAACACCGTTGCCAAAGGAGGAAGCGAAACCCTGAAGGTACGACGGAACCCAACCACGAGAAATCCTGGACTTGAAGAAAGGTAAGAGAGCAGATCCAAAACACGCAGAGGTAAGTGGAGAACAGCAGAGGGATAAGGAGTAAAATCAGACCTAATCATATCTATCCAACTGATTTTGCAAAATAGTTTCGACACTCTACATCGGCCGTTAGCTAGGTTATCCTACAGGCTGGACCAGTGGGGTATCGCAACTGCTGAGCTCTGATACCACTTTGTAACACCCTCAAATCGGCCCTATGCAAGTTTTAGCGCTTCCCGCCAAACCCACATAGAAACGATTCAAGGACGCCCACCAGGCACTTGCATGCGGGTGGAGAACGAAGTAATACCATTACACATTAGTCCACGATGGAACCCACAGAACATATATATACAACAACGAATCCATGAGTCAAGAATACAGATATAATATACAAAGATCCAAATCACCTTGAAAACGATAGAACGTCCGACTACGGACAAGATGCAAATGGGGCTAAGATCCCTGAAGAATAACCAATGGAGTCCATAACCCTGCCCAGGCCAAGTCGGAAGGGTAACCCTGCTAACGACGTCGATCTCAAACCTGCTAAAACAAAAGGGTGCCGACAAAGGGCAAAGGAAAAAAGAGGAGCGTCAGTACTGAGGCCAGTACATGGCGAGGCTAGAATTCGGCGGCTCTCGCCTACATAGGTATGGTGGACTGAAGCGGCAGCGCGGCATGCACTAAACAATCTATAGAGACTCGATTCAACTATCGACTATTAGAGAGGGATAAGAAAGACCTATTCGAAACCACCTGATACTAACACCAATCATACCCATCTTGGCATTTCCCCCTCGATACCAAACGAGGAAGTTAAAACCGAGGAACTCACACGGTTGGCAGTTTTATTCATTCCATTATAGTGGAAGCACTTACTAGTCAGATATAGATAGCATGAGTCATCCTGATAGCATAAGTAGTGGGCAGTTTTAGTTAACCATTCAGTTGTAGTTGCAGTACTTACTAGTCAGATACCATTAGCATGTGACATCCCAAACCCAGCAGTTGTTGGCACTTTTATTTCATTCCATTGGGGTTGCGATACTTACTAGGCAGTTATAACATGACACGATACACACCAGGTCCACCAGTTGTTGGCACTTTTATTATCCATTCCATTGTAGTGAAGCTGCCTACTAGTCACATATTAAGTCAAATTTATAGCACTACTTTAGTTATGCTTGTCTATGATCGAGATACTGTGCTCCAGGTCGTCCATAACCACGGACACGGCTTTCAGAAAGATTTACCCTGCAGGGGTGCACAAATAGCAACACACACACGATCAACCTCGGAAAAACCAAATCAAAACCCAACGAGGCTTTCACGACAAAGCAATCACAGGATTCATAAACGATTTCAGGGGGCCACCCCACTAAGCTACTCGCAAAAAAGTTGGCCGGCTCCAGAATGGACCCAGGGTTTGTGACGACGGCTGTAAACGACTGGGAGCCCGAAAGTGTGACTGGGCTTGTCGATACCGCGAAAACGTGGCACGATCCAAAACAGTACAAGTGCTCCACGCACAATCTTAAATAAAGCAGTAAAGCATGGCATAAGTATAGGATAGTAATAAAACCCCAAACTAGTTTGTGGCCCGAAGAAATAAGAAATGAATCAAATTCTGGCTAAGGGGATTCATGGTCCCATATGCGGATAGTGCGATAGTCAAGGAACAGGTATCAAGTACTCGGGGTCCTACGGGACACAAGTGAGCCTGGAAGAACCAAATAACATCTATTGCCCACTGATGCCTCTGCATTAGTTATATCTATTCCCAGCAATTTAATAGTTGTATTTAAAGTCATGATTATCTCCACCCTTAAGCATCTCCACCATTAAGCATCTCCACCATTAAGCATCTCCACCATTAAGCATCTCCCATTAATCATGTGCCAACTTGTCATCAATGGTGGAACGATAACGACGCGAAGCAACACATAAGCAAGCAACTATGACTCGCAAGGCCAACTATCTATCAAACAACAGGCAATAGGATATGTCCAAGGCAATATAGAGGTGCAAGGAATATAAAGGGTGCACGGAAACTAAAGCATCGCAACACGGATAGCAATAGATCAACAGGAGGAAGTAAAGACTATAAATGCAAAATAGGTAGAAAGGGGGAGATTGCTCGCCTAGGAAAACACTGCCGAAGATATATCTGAAGAACTTGTCGAAGCTCACATCAACTCACCGGCCTAATCTGTGAAGAAGCAAAGCACTAAAAGAAACACCAGATATACTATTTAATACTAGGTAGAAGATCCGACATGATGCATGTATGATGCATGGCATGGCAAAGATGCGATGCGACTATGGAATATTAAGCGGAACCAGGGTCCTGACAATTAATTAACAGGTTCAATTTATTTATCTACCCCGCAGATTAAATGTTGAATTAACAAGGCAAAACAGGGCATCGGTTCGCTACACAAGTTTAAATGGAGCCGATATAAGACTAGAATAGCCCGCATATAGACTCCATATTTAATTATGAGTGAATCGACATAATGCCCCCAAACCACCAAACATGTATGCAAGTATGAACAATGAATATGCAACAAGTATATATAGTATTTATAAAATAGGGATATGGGATCGGGGTCACACATTGGGACTCGACGATCTTGGGTTCGGGGTCGGCGAGATCGATCTTTGGACTCCGGGGTTTGGTTCGTGAAGGAGAACATGGCGTTTCATGACGGAGCTCTTCGGGTCATCAACTCCGGGAAGGAGATCTTTGGGTCCATGAAGGAGCACTCGGGTTCTCACATCGGTTTCCGATCTCATCGGCGGACGATCTTGACTTGTTGGGGTTGTTCGAGGAACTTCTTGTCGTTGTAACACTTGGTGGCGATGGTCATCGAAAGGTCTTGTGCCAGATTTATGGGCGATGGCACAGATGATCTTGTGTTTGGAGAAGAGTACGGACACCGGGAAAGAGATACACAAGCACAGATAAGAACAAACATAGGAACAACATAGCTTGATCAACAAATAAAACAAGCAGAAGGCCACTAATATGCGTCGAGCTTCAAAGGACAGAGCGTGGCCAAGGATAGGCGGCGGCGTGCTCGGCCAGACGAGGTCGAGCAGGAACGGTAAAGGCGCGCCTCGGGGAAGACGCTGGAGCAGGCCCGTGAGGTGCGGCCTTGCAATCGCGCGGGCGCGAGGCCAGGGGAGGAGGGAGAGCGGAGGCCGCGAGGTTGCCCGGCTGCAGATAGGGGCGTCTCGGATGTGCAGGTCATCGGGTCGTCGCGGATAAGCCACGGCGGAGAACGGCGTGGAAGGGGACGACTCTGTTGCGCCCTGGTCGAAGAACAGGAGGCCAAGCAGATGGCATGCTTGAGGGCGCCGACGCTGGAGCAGGCCGGGGCAGCCATGGTCGGCGAGGTCACTGGCACGCGGCCACACGTGATCGAGGACTTCGGGCGACGGGGCTGAGGCGCGCGCCGTCCTGGAGGCGAGGTCGTGCGACAGCGGCGACCCAGGTACGGCGGCAGCGAGACGCGAGGTTGGCGGCAGGTCGGATTCCCGACGGTGCGGGCCTAGAGGGAGGAGGCCAGGGAGAGGCGAGGCTATCCATGGCGGCTAAGGGCCTACGAGGGGAGAGCAAGCTAGGGATGGCAGAGGGCCTCGGGGGCGATGGCGAGGAAGAGGGATGCGCTGCGGCGGCGGTTGGTGAAGACATGGGGACGAGGGGAAAACAGAGGAGGTAGAGGGCCCCGATTGCAAGGATGAGAGAGGCGGCGAGGTGCTAAGTGCAAAACGCCAGGGGGTTGGTGGTGGTTGTCGATGTGTGCAGGTGGGCGCGTCCCTGTGCATGTGTTGCCGTGCATTGCAACGTGATAGGGTGTGGCGGCTGTGTGTGTTGGTGGCGGCAGGTGGAAGCGTGCGTGTTGGGTGCAGCGGGTGGCGGCGGCGGACTAGGGATTAGGGTTTGGGTTGGCCTGGCTAGCTAGGCCCTGGGCCTGGCTAGCTGGTTCCCCAAAAAAACTTTTGTTTTATTAATTCTTGTTATATTTTAAAAGCCTTTTACAAATAGTTTTTGGACAAATAAAAGATCCACAAAAGACCAGGGTTTTTAATTTGAAATAAAGACGGGGGATATTAAGAAAACAAACATAGGATTTTATAAAATAGTTTTAGACAAACTTATGCATGATGATGACGATGCTCAAATGCAATATGGCATGGTGACATGAGCATGCGGTCATGATGATGCACAAACTAGAAATAACAAAGCGATTTTCTAGTAGTGGTTTTACCGGAGTGCTACACAAACTCCCCAAGCTTCTTTTTAGCCATATTTCCTATGTTTTGGGGGTTTCTTAAAAAGAGACTTATAATAATAAAAACAAGAATTTAAAGGCTAACTATTTTTTTTTGGTTTTTCAAATAAAGACTGAAAGCAAACTAACAAAATTAAAAACAAGAATTAAAACTAGCAAGGTTCCTACTAACCTCACCAGGGTAGCTATTGCTTCCACGGCAACGGTGCCAGAAAAAGGGTTGATACCTTCGATCCGGATTACGAATTTAGTATAGCTCTTTTTCCCTAGTAGACCTAGGTTTATCGAATCCTCGGGAAGCAGAAGCGTAGTGAAGTTACTTTAACGGACCTTCGGGAGTTTTAGAATTCCTTTTGTGTTTTCACTGGACCAAGAGTTTGTGTCTTTTGTTGTTGTCGATGATAGAGAGAGAGGGCCTAGGGCATTTGGTTTCACCTGTAGCTGTGCAAAACATCTGATGAGAATAAAAGATAAACATAAAGTATGGATGTAATTGTTAGAGCAAGATAAATTATATGTGGACAGTGCATCCATAATTGCTATTGCCTCCACAATCTCTTATAGCAATAACCTACCAGTCTCATCCATAGAAGAAAGAGAACTAATGATATGGAAGGAAATATGCACTGAGAGGCAATAATAAAGTTGTTATTATGTATTCCTTATATATGATAGATGTTTATTTTGCATGCTAGAATTGTATTGATCGGAAACATCAATACATGTGTGTTTAATAAACAAAAAGGGTTCCTAGTTATGCCTCTCTTATAGACTAGCTTATTGATTAACAAGATGATCAAGGTTTCCTGATCATGGACATTGGCTGTTGTTAATAACAAGGTCACAGCATTTGTGAAATGATGTGATGAACATTCATCCGAAGTATAGCATTATGATCAATTCATTATGTTTACATTGCTATAACATCATACGAAGTAATCTTTATCCTTAGACCATGAGATCATGTTAATTGCTAACACCGGAAGAGTATCTTGATAACATCAAACGTCACACCGTAACAGGGTGACCATAAAGATGGGTTCAGTGCTACGAAGGTGTTATGTTGAGGCTCATGGATCAAGGGTGGAATTTGTCAATCCCGATGACAGATAGATATACTCTGCACCCTCTCGGTGATATCACATTAAGGTAGCTTGCAAGCAAGTGATGTGATGACTAGAATGTTATATCACGGGAACGAGAAAAGAGTGCATGTCAGTAACGAGATCAAACTAGGTATTTGGATAGCGATGATCGAATCTCGGACATGTATTATATCATGAGACAAAGGGATTAAATTACAAGCGTTAAAGGTTCTCACGATCACAGAACTCATCGTTGAATATGCAGGAGTCAGTATGGATCTCGAGGTCCCGCTTCTGATTATTGATCTTAGAGGAGTCTCAATCATGTCTGCATTATTCGCGAACCGTAGGGTGACACACTTAAGATTTACCGGACACCATTTTGGAGCACATATGTTTCAGACGAAAGAATTGCAAAGCGCAGGAATTGTTTCGATAGAAACCGGAAATTGTTTCGGGTGAAATTACAGAAAGTGGTTATGCATGTGATATTGAAATATTGTAAGGGGTTATATGTGAATGTTTGTTAATTAAAGTAATTAACAAAATTCTGAATAAATTTAATAAAAGAGTTTTATTAAATGAGAGAGCATTAAACTTAGAGAAATTTAATACATTTAAAGTGGGGACTTTAAAAGGGAATGTGAAGAGGCATTTTAATGTGGAGGGGTTAGCACCACATGTACGGAGGAGTTGAAGGGGCACCTCCTTGAGGCGCCGGCCATGGGGAGGGGCACCCCCCTCCTCCTATAAAAGGCCACCCTCTTCCTCCTTCTTCCTCACACCTCCTCGTGAAGGATCTCTCTCCTCCTTTAGAATTATTCCCCCATGGCCTCGGATTAGCGAGATACATGTTCCCGGTGGCATTTCGTCTGGAAGGAGTTGCTTCTTCCGCTGGATCGCTGGAGCGAGGAGGTGGAGGTTGTCCGGTGGCTTGAACGTGTGTGCGAGGATGGATGCACTACTGATTTGCGGCGCTCGGACTTCCACACGATCTTAAGATCGGCAAATGTATGACTACATCAACCACGAGTTCCTACTCATTAACAAAACTCGTTGTCTTCAAGGGTAAGTTCTTGATGGATGGATGTCCACCTGCTGCTCTGTACCTAGTAGATAGATCTTGGCGTGTAGTTCTCATCATAGGAAAAAAATTCTATGTTGCGGACCCAACAGATATGTATAGTGACGTCACCGTTAATCCCAAGTAAATCCTTGACATACAGCCGTACTACCCCTTCTGTCACTAGGGTTCCTAGCCTGAAGATTAGTCATTACTCATACTCCCTGTACCTGGCTCAATCCTCGAGGTCTTGGGTACCTGACAAGTCCTTAGATTGAGGCAAGAGAGGATACAATAATCATCATGTCATACAAACTAATACATGATCACATCTATGATAAATAACATGCATAAAAGCTACATGGCTAGGCCGAAGCCCTTAGCCCAAGGCGAATTACTCACACATAGAGATGAGATCAAAGATCATAAACAGTGTAATGGAAATCATGAGATTGATAGCAACTAGTCTTACAATGTTGCCAATCGAAGATAAGATCTACTATTACAAGTGGTGGAATATGGCTATGGTGGTGAAGAATGGTTTGGAGATTAGATCTAAGTCTATTCCTCCAGTGACTCTTCGGTGTTGTGGATGCAGGGTTCTGGTGGCGAGGGGGCGAAGCAGGGCTCTTTTCTCATCGCCCGAGGCTTCTTTATATAGGGGTCCCTTCACGAAAGTTGTTCTATCTGACCTAGCAGTGGTGGCGGCAACTATATGACCGGAACTATACGGCCGGAATTGTATTCCTGCCATATAGTTGGTCGTTAAAGCGTCAGTCTCCACTTCACGACTCCTGGTTTCTTTGGGTTGTTGTAAATCTCATATGTTTGACTTTAATGTAGTGATTCCCATCATCAAACGTCATTATCTGTGCACGGAAAAATAGCAAGAAAGGATTGCATACCCCTTTGATCATTAGGCATTAGTTGCAGGGTTTAGAGAGATATTTGTAATTGTTAGAGCAAGATAAATTATATGTGGGTAGTGCATCCATAATTTCTATTGCCTCCGCAACCGCTCATAGAAATAACCTACTAGTCTCATCCATAGAAGAAAGAGAACTAATGATATACATAGTGACATCACCGTTAATCCCAAGTAAATCCCTCACATACAACCGTACTACCCCTACTGTCACTAGGGTTCCCAATATGCAGATTAGTCATTACTCATACTCCCTATAAATGGCTTAATCCTCGGGGTCTTGGGTACCTAACAAGTCCTTAGATTGAGGCAAGAGAGGATACAATAATCATCATGTCATACAAACTAATACATGATCCCATCTATGAGAAATAACATGCACAAAAGCTACATGGCTAGGCCAAAGCCCTTAGCCCAAGGAGAATTACTCACACATAGAGAGCATAAATATTTTAATGAAAATCATGAGATTGATAGCAAATAGTCTTACAATGTCGCCAATCAAAGATGAAATCTACTATTACAAGTGGTGGAACATGGGTATGGTGGTGGAGAATGCTTTGGAGATTAGATCTAAGTCTATTCCTCTGGCGGCTCTTCGGTGTTGTGGATGCAGGGTTCTAGTGGCGAGGGGGCGAAGCAGGGATCTTTTCTCGTTTCCCGAGGCCTCTTTATATAGGGGTCCCTTCACGAAAGTTGTTCTATTTGACCTAGCGGTGGTAGTAACAACTATATGACCAGAACAATATGGCTGGAATTTTATTCCTGTCGTATAGTTGGTCGTTAAAGCATTTGTCTCCACTTCACGACTCCTGGTTTCTTTGGGTAGTTGGAAATCTCGTATCTTTGACTTTAATGTAGTGATTTCCATCATCAAACATCATGATCTATGCAGGGAAAAATAGCAAGAAATGATTGCATACCTCTTTGATCATTAGGCATTAGTGGCAGGGTTTAGAGAGATATTTCATCAAAAATATGAATAATATCCAGTTTAAATATGAACGTAGATGACTATATTTCAGTGCCATCATGGGGCTAAAATATTTGACGCTAATTTTTGGAAATATGAAGACAAGAAAGACAAATGGTAAATTTAAGTAAACAAAAAATGTGGTAAGGACCAAACTTCGGGTGGGACCTTATGGTAGGTGTTACACGAGATCTACGGCGGCTCATGTGGACGGGCGGAATATGTACTCCATTGTTGCTCCTCTGTATAAAGGTAAGGCCAACTGTAAATAGAAATAGGTTCCAACATGATATACGTTGGCATGAAGTGAAACAAAAGGGATGGGGTCTTATGAGATTACTAGATCATGATGGCGCACGTTGCCGCACTCGTCTATTTTAGATTTATATATACATTTTATAGAAATATGTGGTTAAATATTATACAGTTTACTATTGTCAAGGTATTGTTAAATATGATTCATTTTAGGTTAATTATTAAATAAACAGGGATGTAGTTGCTCTAGCCTTTATCTTATTTATTTTGTTACAGAGTAAGAAAAAGGGAAAAAAACTTTAACTTGTCTAAGAAAAATATAAATAAATGAAATGATCAATTGCTTTGTGTTCAGCTGAAAATTCTTGGAAAACTAATAATGTTTTTCCCCAATGTCCTCCTTGAGAGTATTGGCATGTTGGAGATCATATCTTATATGTGAGGCGACATCTTTGACGCGGCTCCAGGAACATGGGGGATGAGGATAAAAAAACTTGGACGAGGCTCCAATCTCCTTCATGGCGCCGAAGAAGTACTGGGTCACCAAAACTATGTCCATCGTATCGTTTGCAATGGTACCAGTGACATTCGTAGAGAATGCCAAGAGGATGTCTAATCATGAAGCAAAATATAGCATGTTTTGACAATCTCTTATAAAAGAAGTTAAACATCATATGATATATGGCATAAATATGGCAATTTCTACCTATGTGGATTTTTTTGTCGTATGGTATACCTTCTGTTGCTACATGGTACGTAAACATCAGCCTCCCGTAAACGAATATTTCAGTGGCATGCATAGTCCCAATTGTAATGTCCCGCAACACTCTTTTTCTGGAAAGCATACCGGAGAGAAAAAATAAAAAATAATGGCAATGATATGAAGTTGCAAAAATAAAGGAATTTTAGTTACCAGATAGATATATATATATCCCTTGGCCAGTTCTTTTCTCTAATAATAAATCGGTTGATGCCAAATTCAACCCTTTCTAATTTTGTTACAGATGTTAGCACGTGAAAGATATTTAGAAATTATGTTTAATATAAACAATCGGAGACATTAAATAGATGAGGTGTAAATATAAAGATCAAGTACAGCTATAGAGTTTATACAATTCTTGAGCACATCTGTAATAGGTCGGTGACAAAGATGTACCTGATCTGTTCACTGGTAGAAAGATGCATGCTTTCTATGTGTGATCCAGCTAGTAATCCTTGGGGATGCAATGTTGACGTGAAACTACTCTAAGTCTCTAACCATACAAATAAAACAAGGCGGAGGCACACCTTTGCTAGCTTTTTTACTAAAAAGAGACTATACAACTTTCTGCAACAAAACTGAACTTCATTTTTCATATATGCGAGTTTCCACCAAAACGGAATACAGAAGTACATAAAACATACACAGGTGATGTGGGGAAAAAATCAATAGACCAGCTGCACGATGTTGTGGCTGTAAAGCAGCAAGTAAATAAAATAGGAAGTTGTAACTGAGGATTTGGACTGACCGGTTACAGGGGATGGAAACGACGTCTGCGACGGTGAGGCTTCAGATGCCAATATTCATGCCGCTCAGCACAAGCGGTAAGAGCAGGCTATGAGTGCGGACGACCAAGACTGCAAAATCATCACGTCATTTATGCTTTGCTCTCATGTCCTCTTCCAATCGCGATTGCTATAGGAGTGAGATCTACAGTTATAGCAACCTAGGTGAAGGATCGGTAGATTCTCATAGGTCATGAGAGAAGGACCTGCGTAGCCACAATCGTTGGACGAGCTGTCAGGTTTTCCCAAATAAATCAGGAATCAGCATATGTAGGCTCGTACAGGGAAGGAGAAGAGGCAGGAGAGTAGTAACTTGTATCCACTACCGTCGCCAAGTAGTGGCCAGTACTTCTGCCATTAAGCGCGCACGTACAGGCAACAAGGTGGTGTACCTCCATCGTCTTGTCTTCCCGTACCAAAGCCGTGGGCACCTGCTCGCTCGCACGACGCTGCCTCCATGGTATTGGTGCTACATAAAATTGCCTAGTACGTGGGCTTTAGTGAATTTTAGTGGCCAATTAATCAGGGTGGGCCGATTTGACATGTAGAGTAGCTTCCCCTAGGGACATCCGGCCCAATTAGGAATTGAGGGAGATCAAACGGCCAAAAACTGCACGGAAGAGCAATCCAATGGCCAGAAATGGTGAAGGCGTGAGCGGCTTCCTAGTTGACTCGGTTATAATATCCCTAATAGGAGCCATTCACTCTATGATATTGTGTGCAAATTGAGGTTGCTCCTTTCATAATAACAGCTAACAGTTTGAGCTGCAGGTTAAGAGGGATCAAATCGATACTACATAATGGTCAAATAGTATGATGTGTGTAAACATGTAGTATATGATAGCAGGACAATAGCACGATGGAAATACTATAGTTCGTAAATCGGCGAATGAGAGAGATATTATATAATCATATCTCATGTGGACAGGTACAACAGAGAATGTAAACAAATATGTTAAGTGACTAATAATTTACAAAGAAATAGTACAGTACATAAAAATAGTTCAATGCGTGGTGTTTAAGCATAACCACAACGGGTTAATTTAATACATAACAGGTGTATATCAAGTAAAGAACCTGTTAGTTAGGAAACTTATCATGAATACAGTACATTGCCAACAAACAAATCACGTAGGGAGATCTGGTTTTACCTCGGTCAGGGCAGCGTCTAGGCCTCCTCCGTATCCTCACGGGTCACGTCGAGGTCGCCGAAGGTGCTACGGTCGTAGTGGGTGTCGACGACGAGGAATCAGATCTTGGGCAGGTGAGGATACGAGCAAAACACTGGACCACGGCATCCGTGGAGCAGATCATAGGCGTTCGATGATGTGCTCAGCACACCGGACAAGAGGGTTCGTTGAGCAGATCAGGTGTGGTGGGTACGCTGGCTAAAGTGCAACGGGGATGTTCCGGCCGGTGACATATTCCTGGAGGAGAGACGGGGTCAGTTTTAGGTATTGTTAGCACTATATGGGGAAAATTATGAGTGAATCCCCCACCCACCGAATTTAATAGGGATCAAATGGGTTTTTCAAAGTATCTAGAATTTTGGCGCATGAACTATGTCCGGATACACGGGATATTTTACCGTTTTATTTTGGTTTTAAATTTGATCATGGTCCATGTAATAATAGAAATTTGGTAGGCCGTACCCCCTTTGTGTTCAGGAATCCAAGGTTGTACTCCCTCAATCCAACACATCAACTGATCATCTATGGTCGTACTCCCAATGCTCAGGATCTCGAAGAAGAATGGATATCATACTTAGGAGTTTAAAAAAATTATGAGATAAATTACATCATGTTGGAAGGATGATGTTATACAATCATGCAAATTTGCGACTTCCAACTCATATTCATTTCATGGTCATGTTAGGAGCCATCTTATCAACAAGTTTTTTTACATACATAGGTGATGCCCTAAGGTCATCCGTAATGTGTAAAAAGGCACACCTTAAGACCTATGTGGCATCCGCTAACTAAGGTTCACCTTATACAGTATGGATAAAACAAAGTTATCTTTAAGCCTAAGGTGCACCTCAAAATCTTATGGGTTGACCATAGAAAATAGAAAGCATTTCCTCTCTCTCCTTATTTCTCATGTGATCGTTTTCAAATGGGGTTCAAAATTTTCAAGATTCTAAATCTTAGCAAGAAGGTGAACCTATCGTCGAAACTCTCACTGGTTTCTGATATATTAATTTTCACCCCTCGATCGGTACCTCCAAAAGCTTTTTTGTAGAACTATCAAAGCAAAACCTATAATTTACTTCTAGTTTCAAATTTGACCTAATTCCGAGATATCGACATAAAGTCAATCAAATGTGCAGGGTTAGCTAGGAAGCTTGAAAATCCATAAAACATGGGAATCGCAAGTACAACATATTGTCAATCCACTATCTATGTCTGTCAACTTGGCTTGTGACATCCATATACAATATTCTTTGCACTTCTCTTTACGGAAAAGAACAACTAACCTCGCTCGTCTTCACTCGGAAAATATAGAATTGAATGTTCTTTGCTGGTAGTTGGACACTCGCACCCACGACACTGCTTACTACCAGAAAATGCACCCATCTACCTCTGGAATGACATTTAATTCAAGAGCTATTTGTCGCGCTTACTTGTAGCTTAAGTTTGACCTAATTTCGTTAAATTGTCAAGATGCAAAATCTTAGCAAGAAATTGAACCTATCATCAAAACTCTCTTTGTGTTCCGATATATTAATTGTGACCCCTCGATGGGTACCTTCAAATTAAAAACTTTTTCATAAAATTTTCAAAGCAAAACCTACAATTTACTTGTACTTTCAAATCTTATATCTTATATTTACTAATTGGAGGCACTCGTACGAGCCTCCGCGTTAATTCTAGAGAATTGGTTAATGCCGTCCATCTGATATATCGGTATGTAATCATTAACCGTTGGATGTAGTTAATCACTTTCCACGCACCCTTCCGTACCGTACCATCATATCCGGTACCGAAACAAAACCCCCACCCAAAGGAAAAGAAACTCAGGTAACAGGGGATGCCCTAGCGCCGCCGCACGATCAAAGCTTCCATGCCCTCGCACCAATGCCTCCACTGTGTCATGTCTGCCAGGCGGCTCTTGCGGCAACCAGTGCAAGTGCAGCTCACCTGCCAGGCCCAGGCGCATGTTCCATGGATTTTTTTCTCAGCCTCGACTGACCAAGCGGTGTTCGTGCATGTCATGCATCAGGTGATAGTGTGCCAGCGATAGGGGATTCAGGTTTTCTTTTACGATTTATAATCACTTCTTTATATGCCTATTCTTTTTTACACATTATGTTGAGTTAATCAAGATTATTGGTGTGAGCTAATTAATAACCGGTGCAGATATCACACGGCCCCTACTACCTGTATCGGAATAGTGCTCACCATCAGCGGCAGGCTGTCCTGGTAGAGCACACAAATTTAATTTAGTATCGAGATTATCTCTACAGGAAGCCAAGAAAGCAAAGTGCATCTGCAATTTAATAAAACTGATCGTTTGCTTGGTTCAATTTTGGGGAATGAGTTGATGAAAATGGAGAGTACAAATCGAAGCGCTGGAGGTGAAGAAGCCGGAAAATGATAACACAACGAGTTGAGTAGGCGGCAGGAATACAGAATGTCTAGCTGCCGGCGGCGCGGTGTGGCCGACGGCAGCATCACCTGTACAACATAGTACAACATAGGTCCTAATAGTCGTCTATGTATTCGTTGATGAAAATCAGAATGATTGTAATTCTGCTTCTCCAATGTTTGCAAATGTTTCATCTACATTGTAATTCAGCTTTCTGTTTATCTATATCCTAGGAGTGTACTCTCATTTAAGAAGGATGCTATGGTATCCACATCCATATATACAACTATAGTGGGATTTAAATTGCAAGAAGTATTATTGATGATTTTTTTATTTTGCAGGCTTTTCTCTCAATTCTGTTTTTTGCAGGAGATCTCTGGTCATGACTAATTGTGCCAAAGGTAATTACTAAGAACTCATGGAAAAAAATTAAATTTGCAGCATCTGTAATATTTGCTCAGACACTATTTTCTTCCCTTTTTCCCCATATTTAGCAACATATCTAACGCCCCATAGTGATGCTATTTATAGTTGTTGGATTATACTTTTAAATGTTAGAAAAACAAATTACAACCACAAAGTATCGTCTATTCATTAAGTTTTTCTTATCATGATTATGCAAATTTGAATTTCAATTTATGCAATACATGCATGTCATTTTCTTGAGCATATTTCTATCATGTACGAAATGAGAATTAACAAACCTGACAAAGACTCAATAATGCATGCCTGCTCTAAAAAGTAACTCATATAAGATACACTTTTTACTCTTTTCATATTGTGCACATTCTGTCTGGTATTTAAAAGGCACATATATCATCTCATAAGCTTAGAAATTTATATTGTAGTATCATGAGATTCTGTCCCTAGATCGATCCTCTTTGAATTTGTTATTTTTTTTGGCATCCAATTTAACGAATAAAGCTGGATCCAATAATTATGTTTGATATACTTCAATGATTTTAAATTAAGACTACTGCTTTTCAGAGTATTTATCACCATTTCCTCAGATAAATATTATTTTATTTCCCAGTTGAAGATAGTGAAATTCGCCTTGCAGCCAGTGCATATGTGTAGCTATACCAGTTCAGAGTATAGAAGTTTCCCAACAATATCAAGATAAAAATCACAAAATCCATACACGAGTACAAAAAAATTCATGGCTAACTAAAATTAAGATTACGTAATACACATGTAATTTTCCAGTCTATGAAAAATACACATCATATTGGTATTCTACAAAGTGGGTGGCGTGTGCAGGCCCGCCGGTTGATGTCCATAATTTCACATATAAGTGACTTGACGTCCAAATGAGAGTTCTATGCTCACATTTACTTTAAAATTGAGAGACGGAAAGTTTGTACTCTTCAGGTGATAATGAGAATTTGCTCTATTTTAATCTTGCATTATTAATAGATGTTCAGAAAACTGATATACGTCTAAGCTGGGAGAAAAAAGTGTTGAAATTAGGAAGGGATAATATTTGCTTAATAGGCGACGTGGCAATGTGTGGAAATAATGGTGATTTTCTCAAAAGTTATTCTTCAGGTTCATGTGTACTCCCTCCGTTTCAAAATATGCTTTAGCTTTGTGAAAGGAGTGTATTTAGACCCTTTTTAATATATAGGTTCACTCCAAACCTACACACTAAAAGGGGTCTACATACACTCTTTTTACAAAGCTAAAACATCTTATATTTTAAAACAGAGGGAGTATTATAGATGTTTCTTGCACAATGATTTAGTGGAAGCTCTATGTTCTAAGGTCATAGTATGTCCAGATCGCTCCTCTTGATATAATTGTCTCTTGAGCTCTATATACAGTTATTTTACTCTCATGTTAAATAGGAGTTATGCATTTAAGTATCCTTGGGTGCAAGTGTAGTATTTGCTTCTTTTACAAAAATATTCTCTCATCATTATTTCCCCGTTCACTAATATACTTTTCCAGGAATCTTCGATTCCATATATCATGCAACATCAGTCCGTCCTTTGTTGCAAATTTTTCGCTTTTGTCTTCCAGGCCAAGAGCCGAAAAAAAAAATATGACGGGGATAGTGACATTCAATCTTCATAAGAAATACTTCACATGGAGATCTTGCTCTCACTTCTTCATGTTGGTTCAATTGTTTGTTCTCCTTCCTTCAACTCGGCTGCTTATATAGCTTTGTGTCACATGAAAAAAACTTCCCCCACAAATGAATGGATCTAACTAACAAAATTCCATTGATGAATGCATGATTCTTATTTACTGGTTCATTATATAATTATAGTTTCTCAAGTAAGTGTTAAATAAGTTTAATCTATTCTCCTATTGATGAGTCATCTTTGAATAGCCTTGTGCATTTTTTAACTTAAATTTTAATCATCGGGCTAAGATTTTCATAATGCTGCTGATTTTCTATTCCACCTACCAAGATATTCAAAGCCAATAAATAATTTTAATTTATTATATTCATGTGTTCCTCAATATAGCTAGCCCATGCAGGTGCACGGGTTGATGACTAGTTTAACCTAATTTTGATAAATCGACTTAAAGTGATTAAAATGGGCAGAGTTAGCTAGTAAGTTTGAAAGCTCATAAAACATGGGAATCGTAAGTACAACATGTTTTCGATCCACTATATATGTCTGTCAACTTGGCTTGTGGCATCCACATCCAATATTATTCGGACTTCTCTTTACGGAAAAGAACAACTAACCTCGCTCGTCTTCACTCGGAAAATGTAGAATTGAATGTTCTTTTCTGATAGTTGGAAACTCACACTGGCGGCATTTTTTACTACAACAAGATGCACCGATCTACCTCTGAAAATACATTTAATTCAAGAGCAATCTATCGCGCTTACTTGTAGCTCAAGTTTTACCAAATTTTGTTAAATTGTCAAGATGCAAAATCTTAGCAAGAAGTTGAACCTATCGTCAAAATTCTCGATGTTTTATGATATATTAATTGTAACCCCTCGATGGGTACCTCCAAAAGAGTTTTCGTAAAGCTTTTAAAGCAACCTATAATTTACTTATAGTTTCAAATTTGACATAATTTCGATAAATCGACATAAAGTCATTCGGTCAAATGGGCAGAGTTGGCTAGGAAGTTTGAAAAGTCACAAACAAAACATGGGAACCATTGGTATAACATGTTGGTCCACTATATATGTTGGTAAACTTCGCTTATGACATTCAGATCCAATATTCTTCAAACATTTCTTTACGAAAAAGAACAACCTCGCTCGTCATCACTCGGAAAATTGAGAATAATTGAATGTTATTTCCTGATATAGTTGGAAAATTATATCGACGGCATTGTTTACTACAAGAAAATGCACCCATCTACCTCTTTAAAAAGTCATATATTTCAACAGCAATCTATCACGTTTACTTGTAGCTCAAGGTTGACCCAATTTCGTTAAATGGTGTCATGCGATGCAAAATCTTAGCAAGAAGTCAAACTTGTTGTCAAAACTCTCGATTGTTTTTCATATATTGATTGTGCCCCCCCCCCCCCCGATCGGTATGGTACCTTCAAAAGCTTTTTTGTAAAACTTTTAGAGTAACCTACAATTTAGTTATATTTCAAGTTTGACCTAATTTCGATAAATCGTCGTGTAGTCATTCAAGTGGGCAGAGTTAATTAGCTAGGAAGTTTGAAAACTCAAAAAACATATGTGAATCATAAGTAAAACACGTTGGTCCACTTAATATGTCTAGAAGCTTGGCTTATGGCATGGAAATCCATATTCTTTGGGCTTTCTTTACGGAAAAGAACCATCTCGTCATCACCCAGAAAACTGAGAATTTTATTTTCTGATAGTTGGAAACTCACCCCGACGACATTATTTACTACAAGAAGATGCACCCATCTACCTCCAAAAATACATTTAATTTAAGAGCAATCTATCACGCTTACTTGTAGCTCAAGTTTGACCTAATTTTGTTAATCGACAAGAAGTCATTGAAGTGTGCAAAGTTAGCTCGGAAGCTTGAAAAATCCTAGTACTAAAAACTTAGGTATTACGTATAAGAAACTTTGGTCCAGTTTGTGTGGTAATTGGGGCGGTTGCATTTTCTTTTAACTATGGTAGGTCTCGTAGGAGTGAGGTGCTCGTTAGTTAACACGGTCGGTGGAAGTACAAGTTACATAATGGACCTCATAAAAATGAAAATTGCACCCAAGTCCATGCATTTAGCACAAGGACCCTGAAACTAAGAAATAAAGTGTGTATTTTGAGGTTTGCACATACTAGTGTTCATCGTGCTAAATACTATCAGTAGAATCTTTGTAGATGCTAAGAATGGAAAAGAAGATCCAACGGTTAGCAATGTTTGGATTTGTCGGTCTTGATCCAACGGTCAATGTTCGAAGTTATCCGTACACTATACAGTGGTATGGTATGGTATTGTAAGAGATAAGACAAGATAAAGATAAGATAAGAAGTACTGCGAATGGCCGATCTTTTGAGTAACCTTCCTTCCCGATGTTTGGGAAGCAAGCGAAAATTTCGAAAACCAGAAAAGTTTGAAGTTTTTTGCCGCCAAGTACCATAGTGGTTTCCTTCCTATGTACTCCTCGTCCCTACTCCACACCAACGCGGTTGCCGAACATGCCAGAGACATAGAGCTGTCGTACCAAGGCACACGTGCGCAGCACCATGCTGTGGACAAGGGAGAGATCAGTCGGTCCGGCGCGCAAGAGGAATGGGGAGGAGAGAGGGAGGATGGATGGTGAGAGGCAGCAAAGGAGAGAGAAAACACACAATTTGTTTTATGTGCATAGGTCCTGAAATTTACTACTAGTAGAGTTGTTGCAGGAGTATCTCGTGTCAGAAACCCATCATAACTTTCCTCTGACATCGAACCGCCTTCAACTCCTCTTCGTTGCTACCCTCTTACCTTGCCTACGTTTTATTCTCTCAGCATGTACAACGCGTGGACAAAGGTGAGCATATGTCTAACAGCCCAATGGTCAGGATTAGTGCTATGGATCCAATTCAAAACTGCTCCATTATAGTAGTAGAGATAGAGATATCTTACCACTATATAGTGTATGAATAACTTTGAATATTTACCGTTGGATCAAGACTCACGAATCTCAACATTTCCAGCCGTTGGATCTTGTTTTCCATTCTGATGGCTCTGTAGTGGCGCCCAGGAAAATGCTGGAGCGATGATGATGTAGAGCTCGTTGGGAACCCCAAGAGGAAGGTATGATGAGCACAGCAGCAAGTTTCCCTCAGTTATGAAACCAAGGTTTAATCGAACCAGTAGGAGTAAGGAAACACCCCAAAGGTGTTACTAGTTGAGCCTTGGCAGGGCGCACTACCAGTGCTAGTAGCAACATGGAGACCTGCACAACATAACCACAGAACTTTGTCCCCAACTTGCGATGAGGTTGTCAATCTCACCGTGTTTTGCAGAAAACAAAGGATTAAACGTATCGAATGGAAAGAAGTAATAGTTTGCAGAAAGTAAACACAAAGCAGTAAACAATTTGTAGATTGTATGTAAAAGACAAGGATCGGGATCCATAGTTCACTAGAGGTGGCTCTCCTTAAGATAGATAACATGCTGGGTGAACAAATTACAGTGGGACGATTGACAAACATCGAGAAAGCAATACATGCATATACTAATCATCTTGACTCCTTTGAGACTTGATTGGGAATTACAACATTATACATAGACCGCCATCCAACTTCATCTATGACTAATAATCCACCTTCAGGTTATCATCTGAACCCCCTCCAGTACTAAGTTGCAAGCAACAGATTATTGCTTTACGAACTACGTGTAAAGTAAACAATACGATTGTTCTATGAACAAAGAATTGTTGTTTTCTCCCTAGTAGCAACAACACATCTAGTACCTTAGAGATTTCTGTCACTTCCCCAGATTACCAAAGGCATGAACCCACTATCGAGCATAAATACTAACTCTTGGAGTTGCTAGCATCTACTTGGCCAAGATAGCTACTAACAACGGAAAGCATGCAAGATCACAAATAAAAAAGACATGATAGAATCAATAATTAATCTGAAATAGCATCTCAATATCCATCGGATCCCCGCAAACACAACATGTAGAATTACAAATAGATGATCTTGATCATGAACGGAGCTCACAAGATCTAAACATGAAAGCACAATGGAGGAGAACCAGCCATCTAGCTACTACATGGATCAGTAGTCCAAGGATGAACTACTCATGCATCACACCGGAGGCTTTCATGGTGATGAAGAAGGCCTCCAGGGTGAATTCCCCTCTCTGGCAGGGTGCCGGGAAGATCTTCAGATCCCTCCCGATCTAGGGATGGAGATGACGGCGGCTACAGACTCTTTCGTGGATTTTTGATCGGGTACTTAGGGTTATCGTCCCGACGACCTACAATTTACTTGTAGTTTCAAATTTGACCTAATTTTGATAAATTGACTTAAAGTCATTAAAATGGGCAGAGTTAGCTAGGAAGTTTGAAAGCTCATAAAACATGGGAATCGCAAGTAGAACATATTGTCGATCCACTATATATGTCTGTCAACTTGGCTTGTGGCATCCACATCCAATATTCTTTGGACTTCTCTTTACGGAAAAGAACAACTAACCTCGCTCGTCTTCACTCGGAAAATGTAGAATTGAATGTTCTTTCCTGGTAGTTGGAAACTCACACTGATGGCATTGTTTACTACAACAAGATGTACCGATGTACCTCTAAAAATACATTTAATGCAAGAGAAATCTATCGTGCTTACTTGTAGCTCAAGTTTGTCCTAATTTCGTTGAATTGTCAAGATGCAAAACCTTAGCAAGAAGTTGAACCTATCGTCAAAACTCTCGGTGTTTTATGATATATTAATTGTGACCCCTCGATGTGTACCTCCAAAAGATTTTTCGTAAAACTTTCAAAGCAACCTACAACTTACTTGTAGTTTCAAATTTGACTAATTTCAATAAATCAACATAAAGTCATTTGGTCAAATGGGCAGAGTTAGCTAGGAAGTTTGAAAACTCATAAATAAAACATGGGAATCGTTGGTAAAATACGTTGGTCCACTATATATGTCGGTAAACTTGGCTTCTGGCATTCAGATCCAATTTTCTCCGTACTTCTTATGAAAAAGAAAAAACTCACTCGCCTTCACTCGGAAAATGTAGAATTGAATGTTCTTTCCTGATAGTTGGAAACTCACACTGACGGCATTGTTTACTACAACAAGGTGCACCAATCTACATCTGAAAATATATTTAATTCAAGAGCAATCTATCATGCTTAATACTTGTAGCTCAGGTTTGACCTAATTTCGTTAAATTGTGAAGATGCAAAATCTTAGCAATTAAACCTATCATCGAAAATCTCGGTGTTTTATGATATATTAATTATGACCCGTCGATGGGTACCTCCAAAAGATTTTTTGTAAAACTTTCTAAGGAACCTACAATGTACTTGTAGTTTCAAATTTGACCTAATTTCGATAAATCAACATAAAGTTATTCGGTCAAATGGGCAGAGTTAGCTAGGAAGTTTGAAAACTCATAAACCATGGGAATTGTTGGTACAACATGTTGGTCTACTATATATGTTGGTAAACTTGGCTTCTGGCATTCAGATCCAATATTCTTCGGACATTTCTTTACGGAAAAGAACAAACTCACTCGTCATCACTCGGAAAATTTAGAATTGAATGTTCTTTCCTGATAGTTGGAAAATCACACCGATGACACTGTTTACTACAAGAAAATGCACCCATCTACCTCTAAAAATTCATATATTTCAAGAGTAATCTATCGCTCTTACTTTGTAGCTCAAGTTTGACCCAATTCCGTTAAATAGTGTCATGATGCAAAATATTAGCATAAAGTCAAACATGTTGTCAAAACTCTAGGTTGTTTCTTATATATTGATTGTGACCCCTCGATGGGTACCTCCAAAAGTTTTTTCGTAAAACTTTTAGAGCAACCTACAATTTACTTGTAGTATATAGTTCAAATTTGACCTAATTTTGATTAATCGACATAAATTCATTCAAGTGGGCAGAGCAATAAGCTATAGGAAGTTTGAGAACTCATACAATACAGGAAATCGTAAGCAAAATAAGTTGGTCCACTATAGATGTGTGAAGACTTGTCTTGTGGCATTCAGATCCATATTCTTCGAACTTCCTTTATAGGAGAGAATAATCTCGACATCACTCGAAAAATTGAGAATGTTCTTTCCCGTAGTTGGAAACTCACACTGATAGCATTGTTTACTACAATAAGATGCACCCATCTACCCTTGAAAAGACATTTAATTCAAGAGAAATATATCGCGCTTACTTGCTTGTAGCTCAAGTTTGACCTAATTTCGTTAAATTGTCAGGATGAAAAATCTTAGCAAGAAGTTGAAACTATCGTCAAAACTCTCGGTGGTTTCTGACATATTGATTGTGACCCCTTGATGGGTACCTCCAAAATCTTTTTCGTAGAACTTTCAAAGCAACCTACAATTTACTTATAGTTTCAAATTTGACCTAATTTCGATAAGTCGACATAAAGTCATTCAAATGGGCAGAGTTAGCTAGGAAGCCATTCAAATATTGACAGACATTTAATTCAAGAGCGATATTTTGTGCTTACTTGTAGCTCAAGTTTGACCTAATTTTGTTAAACTATCAAGATGCAAAATCTTAGCAAGAAGTTGAACGTGTCGTCAAAACTCTCGGTAGTTTATGATATACTAATTGACCCTTGAATAGGTACCTTTAGAAGATTTTTCATAAAACTTTCAAAGCAACCTACAATTTACTTGTAGTTCGAATTTGACCTAAATTTGATAAATAATTGGCATACAGTCATTCAAGTTGGCGGAGTTAGCTTGGAAGTTTGAAAGCTCATAAAACATGGGTATCATCAGTACAACATGTTGGTCCACTCTTTATGTCTGAAAAATTGTCTTGTGGTATTCAGATCCATATTCTTTAGAGTTTTTTTTACATAAAAGAACAATCTCGTCATCACTCGAAAAATTGAGAATTAAATGTTCTTTCGTGATAGTTGGAAACTAACACTGACGACATTGTTTACTACATGAAGATGCACCCATCTACCTCTGAAAATACATTTAATTCAATAGTAATCAATTGCCCTTACTTGTGTAGCAAATGTTTGACCTAATTTCGTAAATCGGCAAAAAAGTCACTAAAGTGTGCGAAGTTAGCTGGGAAGTTTGAAACACCATATTTCTAAAAACTTTGGAATTATAAGAAACCATGTTCCACTTTGTTTGATAATCGGGGAAGTGTAATTATTTTTTAATTGTGGTAGGTTCTGTAGGAGCGAGGTGCTTTAGTTAACACGCGGTCGGTGGAAGTACAAGTTACATCAAGGACCTCATAAAAATTAAAATTATATCCAAGTCCATGAATTTAGCACAAGATCCCTGAAACTATGCAATGAAGTGTCTTTTGAGGTTTGTGCGTATTCTAGATATTGTAGAGCCAAAATTTGTTCTGAAATAATCTACATTCTAGCTTTTTACTACTAGTACGTATAGTAAACAAGAATCCATAAAACAGAGTGGTCGTGCTCTCTATCAGAGTAGTAACTTGGATTGGTTTTTTCACATATCTAAGTACTACTACTAATTATAATTTTTCAAAAAAAGTACCAATAATAAATGTAGTACTAGTTTATCTGATTTGTTCTACTACTAGTACTAGTACTTCCTCTGTCTGGAATTATTAAGGCCATTTAAATTTGATAAGACCAAAAAAGTTAATTATAAGTTGGTGTCGAAGATAAGTGCATGCAGTCATCGGTCTCTCCCTCACAGCATTGTACACCCTGCACCAGGTTGTAGGCTTTTTGTCTCTCTCTAGGAGTAGATCTTCTTGCCTATCACTCACTTGGATCTACTTTCCTCGGTCTCTCCCTCTGTCTGTACTGTACTATCTGGTATAGTACATCGTGATACCTGCTTTACTCACCTGTCAACTTTCTACAGCCTTTTTGTTTTGACGAAGTATGTACAACGTGTGGACACTGTCTAAGAAAAAAGTGGCCAAGTGCAGTCGCTACCGGTGCGCCAATGCCTAGCGTATTCCTATACAATCGTACTAGTGCAGTATGAAAATCAATCAATATACTCTTCAATATACCCACCCAACCCGGGTTTCTAGCCAGCGGGCACTATGTCAGCGAGCCGATCTTCCCTCTGTAACCACTCCCACAAGTTCGTGTACCGCGTTAGCGGATTCGAATGTGAGCCGGCTACTATGGACGCCGTCCAGTCTGAGGTGATGATTGACTGCCCCTACGACGGCTGTTTTAGCTTGGTCGCCTTCGACAAGCTCGACGAGCACAAGATCCCGTGCTCGCACGGCCCGTGCTCCTGCATGGATTCCACATGTGATTTCATTACCTCGCCGGTAGGGCTCCTTCCCCACATGAAGGAGGCTCACGGGGTCATAGTAACTAGGTTCATCTACGGCAACGCCTTCTTTTGTCTCATCCGACTCTGCCATCAACAAGCACGACGGTATTCATGCGCTTCCTCTGCGGGGATGACGGTGCCATGTTCGGCCTGACCATCAGCGCGGTCAGCCCGGCCATCGTCATATCATTGGTGTGCATCAGGCAGCACATGTGCTTGTGGCCGCGGTACACAGTGAAACTATGTGCGCCTGGCCCGCCGGGGTCGGCGGACATCTCGATGGTCGAGAGTCTTAATGCGGTAATCGAGCTGACGAGCAGCTCGTCGCCGACTAACTTCCCATCCGACAAGCTCAGGATGTACCTCGGGGTGCCTCCGCGGTTCCTGATGAAGGTTGGACAGTCCACCCATGTATCTTTCTGGATTTGCCTCGACAGGAATAATAATCTTAAACTACAGCTGATGATCAAGACTGTAATGGTGTATTAGCATATAAATAGTACTACTAGTAGTACTATTTTACTACTCCAGTTTACTAGTAGTAGTCGCATGTAGGTTCTCTTTTGGTACTAGGAATGATGCATTTTAGATGTAAACTAACTTTGTTGCTAATGTTATTACGGAGTATTTAGGGGTTTATTATGACTTTTATGTAATTTTTCACTTCTACGACATGGACGAGAGATAAACACACTAATCGTTCTTATGGTGTATCGATTTTAGTCATCTAACTCAGTGATTACGGAATTTTATGCCCAAACTAATCAATTTGACTTGATTTAAGTCTTGAACCAGGATTGCCATCGAAACTGTGCTGGTGTGGACGACACATCGACGTGGGTCCAGCGTGCAGGATAGGCTACCCTGGATTTTTTCCTAAATATCTAGAAAATAATATGGACATCTATGACATCAACTCAATGTTATCAGAATCATCATGAACCATGTTTTCATATTATATGAGTTTGACATTATGTAAGTTAGTATGTTTATACATATAGTTGGTCAAACTTTTTAAATATTGACTTTGACAAAACCTAATATGCTTTCTAATTTGGAAATGAGAAAGCATCTAAGTACTAAAATGCGTCGAAATACATGCGTATCTAGACAAAGCCAAGTCAGTAACTACAATTTTAGGATGGAGGGAGTAATTATTTATGAGTAATCTATTTTTCACAATTTTTTCTACTATGGCATGTGCCCATGACTAGAGCATGGACAAATGCATAATAATCACGCGACCATACGGTGGCGATCTACTCCATATTGGATTACCCTCCGTGCGGAGGCGCACTAGTGGAGCACACGCTCGTGTCGTTCCTGAGTACGTAGTACTACTAGTATACGCAAATAGGAGTACAAAAATGGATAGATCTTTTTGCTCATCGTATTATTATTTTTCCTGTAAGGCAACCTGGACGTGACTACTACAGTACTATATTAGCACAACTTCTGCTTTTGGCGCTACAAGATGAATGTCGAACTCTCTGTGTAACAGTACTATACTAGTACTTCTTGTACTCCGTAGTTTTTCAGACACGCAGTAAAGTAGTGCAGTAAGTATGTTTGATCAAGATGCATGCAACAAGCATTGGTTTCACAGGATAATTCAGATTTTTAGATATCCAAATTTCTACTCTAGCTCGATGGCTCAAGATACGAAGCAGCTAGTACTCCTCTATCCTCCGGCTGTCGCCCAAATCAAAATGAACATGCAAAAGATTGTGTATCTTGGAAATTTCCATGGTCATTTCTTACCTGCAGATCTTTATTTTGTTTCCTTCGAGGCAACTATAAAGACTGATATGTACTAGTACAAGTAACAACGTGCTACGATTGGACCCTACAGCTAGTACTAGACATAGACTCTAATAGCTACTCTTGTCACATTGAATTGTCTAAGAGGTGGAGTTCATTTTTTTCTCCAATAGGTGGAGTTCCTTTTTTTCCTGAGAGAGAAAACCTTTTTTATTCCTTGTTTGATTCAAAGAAAATTCAAAAGTTTTATGAAGGATCTTGTCCCTTAGGAAATAATCCTACGCTATTTTTTTATTCATAGGATTCCAATATATAGGAATTATGTCTCGTTTGGAACGCAGGATAGGAAAAAAATATAGGAATCGGAAAAACACGGGAATTGAGATTCCTTCAAAGTATTCCTTTGCCCTCTATTTTTTAGTAAAATTTTCATCCACTCCAACCTCATGGTATAATTGCTTTGCTTTCCCTGTGATTCAAACATATACTTGATCCAAATTCCTGTAGTTTCCTCTTTCTATATTTTGAGAATCCTGCAAAACAAACGAGCCCTGGGAGATGGTCTTTTTTGTCTTTGATCATTTTTTTAACATAGGGTCATAGAGCTTCCTTGAAACACGAGGAGGGTGGAAATTGCACAAACCTCCAACAATTAGATTCAAAATTGTAGAGAACTCTAGGTAATCAGGATAGTATAGTTGCAAGAAACTACTATAATTACGTTTTGGGTACAAATGCTGCATATATCACAATTTTTTGATTAGCCCTCTTAACATTATTTCTGACATACTCGGGGCTCAACAGTTGGAGCTCTTTTCAACTACGGCTCTAATTGTTGGAGGTTTGTGCAACTAGCCTCAATTGGAGCCCCACCCCCATTCTCTCACCTTCTGCAGTACTACTAGTAGTACTACTACGCACCATCAACCTTTGTCTTCTCCATCTCACCCTGTCCGCTAGCTCACGACAATGATATGCCCTCCCTCTCCCACCCCACCCACCCTAAAGAAAGCCCCCAAAACACCATTCGCAGCCTCCTTCCGTGGTGAGATCGAGCAAGGTCTGTAAAGATCCTGAGCAGTTTCAGAAGGTGTTCACCGAAGGCCCTCTTCAAGTACTCATCAACCATTGCGACGCCACCACCGTCGTGAGCCTCTTCGGTTCGTCCAAACATATTCTTCAATCAGTAAAAGAGAGTGCAAGTACGCCTTCTCCTCATCTGTTTGGCCTCCCATGTGTTCTTCATTCTCACCCGACGGTGAGACCATGGGAATCCAAAGACTGCTTCGAAGTGGCAGGCAGCCCGTGCAAGCTGACGCTACTGGATAGGTTCTCCTCCGATGATGTGATGCAAAATGGTTTTGATGAGCAGCGACCAGGCGGCAATGGAGATTGGATCGTCACGGTTGGTCCCGATTTTACGTGGGACCTTGTCAACGTGTACACTCGTCGCAAGATTGTTATTTCGCAAGTGTCGGGGTTTGAACTGACTGAAGGTTCTACACTTACATTTCATGATGATGTTGATGAAGGTCAATGTACTAAACTGCATAAGATAGTCATTTGCCAAGTTCCGACAGCTGCTGGGGGATACAAAGATTTCTCTCTAGTCACCATTTTTGAATTCAAGATTGTTGTCATTAATAGGAATGATAGTCATGGATGGTCAGTGTAACATCCCAAAACTTAATCCAAGGTTAATCAAGATCAAATCTACCCAATTTAGGGTTAACAAAAACTTTTCCATTTAAAATAATTAAGCATTCATATGTGTTTGCATTTAATTTAGGAGTTGTTTTGAGTTGCCATGTTTGAGTGATCCATTGGTTGTAAAATGATTCTAAGGTGAATTAAACATCATCAAGATCATTCCCAAACAAATCCCAAAGAAAAAGAAATCAAAAAGAAAAAAATAAGCAAATGGTCACTTTTGCCATTTTAATCACCTAGCCTACTTTGGCTATTCCTAGAACTCAAATCTTAACAAAAACAATTGTGGATCTTTGCACCCCTTACTAGTACAAGTAGTGATGTGCCAAGGCCCACTTTAGGATCTTCCAAAAACATTCAAACTCTAAATTTAAATAACATTTGAAAATGGAATCTAGTGTAGGTATCAAGATCACACTAATTCAAAAACCACTCAAATGAACTCCATTTTAAAATCCCAAGCACACCTAGATGCTTAAACATAAGATACATCACTCCACCAAAAATATTTCAAAAATTCAAAAGTTTTGTTCATGCGGCCATTTGATCGAACAGTTGGCAGGCAGAATCAAATTGGCCTAACTTATACTATTTTTTATCAAATTTGGTCGAGCCTTTTCAACCCAGTTCAAGTCCATTGTATCCCCCAGACCCAACCAAGCCATCAAAGACCTACCCAAAGGCCCAGGGCAATAGTTCCATGCCACCCCGACACCATGCTTGCCGGCCAAGTGTGCACCAGCCACAGGCGACCACCAGCCCCTCTCCGCCACTCCAGGAAGCAAGGCGCCACCTCACCGCCGCCCACGGTCCACCCCACGACTGCAGATAGCCCCTGGACCACCCCACAGCCTCGCCGCCCTTTCTCTTTGCGCGCAGCCAGAGCACGCCAGAGCACGATCGCCGCCAGCACGCCACAGACCGCGCCTCGACACCAAATCGTGTGCATCGCTCTGCCTAGACACACACACCCCGCCAGACATGGCCGTGCACCGCCACGCGACCCACAGTCGCCATGACCACCGTCGAGCATCGCCTATGTCTCCCAGAGCGCGGGAAGCTCCCGACCAAATACCACCGCCCCTAGCCACGCCATTGTGCTGTAGCTAACCACCAGCAAACCACCCACCGTCCGCCTACCTCGCCCACGCCGGTAGCCCCCTGTTTCGCCGTCACCGACGAGCCGCGCCCATGCCTCACTGCCCACTCGTCGAGCCTATATAAGGAGGCCACCCCAGCACCATTTCTTCACACCATCTCACTCTCCTCTCTCCACTGACCATTTCCCCTCTCTCGCCGGAGCCGCTCGAGCCGCAGTTCGCCGGAATTTCGCCGGAGGTAGCCACAGCAGAGGAGGAGACGCTGCGATCGATTCCGTCCACCTCAGCCCTCTACGCCGCTGAGCATTACTGGGTCGGCCCATTTAGTTTCTCGCATTGACCCGTTTAATTCAAATTAGTTTTTTCTATTTAGACTTAAAATCAAATTTGTCCCTTAGTTCAAAAATCAATGCAAAGAGTTTTACAAATCCAAATGGAGTGATTCCAATTTTATTGGAAAGGTAATGAAAATATATATCCAAGCCCGTTGGATTTAAATCATTTAGAGTTAGAGATCTCTCCTAGTAAAAATAACAAGATAGAAGCTTTTGCACATTCAAACATTTTGCTAAAATCAACCATAATAGCTTTTGAGTTGATTCCAACTCTCAAAAATCACATTTAACCATACCTATCTGAAAATGTAATAATATTAAGGTTTGCATGCAGTGACTTTGGACTAGTACCAAAATAATGCTCTATAGGCATTTCTAGTCACTTTAAATCATTAAATATTAAACTTAAACTAATTAAAATGTGATCCAACCTTTAAATCACATTCCCATATGTTAGAATATGTGGTGATGACATGTTCCACATGATCCCATATTTTAATTGGAGAATATTAAATCTTAGTAAATTTAAATGAGTAGAAATTACTTTTCTCAAATAAAAAGAATAAAGTTAGTTAATAAAACCTTGTGATGCTTGTGATGATAATAGATCATCAAATGTGTGCCTTAGTGTGCTAAGTAGACTAGTTAAGTATTGTTTGGTGATTGTGTATCCCGTATGTATTTATAGACGATAGTACCGACCAAGCTTTCGAGGAGGAGGAGTTCTACCAAGAGGAGGAGGAAGAAAACTTCAACCACTTCACCAACCAAGGCAAGCTATTGTTAGCAAGCTAGCATTGTACAAGTTAACCATGCAAGTGATTACTTGCAAGCCATCATTAACAATGCAAGCTAACCCTTGCAAGTTAGATAACCTAAGCAAGATGCATTAGGCATGCTTTGGGTTATACCACTTTAATTACTACCTACCCCAAGTTTATTTCCAAGCTTTACTTATTTACTTTACCAAAGTCATTTACTTGTTTAAAGGTAGCATAAAAGGTATAAAACTTGACCTATCTAGTTAGATTTAGATGTCATTCTATGGCATGAGATTGAGATTAGCATCCCCTATTAGTGAACACTCTTAACTTAGTAGCTTAGAGCTAAATTAAAACTTGAGTCACTTAGATGGGAGTGCTTGATGAAAATGAATTGTGAAAACCTTGGAATGATGAGTCATTCTATTGAGATGTTTTGACATGTGTTGAGAAACATAAATGGTTCCTGATGATGAAAATGTTGAGGCATGAGCCTTAGCCCTTTTACAAAACTGATGGTTGGGTTCGGATGCGATACCATTCCAATTTAACGTACAACCACAATACCTGAATTGGGTAAGGCTTAGCCGGAACTGTATATGCATTAGTATTAGTTCCCTCGCGGGAGAGGTTTGAACTGAGGCTACCTCTCAATGTTGTCCACCTATGTATTGCCCAAGATGACAGATGGTCATGGTTGGGAGGCCATGCTCATAGGAGAGGTGCTTATACTAGCGTGTGTAAATGAAAGTTTATGTTTGATTGTCTGCATACTAAGTATGATGATTCAGGGTTATCCCTGCCAGATGTATCGAATCTTGTGGTGAAAGTGTACCACCTCTGCAGAGTGTCAAACTATTCGAATAGCCGCATCTGCGGTTATGGACAGTTGGAGTGGCTGTACTGTTCCGTTGTTAGATGTTTTCAAAACAACTTATGAAATGAATGGTGACGTGACTTGACCACAACAGAGTTGTGACTATGACAATTAAGTTCCCACTTAGGTGATTTCAAACTTTATTTTATCTTGCTTTGTTTCTGAACTCAGCTTAGGTCAAACTAACTTTCCAAATAAACCTAGAGTTAGCATTTCCCACTAGCACTACCTTACTTGTTAGTGATAGTTTGTGAGTACTTAAAGAGTACTCATGGCTTTTGTCCCTGGCTATTCCTATGGCCAGACTATGAAGGAGACTACCAAGATGAAGGACAGCAGGACGGCTATGATAACTAGGACTATCTTCCATCATCAGCATTTCCTGTGACCCTGAAGATGGACCCCACCGCTACGCTTATTATTTATTCCGCTGCTTGTTGTATTAAGACTGGATCATGAGATCCTTTATTCATGTAAGACCTTATTATAGTTTGTAATGGATGATGTACTGTGATATCCAATCTGTTCTGTCTCACAAAAATGGTAATCCTAGGATTGCGATGTATGGCATAACAGGCATCTGGGATTAAAAATCCGGGTGTTGACAAGTTAGTATCAGAGCCATCCTGACCATAGGAGACCCTAGTTAGAATGGACGTCCGAACAAAAACTTAATTTCAAAACCAAAGTGAGTATTTATGAAAAACTATTTCCTCTCTTACCCTTGGGAATTCATTCTCTCTTAAAAAATCATGTTCCTCCAATTCTTACATTACCACATAAAATTTGACACACTTGATCACTTCACTAACTTCCTCATCCTTAATTCTTATAGATGGAGACTCAGTTCAGCAAGTTCTACCAGTTGGGCAATAGAGGCCAGCTGATCTTCGAGAGGGATCTTGATGCACTATCAGAGTACTTGGGACGCCCACATCCGGAGTTTCTTGGAGCTCAACTTCCTAGACCCCCAGGAGGAGACTTACAATGGCTAGTCACCGCTGATCTTCGAGGAAGTATACAAGCACCAACGTTCGGGAGAATCCAGTTCTCCGTAAGAGAGAACAACTGGCTAGACGGATTAGCTAGGGAAATGCATGAAGCTCTCGCACGTCTGTGTGCCCTGAGTGTCAACCAAATCCAAGGAACCCACTTTGTTCACTATGCAAGGCGTGACTTCATGGGAATGCCAATGGAGATGCCAAGTCACCCGGAGTTGAAGCATCAAGTGGAGAACCTTGACTTCCTGTTGTACGACCGCCAGAAGGAATTGGACAATGCTAGGGAGTTTTCCAACCACAACCTTGCCATTGCCGCCCAGAAGGCCCAGACTTTCTCACTGCTTGTCAAGGACCGTCAGTCTCTTCGCCGCCAATGCGAAAAGAAGGATTGCACCATCGTCCGTCTTTGCAAGAAGGTGGCCGACCTCGAGAAGACCATCAAGGAGCAAGAAGCTCAGCTTGCAGCAAAGGAAGAAGAAGAGGAAGGTGAAGACATCCAGGGAGATATGGACTCTTACATCAGCAACGATGATGACTTTCTGGAGGAGGATACCGTGGACTTCTACACCGACGATGATGACTCCTACTTCATCAACGATGAGTAGATGCACTAGAGCACTATCGTAGCGTGAGGAGTATCGGTCCCATTGTATCGTAGCTTGCGGAATGGTTCTTAAAACCATATGTTTCCCTTTGTTGTGGTGTGTGTGTGTGTGTTTGTATCGTGTTCTTGTTTGAATGTATGAAATGAAGTTAGTAGCAAAAACCGGAGTCAAACTCAAAGTTTTAGCTTTGAAACCAAAACCATGAACCTTAGAACTTTCCATCTTACCCCTTTATCTATCTTAATCTTCAGATGACTCGTGGAAACCCCGGAGGGAGCAGATCATCGCAGGACCCAATGCTATAGATTATCTAGATGCTAGTTGTAGACCGTGAAGCAAGCAGGGTAGAGCGCCAAGCTAACCTAGCAACTCTGCAGCAGATAGCTCAAATGGCCCAAAACAACAAAGGGCATGGAAATCAGGATCATCAAGGATCCAAGCTGAAAAACTTCCAGAATACCAATCCCCCAATCTTTAGCACTTTGGAGAACCCATTAGATGCTGATGACTGGTTGCAGACAATGGAGAAAAATTTAGAAGTAGCCACAGTTGATGACAACGAGAAAGTTCTCTTTGCCACCCACTACTTGGCAGGAGATGCAAGAGCCTGGTGGAACAGCATCCGCATGATGAACCATGGTCAAGTTATGACATGGGAAGCCGTCAAAATCAAGTTCAGTCGCACCCATGTGCCGTAGGGTCTAGTCACCAAAATGAGGGATGAATTCAGAGAATTGAAACAAGGCAGAATGACTGTTGTGGAGTATTGTGACAGATTCATGTCGCTTGCCAGGTGTGCACCTGATGAGATCAACACGGAGGCCAAGAAGATGGAGAGATTCCTGAACGGACTGCATGATGAGATGTAGACTGTCCTCGTCAATATCTGTTTCGAGGATCTCGAAGAGCTAGTCGACTCTGCCATTCAGATGGAAGGGAAGATTAACCAGGCAAACGACAACCGCAAACATCGTATGATGCACCAAGATGGATCCAACAGCCACCAGAAGTACCATCCCAACCCGTCTGCAGGGTATGCACCAAGAAACAACCGACCCCTAATGTCTCGCCCAAGCTACCCCAACCGTAGCGGAGGCAATGTGAAGTCCGGAGGAAACAACAACAACAACCCCGGCAACACCAGCAATTTCAACCGTGCACCTCCCAAGAACAACAACAACAACACTGCACCCAGAACTGGAAGCAATGTTGTGCCTGTTGCAGCTAAAGACAAGTCTCAGATCACTTGTTTCGAGTGTGGAGTGAAGGGTCACTATTCCAATGAGTGCCCCAAGAAGACTGCCGCCACTGCCAATGTGAATGCCCCAGCTCAACAGCAGTGTCATGTTCAACCAGGAAGAAGATTTTCCCTAGGGAACCCTCACAACCACAACGGCCGTCTCTTCCACATGAACGCCGAAGAAGCCCAAGAAGCGCCAGATGTAGTGCTGGGTATGTTTTCTATCAACTCAGTTTTAGCAAGAGTGTTGTTTAATTCTGGAGCATCACACTCATTTGTCACCGAAGAATTTGCATGCAGTAGTAAGATTCACCCAACCAACTTGAAGCATGTCTTGATAGTTCAAATTCCCGGTTCAACTACAAAAGCTAGAAAAAATTGCAAAGATGTGCCTATCAGAATACATGGGATAGATTTTTATGCTAATCTAATAGTATTTGGAACCAAAGGATTGGAAGTAGTACTAGGAATGGATTGGATGTCAAAACATAAAGGACTGATAGACTGTGCTAAGAAAGCTATCACCATGACCAGTAGCTCTGGAGTAACAGTAGAGCATATATCTGAAACCTTACCTCGTCAATTCAAGTGTAACAAGAGTCTAGCCCTACCCACCATTGACAAAGTCAGAGTAGTCTGTGAATACCCCGACGTATTCCCATATGAATTGCTCGGTATGCCCGCGGATAGGGATATTGAGTTCATTATAGAACTAATCCTCGGAACCGGACCCATAGCCTAGAGACCCTATAGCATGAACCCCTCAGAGTTAGTAGAGTTGAAGAAGAAGTTGGATGCTATGTTACCGACATGCTTTATTCAGCCAAGCACATCACCATGGAGATCACCAGTGTTATTCGTCGACAAGAAAGATGGAGGCAACCATTTATGCACCGATTACAAAAAGCTGAATGACGTCACTATCAAAAACAAGTACCCACTGCCAAAGATAGAGGATCTATTTGATCAGTTGACTGGTGCCCAAGTATTCTCAAAGATTGATCTTAGGACTGGTTATCACCAACTTAAGATTCGTGCAACGGATATTCCAAAGACCACCTTTACTACTCGTTATGGTTTATACGAGTATACAGTCATGTCTTTTGGATTAACCAATGCCCCTGCTTATTTCATGAATCTCATGAATAAGATCTTTATGCATTTTCTAGACAAGTTTGTCGTTGTGTTTATCGACGATATCCTTATCTACTCCAAGTCTGAAGAAGAGCATGAGCAACATCTGAGAATCATCCTAGAAACCCTGAGAGAGCATCAGTTGTATGCCAAGTTTCGCAAATGTGAGTTTTGGCTGAAAGAAGTAGGATTCCTAGGACATATTGTGTCTGCCGGAGGAGTCTCTGTTGATCCCACCAAGATTAGAGATGTCGAAGCATGGGAAGCCCCAACCACTCAAACCCAAGTCCGTGCATTTCTCGGATTAGTGGGATACTACCACAAGTTCGTCGAAGGATTTTTGAGTATCGCCAGACCCATGACCCAATTGTTGAAGAAGGACAAGAAGTTTGAATGGACCGACAAATGTGAAGCCAGTTTCCAAGAGCTCAAGAAGAGATTGATTTCAGCCCCAATATTGATCATGCCAGATATCAAGAAGTCGTTTGATGTGTATTTTGATGCATCCAAGATTGGTCTCGGATGTGTATTGATGCAAGAAGGCAAAGTCATCATGTATCTGTCTCGACAACTGAAGCAGCATGAGCAGAACTATCTGACCCATGATCTTGAGTTAGCAGCCATAGTTTTGGCATTGAAGACATGGTGTCATTATCTTATGGGAAATCGCTGTGAGATTTACTCAGATCACAAGAGCTTGAAGTATATTTTCACTTAGAAGGATCTGAATATGAGGCAAAGGAGATGGATAGAGTTAATCAAGGATTATGACCTTGACATTCACTATCACCCCGGCAAAGCCAATGTGGTAGCGGATGCTCTTAGCAGTTGCCGTGTAGGCTAAACACCATGATCAAGGAGAAGCAACCAAGTTTGCATGAGGAGTTGGAGTAGTTTAGAACTGAGCTAGTTAGCAAAGGATTTCTAGCTAGCATTGAATTTCAACCCACTTTGATTAGCCAAATCAAGGAAGCCCGGAAGGGAAATGAAAGTATCGATAGAATCAAACGTCGTATTGGTACAGGAAAGGTACCTAGATTCACCAAAGACGAAGAAGGAGTTATGTGGTACAAAGGACGTATCTGTGTGCCCGCAGATTCAGAGCTGAAGCAAGTTATCATGCAAGAAGCTCATGATACTCTTTATTCTATCCACCCCAGAGGAACAAAGATGTATCAAGATTTGAAAGAGCAATTTTGGTGGCACAAGATGAAGAGAGAAATCGGAAGCTACATCGCCAAGTGTGACATTTGTCAAAGAGTAAAAGCAGAGCATCAGAGACCTGCAGGACTGTTGCAACCATTGCAGATTCCGAAATGGAAATGGGATTCTGTCGAATGGACTTTATCACCGGTTTGCGTACTTCTAGTAGGGGAAATGACTCAATCTGGGTCATCGTTGGTAGACTGTCTAAGGTAGCTCATTTTATACCTGTCAAGACTACCTATCAGAGTTCGAAGCTAGCAGAGTTGTATATTGCTAGAATTGTTAGTCTACATGGAACCCCCAAGACCATAGTATCAGATCGAGGAACCCAATTTACCTCGAGATTTTGGCAAAAAGTCCAAGAAGGATTAGGAACCAAGTTGAACTTCAGCACCGCTTATCACCCACAAACTAATGGACAGACTGAAAGAGTCAACCAAATCTTAGAACATATGTTGAGAGCTTGTGTTTTGGAGTATGGATCAAAATGGGAAGACTGTCTACCTTTCGCAGAATTCTCATACAACAACAGTTATCAAACCAGTTTGCAAATGGCCCCATTTGAGTTCCTATACGGAAGAAAGTGACGTACCCTTTTGAATTGGTCGCAAGTAGGAGAGAGTCGGATTTTTGGACCTTACATTCTCCGAGAAGCTGAAGAGAAGGTTCACAAAGTCCGTGAGCACCTCAAGACTGCCCAATTCATACAGAAGAGTTATGTTGACAAGAGAAGGAGAGACCTGACTTTCAATGTCAGAGATTTCATGTATCTCAAGGTTTCGCCATTGAAGGGAACGCAACGCTCTAGTCTGAAAGGAAAGTTAGCCCATAGATATATTGGGCCCTTCAAGATTCTGAATCGCCGAGGAGAAGTATCGTATCAACTGGAACTGCCCGAAGAGATGTCAGCCATCTACAATGTGTTCCATATCTCGTTACTTCGCAAATGCCTAGAAGTGTCGGAGAAGACAGAAGTATTCAGGAACATCGATCACCGATCTGTTGATATCAATAAGGATGTGATGTATCGTGAAGTGCCCATCCGTATCTTGGAATAAGCTTACAGAACCACCAGGACCAGGAGTATCAAATTTCTCAAGATTCAATGAGGCAACCATACCGAAGAAGAAGCCACTTGGGAGCGAGAAGATTACATTAGGACAGAGTTCCCAGATCTCTTTAGTTCCTAGTTTTCTTTCGTAAATCTCGGGACGAGATTTTGTTTAAGGGGGGAAGGTTTGTAACATCCCAAAACTTAATCCAAGGTTAATCAAGATCAAATCTACCTAATTTAGGGTTAACAAAAACTTTTCCATTTAAAATAATTAAGCATTCATATGTGTTTGCATTTAATTTAGGAGTTGTTTTGAATTGCCATGTTTGAGTGATCCATTGGTTGTAAAATGATTCTAAGGTGAATTAAACATCATCTTGATCATTCCTAAACAAATCCCAAAGAAAAAGAAATCAAAAGGAATAAAATAAGCAAATGGTCACTTTTGCCATTTTAATCACCTAGCCTACTTTGGCTATTCCTAGAACTCAAATCTTAACAGAAACAATTGTGGATCTTTGCACCCCTTGCTTGTACAAGTAGTGATGTGCCAAGGCCCACTTTGTGATCTTCCAAAAACGTTCAAACTCTAATTTTAAATGACATTTGAAAATGGAATCTAGTATAGGTATCAAGATCACACTAATTCAAAAACCACTCAATTGAACTCCATTTTAAAATCCCAAGCACACCTAGATGCTTAAGCATAAGATCATCACTCCACCAAAAATCTTTTAAAAATTCAAAAGTTTTGTTCATGCGGCCATTTGATCAAACAGTTGGCAGGCAAAATCAAATTGGCCTAACTTATACTGTTTTTGATCAAATTTGGTCGAGCCTTTTGAACCCAATTCAAGTCCTTTGTATCCCCGAGACCCAACCAAGCCATCAAAGACCTACCCAAAGGCCTAGGGTAATAGTTCCATGCCGCCCCGACGCCATGCTCGCCGGCCAAGCGTGCACCAGCCACAGGCAACCACCAGCCGCTCTCCGCCGCTCCAGGAAGCAAGGCGCCACCTCACCGCCACCCACGGTCCATCCCACGGCCACAGATAGCCCCTGGACCACCCCACAGCCTCGCCGCCCTTTCTCTCTGCGCAGGTAGAGCGCACCAGAGCGCGATCGCCGCCAGCATGCCACATACCGTGCCTCGACACCAAATCGCGTGCACCGCTCCGCCTCGACACCCACACCCCGCCAGACACGACCGTGCACCGCCGCGCGACCCACAATCGCCATGACCACCATCGAGCATCGCCTCTGTCTCCCAGAGTGCGGGAAGCTCCTGACCAAATGCCACCGCCCCTAGCCGCGCCATTGCGCCGTAGCTGACCACCAGTAGACCGCCCACTGTCCGCTTACCTCGCCCATGCCGGTAGCCCCCTGTTTCACCGTCACCGACGAGCCGCGCCCATGCCTCCTTGCCCACTCGTCGAGCCTATATAAGGAGGCCACCCAAGCACCATTTCTTCACACCATCTCACTCCTCTCTCTCCACTGACCATTTCCCCTCTCTCGCCGGAGCCGCTCGAGCCGTAGTTCGCCGGAATTTTACCGGAGGTAGCCGTAGCAGAGGAGGAGACGCTGCGGTCGATTCCGTCCACCTCAGCCCTCTGCGCCGCTGAGCATTACTGGGCCGGCCCATTTAGTTTCTCGCATTGACCCGTTTAATTCAAATTAGTTTTTTCTATTTAGACTTAAAATCAAATCTGTCCCTTAGTTCAAAAATCAATTCAAAGAGTTTTACAAATCCAAATGTAGTGATTCCAATTTTATTGGAAAGGTAATGAAAATATCTATCCAAGACCGTTGGATTTAAATCATTTAGAGTTAGAGATCTCTCCTAGTAAAAATAACAAGATAGAAGCTTTTGCACATTCAAACATTTTGCTAAAATCAACCATAATAGCTTTTGAGTTGATTCCAACTCTCAAAAATCACATTTAACCATACCTATCTGAAAATGTAATAATATTAAGGTTTGCATGCAGTGACTTTGGACTAGTACCAAAATAATGCTCTATAGGCATTTCTAGTCACTTTAAATCATTAAATATTAAACTTAAACTTATTAAAATGTGATCCAACCTTTAAATCACATTCCTATATGTTAGAATATGTGGTGATGACATGTTCCACATGATCCCATATTTTAATTGGACAATATTAAATCTTAGTAATTTTCAATTAGTAGAAATTACCTTTCTCAAATAAAAAGAATAAAGCTAGTTAATAAAACCTTGTGATGCTTGTGATGATAATAGATCATCAAATGTGTGCCTTAGTGTGCTAAGTAGACTAGTTAAGTATTGTTTGGTGATTGTGTATCCCGTATGTATTTATAGATGATAGTACCGACCAAGCTTTCAAGGAGGAGGAGTTCTACCAAGAGGAGGAGGAAGAAAACTTCAACCACTTCACCAACCAAGGCAAGCTATTGTTAGCAAGCTAGCATTGTACAAGTTAACCATGCAAGTGATTACTTGCAAGCCATAATTAACAATGCAATCTAACCCTTGCAAGTTAGATAACCTAAGCAAGATGCATTAGGCATGCTTTGGGTTATACCACTTTAATTACTACCTACCCCAAGTTTATTTCCAAGCTTTACTTCTTTACTTTACCAAAGTCCTTTACTTGTTTAAAGGTAATATAAAAAGTATAAAACTTGACCTATCTAGTTAGATTTAGATGTCATTATATGGCATGAGATTGAGATTAGCATCCCCTATTAGTGAACACTCTTAACTTAGTAGCTTAGAGCTAAATCAAAACTTGAGTCACTTAGATGGGAGTGCTTGATGAAAATGAATTGTGAAAACCTTGGAATGATGAGTCATTCTATTGAGATGTTTTGACATGTGTTGAGAAACACAAATGGTTCCTGATGATGAAAATGTTGAGGCATGAGCCTTAGCCCTTTTACAAAACTGATGGTTGGGTTCGGATGCGATACCATTCCAATTTAACGTACAACCACAATACCTGAATTGGGTAAGGCTTAGCTGGAAGTTTATATCCATTAGTATTAGTTCCCTCGCGGGAGAGGTTGAGCTAAGGCTACCTCTAAATGTTGTCCACCTATGAAGTGCCCAAGATGACAGATGGTCATGGTTGGGAGGCCATGCTCATAGGAGAGGTGCTTATAGTAGGGTGTGTAAAGGAAAGGTTATGTTTGATTATCTGCATACTAAGTATGATGATTCAGGGTTATCCCTGACAGATGTATCGAATCTTGTGGTGAAAGTGTACCACCTCTGCAGAGTGTCAAACTATTTGAATAGCCGCGTCCGCGGTTATGGACAGTTGGAGTGGCCATAATGTTCCGTTGTCAGATGTTTTCAAAACAACTTATGAAATGAATGGTGACATGACTTGACCACAACAGAGTTGTGACTATGACAATTAAGTTCCCACTTAGGTGATTTCAAACTTTATTTTATCTTTCTTTGTTTCTGAACTCGGCTTAGGTTTCGAACTTAACTTTACAAATAAACCTAGAGTTAGCATTTTCCACTAGCACTACCTTACTTGTTAGTGATAGTTTGCGAGTACTTAAAGAGTACTCATGGCTTTTGTCCCTAGCTATTCCTATGGCCAGACTATGAAGGAGACTACCAAGATGAAGGACAGCAGGATGGCTATGATAACTAGGACTATCTTCCATCATCAGCATTGCTTGTGACCCTGAAGATGGACCCCACCGCTACGCTTATTATTTATTCCGCTGCTTGTTGTATTAAGACTGGATCATGAGATCCTTTATTCGTGTAAGACCTTATTATAGTTTGTAATGGATGATGTACTGTGATATCCAATCTGTTATGTCTCGCAAAAATGGTAATCCTGGGATTGCGATGTATGGCATAACAGGCATCTGGGATTAAAAATCCGGGTGTTGACAGTCAGTTTGTGTGAATGAGTTCTAGGGCTACTTCAGATATTGTGATTCTATTATCCAACACGATCATGTGTTTGCTGTGACCGAGAACGACTATGTTTATGCATGGAAGTCTATGGAACTTGGTAAATTCTCCTCCATACGTATTTTATTAGCTTTATTCCTGAATCGATGGAAGCTAATTTTTCTGAACTTTCATTGGTTAGTAGGAATTCCATAAAAAAATTAATTTCTTTGATTCGAAGGAATTCCCTAGGAATTTCAGAGGAATGCAATCTTTAGGAAGTTTTCTTACATATAAGTAGTTTGTTTCATATGATTGAGTTCTGCTGATAGTATTCCTTCGTCTCCTAGTACATCCCATGGAAAATATGGTATCTACTAGTAGTAAGTACTTATGTGAAACTCAGATATTATTCCTGAGTCAATGTAAGCTATTTTTTCTGAAGTTTTGTTGGTTAGTAGGAATTTCAAAGGAATTTTAGCCTCCTTGATTCGTACGAATTCCCTAGGAATTTCAGAGGAATGCAATTCTTACTAAATTTTCTTACATATAAGTAATTTGATTCATAGGATTGAGTTCTACTAATAGTATTGCCTTGTCTCCTAGTACTAGTACATCCATGGAAAATATGGTATCTACTAGTAGTATTTACGTGAGACTCAGATACTAGACATATGATATATCATAACTATATAGAATTATAATACTAGGTAAAGCTCAAAAATTAGAAATTTGATCGACATCTATAAAGTATGGGTGCATATTTAGTTCTTGTATTTTCTATCATGTAAAAGTCGATGTTTATTAGGTACTAGTACTTGTAATTTTGTTAACATGGTCTTGAGAAATGAAGGAGAAGACTCTAGAATGATGGAGAAGTGTGTTTTGAGGATTGTGCATAGCATTCATTGTGCTAAAGACTATCAATAGAATCTTCAAGTAGATGCTAGAATGGAAAAGAAGATCCAATGACTGGCAATGTTGGGATTCACAAGTCCTGATCCAATAGGAAATATTCAAAGTTATGCATACACTATATAGTGGTAAGATAAGATAAGATAAGATATTAAACCTCCTAGAAATAATCCTTGTTGGTTTTGCTTTGGTATATAAGACACCAAAATATTGTAGGATCCAACCTTGCTTTTTTTTCCTATGAACTTTACATTCAAGATCCTATGGGATTATTTCCTATTTCATTTGATCCGATGAATCAAACCGTGTCTCTAGGAAAATTTCCATATCATATCCCCATTTCGAAAAGAATTAGAATTTCCATAACATCTCCCTAGGTTAGCATTTTTTTACGCAATCAAACATCTTAAGTATAATCAAGATTTTTGAAAATAGTACTGTATATCAACTTCCACAATGTCAGATCAATATCAGTATTATTTTCGTGTTACATTTCCTTTCCCTTTGAAGGTCATATACTTATCCCGTCGCCATGCGATGTGTTGTACCTGACACATGGGTTCGTTGAGGATGATGAGGAGAATGATCCTAGTAGGTGGTGGTTAGCAAGATCTGCCTGTGGTTCAAGACTTCTTCTAGTCTATACATATGGTGTCTCAGGCAATATAATTGCTGATGATACTAGTGTTGTTCGCTATGGCCGTACCGTTCACACCTATCCTTCTAGGTTTGAGTGCATGGTGTTCTCGATGGACACAAGCCAGTTAACTGTAGCTAACCAATGGAAAAGGGTTAGTGACCTTGGATCATATTCTATTTTCCTTGGCGTGAACTATCCTATTATCATTGCAATAGGCGATACAAATAATTCGCTAGAACATCTGATGAGAAGGAACTGTGTTTACACATCACACCAAGAAATTGGCTACGAGTATAGGCCGCGTCCTGAAATTTGTCGCTTCAGTCTTAATGGTGACGTAGTAGTTGGTTTCCACACCAACACTCGCTGGATATGGTCAGAGACTCCATTTTGGTTCATCCCAAGCTTCTCAAACACCTTGGAGTGGAACGAGCCTGTTCAAGGATAGCTCATTTGATCTCGGCCTTCTATTGAACTCTTTCTTTTGGCTGGTTTTTAGCTGATGTACGAGTACTCAGCATTTAGTTTCACACCCGGTCCGGCTTGTAAAATACTCCGTATGACCAAAACCCCTTTTGTACGCTTGGTAGTTTCTCTAGTATGTATATTACACCAAGCTTGTAAAAGAACCTTATTAGGAGTACAGTTGTACTCTACTACTACTATTTTGTACATAATTTCTTCTAGAATGTTGTATAATAGTAGTAATGTTAGTATTACTCCTTGCAAGTCCGTAGTTTTATTTCTTATTCACTGAAGTTTGGGTCATGTAGGCCTAAGTTGGGCGTGTTGGTAAGTACTTCGCTCAGAAACTGCACACGGTGGAAGGAACACAATGTTTCTAGGTTTACCAGTAAAAACATGTCGCTCATCATGGCATCGCTAGTGATTTGACAAGGCAATACTGTACGACGGTGTGCTAGTCTAGTTTTTTATTCTTCCAAACAAGTACTGCTTGTCTACCTAGTAGTAGTAGTAGTAGTAAAGGTCTACTAGTAGGAGTACTAGAGAACTCGATGAAGCTAGCTAGACTACTGATACATTGCAAATGTATCTATAATTTTTGATGTTCCATGCTTGGTTTTATCCACTTTCTTGTGTTTTGTTCCAACTTTGGAGTACTTTTCATATGATTTCTTGGACTAACCTATTAACAAGAGCCACAGTGCCAGCTGCCTGTTTTCTGCTGTTTTTGGTTCCAGGAAAGTCAAAAAATGAATATTCTCGGAATTGGACGGGACAAAAGCCAAAGTGCCTATTTTTCCGGAAGTGATCAAGTGCTAGAATACGAGACGGAGAGGGGCCAGAGGGCGGCCACACCACTTGGCCACGCAGCCAGGCCTGGCCCGTGCCAGGGGATGGTGTGGCCAGCCCAGGCACCCCCTCGGCCTCCCCTTCCGACTATAAGATGCCCTCGGGACGTAAACCCTAAGGACCCGATCAAAAATCTACGAAAGAGTATGTAGCCACCGTCATCTCCATCCCTAGATCGGGAGGGATCTGAAGATCTTCCCGGCACCCTGCCAGAGAGGGGAATTCACCCTGGAGGCCTTTCTTCATCACCATGCAAGCCTCCAGTGTGATGCCTGAGTAGTTCATCCTTGGACTACAGATCCATGTAGTAGCTAGATGGCTGGTTCTCCTCCTTTGTGCTTTCATGTTTAGATCTTGTGAGCTCCGTTCATGATCAAGATCATCTATTTGTAATTCTGCATGTTGTGTTTGCAGGGATCTGATGGATATTGAGATGATATTTCAGATTGATTATTGATTCTATCATGTCTTTGTTATTTGAGATCTTGCATGCTTTCCGTTGTTAGTAGCTATCTTGGCCAAGTAGATGCTAGCAACTCCAAGAGTTAGTATTTATGCTCGATAGTGGGTTCATGCCTCTGGTAATCTGGGGAAGTGACAGAAATCTCTAAGGTACTAGATGTGTTGTTGCTACTAGGGAGAAAACAACAATCCTTTGTTCATAGAACAATCGTATTGTTTACTTTACACGCAGTACGTAAAGCAATAATCTGTTGCTTACAACTTAATACTGGAGGGGGTTCGGATGATAACCTGAAGGTCGATTATTAGTCATAAATGCAGTTGGATGGCGGTCTATGTATTATGTTGTAATGCCCAATCAAGTCTCAAAGGAGTCAAGATGATTATTATATGCATGTATTGCTTTCTCGGTGTTTATCATTTGCCCCGCTGTAATTTGTCCACCCAGCATGTTATCTATCTTAAAGAGAGCCACCTCTAGTGAACTATGGATCCCGGTCCTTTACTTTACATACAATCTACAATCTTTTACTGCTTTGTGTTTACTTTCTGCAAACTTTTACTTCTTTCCATTCGATACGTTTAATCCTTTGTTTTCCGCAAAACACGGTGAGGAAAACCTCATCGCAAGTTGGGGACAAAGTTCTGTGGTTGTGTTGTGCAGGTCTCCATGTTGCTACTAGCACCGGTAGTGCGCCCTGCCAAAGCTCAGCTAGTAACACCTTTGGGGTGTTTCCTTGCTCCTACTGGTTCGATTAAACCTTGGTTTCATAACTAAGGGAAACTTGCTGCTGTGCTCATCATACCTTCCTCTTGGGGTTCCCAACGAGCTCTACATCAACCACGCACCAAGAACTTTTCTGGGCGCCATGCATTGAGCCATCAAGCGATTTTCTGGCGCCATTGCCGGGGAGTCAAGGACATCTTCACAAGGGGAGTCCCTCATAACCAATCTCTTTACTTTGTTGTTTTTGTTTTGCTTAGTTTCTTTTTGCTTTGTTTGCTTGTTTTGTTCTTCAAAAAACACAAAAAAAATTAGTTTTACTAGTTTGCTTTCATATTTCAAAAACACAAAAAAATTAAGTCTCCTTTAGTTGTCACCTCTTCCTTAGGTCACCATGTTGATCCCTACTTTCACCCTGAAAGACCTTTCAATTGGTAGTGGTTCTATAATTGGGAAAGATAATATTGAAGAATTCTTTAATCATGTTAGCAAACATGAGGATACTGAGGATAGATCCCTTGCAGAACTTGCTCCAAACTATGAGATTGCTACAGCTTCTTGAATTCACATGTTAGAAGCTAGGTTTGTTAACCTCAATCCCTTAATGCAAATAATGTTTCTTAAGCTTAAATAAATTGAGGACCCTGAAAAGAGGGATTTTATGCTAGAAACTTTGTTTAAGGAGTTCTATGATGTTGCCAAGGAAGCTAGAAAAGTTTTTGAGCGTTTCAATATGCTAGGCTCATGTGTAGATGTTATTGGTACACGAGAAAATATGAACAAAACCGAACCTAATGGGGAGGAACCTAAGATACCAATACCCTTCAAACTAGTGGCAATACATGATGCCATAGAAAAGAACCTTGATTGGATTGTTCCTGCAAACCCTTTTGATGATAATAGTGAACCTAAGAGCATTGATAGAGGATCCTCTCGAACTTATTTGGATTATATACCTTGCCTTGTTGAAAATATTTCTAGTATTGATCTTAATGCTTCTTCATTTGAGAATACTTGATTCTTTTTGTTTGCTTCTTATGCCTAACTTAAAGGCGTTAAAGAAAAGTACTTATTGGGAGATAACCCAAAAAATTTAGATGAGTCTTGTAAGTTATTACCTCTTTAATAACCCCTCCTTATCCTTTTTATTTGCTTTTTGTGCCAAGAGTAACCTCTAATGAGAGAGAAGTAATGATTGGGAAAGTTGTTGTCTCGAAACAGATTTTTGTGCTTCACCGTAAAAATTAGTGAGAGAGCTCTGTATGTCGGATTGATCTATAATTGTTTGTTCTTCTGCCCCAGGTTGTTATCTAACTTTCGTTAGTTCAACACTTTTTGATTTGAGCAATATAAGGTCTTCGAAAAAATTCATCTTTACCTTCTAGTCTGTTTTGACAGATTTCTGCCATTTTCTGCATTTGCTTCTTGTGGGTTCCTTTTTGAGTTCTTTTGGGGAATTGAGCTTTTTGAGGGAAGTGCTACAGTAGCTACTGTTCTAATGGAAGTTTATTTGGTGTTATAACTGAACCTTAATACTTATTTATCTTAAATGCACTAATGTTGCTAATGAGATTGTGTGAAGTTTTGTATGAAAAAAAATTCAGGTGTATGGAAGGAATGAGTAATGAGATGAAGAATGGACTAGAGCTCAAGCTTGGTGATGCCACGCGTGCCACCCCAAGAAATATCCAAGTACAAGCGTCAAAGCTTGGGGATGCCCAAGGCATCCCCTTCTTCATCAATAAAAATCCCAGATTTCTTCCAAACGCTTCATTTTTATTGTTTCATGCACAGTTGTGTTTTTCTTGGAGTGTCTTCTTTTTCGTTTTCATTTTGGTTTTTTTGTTTGCTTGGTTTTCTTAGTTTGCGGAATAAATTGGTTGGACCCCCTCTTTCATACATTGGTTTGCAAATAGTTTGGTTTGGTTTGGAAAAGAGTAGGAAAGTTCATGCTTATGTGGTAAAAAGAGCTCGTTTTTGACTGTGGCCTATGCTTTGTCATGCCATGCTTGATATTGTTTTGGCTTTATGCTTAGTATTCTTTGCTGTAGCATGAATTGTTATAAAAAATTGAGATTGCTTAATGTGCCTTGGATGAATCATGCGTTGTTTTAGCATATTGAAGCATAGTATAGTGGTATTCTCCTTTGATGCTTTATTTGGGTTGACTTGGCGCATGCTCACACCATGTTATGACTATCTCAAGTCACCATAGCCTTTATGATCCTTTAGTTTTCAACTTGTAGTATCACTTTATGCTTTGATCAATGATGTTTTGTCGCTCTGCATGATTATGGCCATTATTGCTCTCTTAGTTTGTCGCTCCCAGTCTTTTGCTAGCCTCCACAACCAAGTATGAGTTCCACTCATGCATCCAACTCCCTAAACCAAGTTATTCCAAAGAGTCCACCATACCTACCTACTAGCTCATGCTATTCCAAGTATGTTCATGCTTTTGTTTACCTTCCAAATTAAACTTGTTATGAGAAAACTAGTGATTAAAGCTCTCACGAACTTGATGGCACACTTTACTTTACTTGCCTCTAATAAACTTGAACAATTGGGTCCATCTTTGTTGCGTATATGCTTGCGCTTTATAAGTTGAAATTAGCAGACCCATGTTTCATGGGGAACGCTTTCAACATTGCACTTGTACTTTGTACCCCGTTGATATCATGTTCTTTTTTTACGGATCCCGGCGGTGTGAAATAAAAGTGGAACTTGTAAGATCATGGAGTTTGTATGTGTGTTAGAGAAACGCCTGGGCCACTAGCCTAAGCCATGCCTAATCATGGTGGAAACTTGCAGCATCACCATAATGAGCACTCTATGAAGCATCCTCAATAAAAACCTATGCAAATAGCAAATAAAAAGATCGCTGAGATGCTCACTGTCTGCTTACCTTCTCTTTTTGATTATGGGAAAGCTCCCGTATTATGTGCAAGGGGTACCCCGTTGGCGGTTCTTTATGATACACATGTACTTACAATGACAAGAGCATACTCGTGACTGAAGTTGAGTAGCATGAGGATCGGTCTTCGTAAGTAAGGGGCATGAGATTTCGGTTTATAACTTGTCAAGCATATCCTCTTAGTTGTGTCACTTTAACCTTAACCACTTCAAGATGCTTATGATAGGGGCAATGAGAGCTGAAAGCTATAAGTACCATAATTTTTGGAAGCTCTTTATGAGACTTGAATCCCTACTTCCTTTTACAAAGGCCTTTCTTCCACCATTATATTGAGTCTCCACCTTCTAACTCTATGCACCTACTTTGAGAGCATAGTGGCCATTCTTAGTTCTATGTGCATTGTCCCAAGACTAGTTGATTGATGCATACTTTGATATTTCTTGTTTTAAACTATTGTATCTAGTCACTCTTATGAACTTTGAAGGTGTCATATCCATTTATATTTGCTACTCTATTGAGGGACAAGCTGAATGCTATTATACTATGTTTTCTTTATGTGAAACAAACAAACGTCTTGCAAAGCATTGTTATACATGAATCTTTTGTTTGTGCCTTTTCATGTTCCATCATAGTTTCTTCGCTGATTGCTAGGACTTTGTTTTTCATGTTATGATTGAAGTATTATGATCCCAGCTTTGAATGTTTTGCAAATACTTTGATCAAGTCTTTGATGGTGCATGTCACCTCAAAAATTATTCTTTCTTTTTATCACTTACCTACTCGAGGACGAGCAGGAGTTAAGCTTGGGGATGTTGATACATTGCAAATGTATCTATAATTTTTGATGTTCCATGCTTGGTTTTATCCACTTTCTTGTGTTTTGTTCCAACTTTGGCATACTTTTCATATGATTTCTTGGATTAACCTATTAACAAGAGCCACAGTGCCAGCTGCCTGTTTTCTGCTGTTTTTGGTTCCAGGAAAGTCAGAAAATGAATATTCTCGGAATTAGACAAGACAAAAGCCAAAGTGCCTATTTTTCCAGAAGTGATCAAGTGCCAGAATACGAGATGGAGAGGGGCCAGAGGGTGGCCACACCACCTGGCCGCGCGGCCAGGCCTGGCCCGCGCCAGGGGTGGTGTGGCCAGCCCAGGCACCCCCTCGGCCTCCCCTTCCGACTATAAGATGCCCTCAGGACGTAAACCCTAAGGACCGGATCAAAATTCACGAAAGAGTCTGTAGCCGCCGTCATCTCCATCCCTAGATCGGGAGGGATCTGAAGTTCTTCCTGGCACCCTGTCGGAGAGGGGAATTCACCCTAGAGGCCTTCTTCATCACCATGCAAGCCTCCGGTGTGATGCGTGAGTAGTTCATCCTTGGACTACGAATCCATGTAGTAGCTAGATGGCTGGTTCTCCTCCTTTGTGCTTTCATGTTTAGATCTTGTGAGCTCCGTTTATGATCAAGATCATCTATTTGTAATTCTGCATATTGTGTTTGCGGGGATCCGATGGATATTGAGATGCTATTTCAGATTGATTATTGATTCTATCATGTCTTTGTTATTTGAGATCTTGCATGCTTTCCGTTGTTAGTAGCTATCTTGGCCAAGTAGATGCTAGCAACTCCAAGAGTTAGTATTTATGCTCGATAGTGGGTTCATGCCTCTGGTAATCTGGGGAAGTGACAGAAATCTCTAAGGTACTAGATGTGTTGTTGCTACTAGGGAGAAAACAACAATCCTTTGTTCATAGAACAATCGTATTGTTTACTTTACACGCAGTTCGTAAAGCAATAATCTGTTGCTTACAACTTAATACTGGAGGGGGTTCGGATGATAACCTGAAGGTGGATTATTAGTCATAAATGCAGTTGGATGGTGGTCTATGTATTATGTTGTAATGCCCAATCAAGTCTCAAAGGAGTCAAGATGATTATTATATGCATGTATTGCTTTCTCGGTGTTTGTCATTTGCCCCGCTGTAATTTGTTCACCCAGCATGTTATCCATCTTAAGGAGAGCCACCTCTAGTGAACTATGGATCCCGGTCCTTTACTTTACATACAATCTACAATCTTTTACTGCTTTGTGTTTACTTTATGCAAACTTTTACTTCTTTCCATTCGATACGTTTAATCATTTGTTTTCCGCAAAACACGATGAGATTGACAACCTCATCGCAAGTTGGGGACAAAGTTCTGTGGTTGTGTTCTGCAGGTCCCCACATTGCTACTAGCACCGGTAGTGCGCCTGGCCAAAGCTCAGCTAGTAACACATTTGGGGTGTTTCCTTGCTCCTACTGGTTCGATTAAACCTTGGTTTCATAACTAAGGGAAACTTGCTGCTGTGCTCATCATACCTTTCTCTTGGGGTTCCCAACGAGATCTACATCAACCACGCACCAAGCACTTTTCTGGGCGCCGTGCATTGAGCCATCAAGTACTACTATCAATAGCTGCCACAGAAGAGAGAGGGAGGGAGTTTTGCACACGTCGGTGCATGTGGCTACGTGTTCCTTCAGAGACAAGCTGCATTTAACTCCCTCACCGGCCTCCCCCCACGCACACACAACCTCTTTTACTCAGTCCCTTCTTCCCATCCACTACCGTCCCCTGGCCTCTCGCTTCATATTGTTGCCGACCAACTCCTCGGCTCCATCCTCTACAGGTGGCGACAAGATCGGCGTGGCAACCTTTTGTAGGGCGGTGGAGCATCCGTCATCTCTGTCCCGTGGCAGCAATGGCGGTTTGTGAAATACTAGAACACTCGTACCTATTCCCTCTGTTTCATAATATAAGATGTTTCATCTTATGTGAAACGAGTGTATCTAGATTCACTCCAAACTTACATGATAGAGTTGATGATGCGGTTAAATTTTTATTGTAGATTGCGCGGCATTGTCATGTGTAGAGTACTTCTTATCTCAGGTATGCATCCTTTTTTGTAGACTAGGATTGCATAGAAGCCTATTTTTTGGGCTAGATGCCATAACTAAGAACAGTGGGGATCCATTCAAAGTTGGTAGTTCGACAGCACAAACTTTTGAACATTTGCATATATTTATCAATCAACATCATGTAATCAATATTACAACTTGCTGCAAAAGGAGATAAGGGAAGGAGCAAAAAAGAGGATTCTCGATGAAATAGGTTCCAATCCTGTGACTTCTTCTATCCCAGATGACAAGGTAAATCAATAGAATGACGTATGTTCTTGTTGTCCCGCGCATATGCTTTTGCTGTAATCTCTGTTTATCTTGTAACGGCAGAAGCACAAAGTTGAAGAAGACTCCCAGTTTCCTGATGACGGAGTACAAAATGGATGTCAGATCGCTACACCTAAGATGCCACCTTGTTTACCTTCTGTGGAGACTGATTCAGTTGCAGCTGCAGCTGGTACTGATGAGCTTGCACCTGCCATCGTCGTGCCAGATGATGGAGCTGGTGGATTGGTTTTACCACTCGCGGAGACTTGTGCGGCTGGAGCTAGCAGTGAAGAGCCTTGAGAGGACATTGTGGTGCTCGATAGTTCACCTATTTGTGTATACTCATGCTACCAGTGCTGGCGTTGTTGTTAGTGTTGTTGATCCTGCTCCCAAATTTATCGTGCCACCTAAAGGAGGTGGTGATTTGGGTTTACAATATGTAGAGACTATTGCACCTGAAGGTGGTGAACTGTGATGTGGAGCTTTCTTTCTTATGATTTGTATGCTTTTCTCTAGAACCTGTATTATGGAGCTACCTTAAGCAATTCTTACACTTTTGCCTATTGAACTGTAGTGTGGAACTGGAACTACTCCTAGTATGTAATCATAATATTTGGATGCTTAAGTATTATCGATGATAAACCAATACTAGTTGAGTAATGTCTGCAAGTGCATGGATCGTTTGTAGCTAGTTTCAAACTATAGATATCGACCCCACAGGGAGCCCAAAGGTAAGTGTTTATGAGTGAAGTCTCTGTCACACCCAAAGTTGTCACAGGTCTTCGAGTCAATTGACTGCAAGTGTAAAAATAAGAATGGAATTTGGATTAAACTTGTTGTATTTAAATAAAACTAAAATGTAAACTTCAGAAATAAAAAGCATAAAAGTAAAGAACAATTCGGTTGTTTTTTGTTTTCTGCAGATGGCGAAAGAGGCGCGGGGAGATACAGTTCATGGTGATACTGATTGTGACATATGGACGAATGATGAGTGTAACAATTAGAATCTTATAAGTATATGTGTAGGAGAGCAACCCATAATTATCCGGAAGTCCTCTTGGTAGATTTCGTCCCAACTTCAATAATCCTACTAGTCTGTTACCAAAACCATGATCAGACACTAGATGATTAAGACCCTTCAGGTCGCTTAGCTATTAAGCTCATTGGATCGGACTAATGCAATAAGCATGGTGGTTCCTCATTATCCTCGAGTCTACTAGTTTTCCATTGATATCCCTGTGTCACTCGGGGGGTCGCCGGTCTGCTAGCGAACAAGATCCTATCCATGTAGAACAAAGTATCATGTTGTCTGGGCCCTTAATTGGACAACAAGCATTAGACATCCCACAGATAGTCAAGCACACATAATATAGTAATTAGAATCAATCACAAACTAATTGAAAATATATAGAGGCACATCACATCTCACTAATCCCTTACATCTCCCACGCCCAAGGAACTTACTCACACATGAGAGAAGAAAGCATCATCAATATAATTAAATAAAGGGAGTTCTTCTCGATATTACCGTGGATATCCACAATAAGAATAGAAAAGTAATCCAACACAATTCAAGATAGGAAGAAACAATCTCAAATCCTAGTCTTGCAAGGTGAAGATCTCTCTCTCGCTCTCTCTCAAGTACAAGTAATGGCTATGGGGGTGTATTGGCTAGGAGGTTGAAGATCGTGGAGCGAGATGAAGAACGTGCTCCCCTTCTTCTTTGGATCTCTTCCTTTTCCTTTTTAGATGGGATGGCAGCTGTTGTGTTGTGTTTTCATCCTTAGCCTCTTCACGGAAATTGTCCCTTTTGACAATACGGAGGCGGCGATAGCTGTACGGCGGGAACTATACGGCCGATAAAATGTTCCCTCCGTATAGTTGCTCGTTAAAGCCTCTGTATGCTTCCATCGATTGCTTCCAAAGAGAGACTTGCTTGTTTTTGCCTAAATATTGTGTTTCTCTAGTTAAAACCTTCTGTTGACATTCAGAACCTAAAACACACATTAAAACCAGGTTTTCTTCGCTACCGAAGTATTAGCGTTAGGTAAAGCTAAAAAACGTTCAAATCCGGGAGAAAACCGTCAATAAAAACCATCAAAAATGTGTTGAATCTCACAGCTATCAACTACCCCAAGCTTAGATGTTGCTTGCCCTCGAGTGACAAGGAAATAAAGAACAATAGCGGAGATTCGAGACTGAAATAAAAGAACTTACAAGCTTGGATTTGTGTCAAATTCTTTTCTTCACAATACCTGCAATCTTAAACATTATTATACAAGTATTCACAAGATTGCACTGAGTCCACTTCCTAACCACGTATATCTTGCTAGCAAATAAATCATATGCCCGAGCAAGTGTCAAAAGTTTAGCTAGGAAAGTGAGACAAATTCTTTTGGTATCTCTCTTTGTTGAGAGATGAAAACGGTTTGCTCTTGTTTATTTAATCAATTAGGAGTACTCAAGTTGGCACCAAAACATTCAATTTAAGAACAACACATCTATTCCCATGTCAAAATTTCAAGACTCTCAAAGCACCTTTTTCCTTCCTTTGCCTTTCAAAAACTTCAGCTCTTTCATAGAGAAATCATGCCATTGTTTTTAACATGTTAATTGGGACTGTGTTGTGCACTCGTGACCATGCCAATAAATAATTGTTGAGCAATAATGGGTCAAAGGAGTACTACAACTTCACTTGGAACATGAAACCATGAGGAGGCTAAAAATTTACCTGTCATAGCATTACTGCTAAAGACGTTTACATAACTCAATAGCCGAAATCAAGCGGTTTCCCACATTAAGATCATTCGTTGGCCAACGGAGTTAATAGTTCCCCATGGAGCATGACAGTGTTGTAATGACACACATAAAGCAATATCTTACGGTAATTATCAGAAAAAATAGTGGCATAATCTCTACTACTTCGAAGCATCCATTTTATCAAACAATTTCATTCAAGGGTACTATCGAGTCTATTTATATTAAGCTCAAACGGGATGGAGTAGTTCTATAATCAAATTCTTTGGGCTAAACATGGACTCAAGTCATCTTTTGAATGCTTTTTCTTGTTGTAGAAATGTAGGAAATGTTTTTAACAAAGTTCATTGCTCATTGTTTCAAAGCTAAAAAGGAGACAATAGCAAAGGAATAGAATTTATAGGAAGCTAAGCAGGGAGTGACTCCAGTGCAAGCGAGGAAATAATTGTAGGATCAATTTAAGGTTGCATAAAAGGTGATGAAAGGAATGTGATACCTCCTCTTTCTTGCTTTGTTCTCGTATTTGACTCGAACCCCCTCTGTATTTCCATATTGCCAAGTCACCTGAAGTTGAGCAATCTCCGGAGAAACAAAGAAATGAACTTGCAATAAAAGTTACAACTAATTTTTTGTATTTTTGTTTTAGGAATGCAAACTGAAAGTAAACATGCAATTTTCAAGAAGTAAAATAAATCAAAAGAATAAATAAAAATATGAATGCAAGGTTTGGAGGTTTTCAAACCTCCCCCGAGCTTAGGCTATTGCTAGGCTAGTTGTTGCCGTCATTCGGCGACTGGTGCGGATACTGCTAGTAGTAGTTGGGGAAGTGGGTCATGAAGTGACTGAAGTTGTGAGTTAAGGCACTCACATCTTCATTCACTCCTTGAAGAGTGTGGTCAATCTCCCCAACGCGTTGGTTGAGCTACTGGAATTCTTGATAGGGGACGTAGCTGTACCCCTACTGCGGCTGGTTGGGCCATGGGTCCCAGGCTCCCCCTTGCTGCTGCTGCTGCTATCCCTCCCAAGCAGGGTTGTATCCCTGCTCATCCTCATGCTCCTGCTCATCCTCATCTTGCTGCTCTCCTTCTTCATCTTCCTCTTGATCAGGCTAGAGTTCAGCCATGATCTCCATCACTTAGTCCTTGGTGAGGATCCAACTATCCTTCTCCACAATCGAGAAGGCTTGGGGACAGAGCAATGGAACCTGCTCACCCTGTGCATCACCAATATAACTAAACTGATATGCTTGGAGCCTCCGGTTAGCTTGGTAAACACCAAGGAAGCCACAAGCAGTTAAGTACTTGACGTCCATAAGTTTGGAGCCGTCAACAGATTGCATAACAGGTAATGTAATATTTAATGCATGGGCAAGATTGGTTACCAATCCACCAATGCGAATATCACCTTTCGTCTTGTTGCTTTGGTGGCGAAAGTGCTGAATGAGTAGAGCTATAGGATTGGGGATTTGCGGTGCAGTGGGAAAGAGAGCCTTGGTGATCATTGCCATGCTCGCATTGGCCATGGAATCGGTATCACCTCTTCCCAATAGTGTGTCGGCGAGGAACAAGACGTAGTAGCGAATTGTTGGGTTCTAGATGGTGGACATCATCTTCTGGTAGAATTCGGTGCCACCATTAACAGAAACAGCCTCCCAAGTTTCTCCACGTGTCACGCTATAGAGGTTAGTAACAGTTGACTCCCCAACATGAGGGTAGCGGAAAGCATCACAAAATTGTTCAAAAGATATTTCATAGTGCTGTCGGTTCATGGTGAAGCTTACCGTGCACACATTACCTTTCTCCTTGTGGTCGCCGTAGAAGGAGGAAAGGAACTCATAGTAAGCTCGGCATACGTGTTGTGGCTTGTGTATCCGAGTACTATTACCCCGACCTTGTTACACATGAGGTCGAAGTCCGCCTTCAACCCCATCGTGGTGAGAAAGCTATGGTCGGCACAACGTGTGGGCATCACCCTCCTCGATGAAACTATGGCCAACTTGGGGTTGCGCTCGGCTTGGGACCCCGAGCTCTCGCCACATTGGCGCTTGCTCTTGCGAAAAAATTTACCGATTTTGTTCATCTTGATGCACTGAAAAATTTCACCATAAAACCTTAGGCATATAGTTTCTACATGATATACGAATGATCCTATGTGGAAAAATTCAATCCTAACATGAGAAATCAATAGGAAAAGCTAAATAAGCTTGAGTTCATCCACTAGATCATTCTGGGAGTTTTAACCATGGAAATTTGAAAATAAAGCATGGATAGGGAGAGAAACATACCGATATGTTTATTCCCCCACTCAAACGAATGAAATCCGCGAAGAATCAAGAGTTCTGGGTGGGTTTTGAGAGGTGTGGAGAGAATATGAGATAAATAATGAGGAAGGAGAAAAACCCTAGACACCTTGGCCTGATTTTGTGGTCACGCCGAACTATACGACCGCAACTATACGGGCGGGATATGTTGTTCCCACCGTATAGTTGCGGCGCCGCCGCTAATTCGGGTTTCTATATGCAGAACACAGCTATATGGAAGCAACTATACGGCCGGATCATAATGATCCTGCTGAATAGTTGGTCATTAAACCGTCTGTACCCTCGAGGTAAATTTTCTAAAATAGACATCGATATCTATACGACCGGAACTATACGGCCGGAATTTTTATTACCGCCGTATAGTTGGTCGTTAAATAGTCAGTACCTTCGAGAAGAAATTGTACAAAGGCATCGATATCTATATGACCAGAGCTATACGGCTGAAATTTTTATTCCCGCCGTATAGTTGGTCGTTAATTTCTCTGTTCCTTTAAAAGAAAAATTGTTGATGGCAAAGATATCTATACGGCCAAAAAATTTGTTCCCGCCGTATAGTTGTTCGTTAAACCTTTAGTAGTCATCAAAAAAATTCTATTTCTTCGAGAATACCATCTTATCCCGAAACTTAACGAAATACCTTATTTTTGACAAAAAAAATGACAGTAGAAACTATCGACCAAAATTAGCATGTAAAGAGCAGAATTTTAATCTGAGTAGATAAAACTCAAACTTTTATTTTTATACTTATTCTATACATGTTCAATCGATGTTTCTACTACTTTTTGACAGTTGCATCTTCACGGACGTGCTTCTGCAAGAATGTCTATGAAAAAGTTGTAGGAATGCGATGAACTTTTTATTCTTTAGTTTATTTTATTGATGGGTTGACTCCCATTAAGCATTTTATTAAAAATGGTTGAATAACTCAACCCCCTATCTGTTCTTGAATTCTGACCTTGGGTTACCCCTATCAAAGGCACTTACCACATGAACTCGTTTTGCTGGTGGAATATATCTTTCTCCTGCTTCTAGCTTCTTTGGAAAATACCGGATGATCCAGCATCATAAACATTGAAGATTATTTTTCCCTCGCCACAATCAACTGATGCCCCTACAGTACTAAGAAAAGGTCTTACAAGTATTATACATAATGTTTCATCTTCTTGCATGTCAAGAATAATAAAATCAGTGGGAATAACATGCTCATCTATTATATGTAGAAAATCCTCAATCATACCAATGGGTTGTTTACTGGACTTGTCAGCCATCTGTAAAGTGATAGTAGTACGGGAATAATCCCCTAATCCTAACCTTTTATAGAGGAAATATGGCATTACACTAACTCCTGCACCTAAATCACACAAGACATTGTGAATATCAGTTTTGCCTATTGAGCATGAAATAGTTGGTATTCCGGGATCTCCTGATTTAGACAATAGCTTCCCATTAGCAGGGTAACTAGTCACCATGGCAATGGTTTCAGTCATTTGTTTCTTTCTACTAAGAATATCACGGAGGAATTTAGAATAGGTAGGAACTTTGATTACATCCACAAATAGAATTTCTAGACGAAGGTCACCAAGTGCCTTTGTAAAAGAATCATAGATTACCTGATCTGATGCTTCCTTTTTTTGATCTAGATAAAGGAAGCTTTTTCTCACCTGTCTTATTCTTGTCTTTTACCTTTTGTGGGGGATCAGGCTCTTTTGTTGCTTTCTTCTGTTGTTGCTTATCGTTTTTCTTCTTTTCTACTACAGCAACTTCATCTTCAATGCTTATCTTTTTTCTTCTCTTGGATCAACCGTCTATGCATCAGAGTCATAAAGGTCATCCTGTGCATCATCTTAGTCCTCCTTGGTTTGATCTTGTGTTTCTTGAGCAGTTTCATCTTGAGGATCCACCAGTGTATCATCTTCTTGGCTCGCTTTGAGTAAGGCTTTTTCCTTTCGCTCTTTTTCGGCTTCATATTCTGGTGGTCCTAATGGTCATGTAACAACTACACCTCTTCTTGTAACAACATTAGTAGAAACAGGAATATCAATATCCTCTCGAAGAAAAAGTTGATAACCAGATGCTATTTGTTCACATTGGGTGTCAATCATACTAAGATACTTGTGAACTAATTTTATTTCTTGGCCAATCTCATCATAATTTTTCGTGAGCTCCACCAAAATCTTTTTATGTTTTTGAAAGTGCTTATGCAGGTTATTATGAGATTTTGCTTGTCGATGTTTTAATTCTTGAAAAACTTTCCTAGTTTCATCTTATTCAGTTAAAACTTGTAGCAAGTCTACTTTGTTTTCTTTAACAAGTTCAGAAGGTATACCTTTTTCTTTCATTGTTTTTCTACTTTAGGCATAAGATCAGGAGTTATCCGAAGTATCCTTTTTTCCAGCTTAGTGCAAAATCAGGATTATATAAAGAATCATTCTTAGCCCTAGTAGACATTGATTCCAAACATTTTTTAATAGTTAAAGTATTTATCGATCCTCCTGCTGAGGCGTCAAGCAACTTTCTACATTGAGTATTAAGATCGTGGTAAAATAAATGGCAAATAGTTGATTCAGAATAGCCATGATTAGGAATACTATTGATCATTCCAAAGAATCTATCCCAGGCTTGTGGGTGGTTTTCTCCCACTTTCTGACTAAAGTTGCCTATATTCTTTCTTAGTTCAGTTACCTTTTTAAAAGGATTAAACTTGTTTATGAATTTAACAATGCAATTTTCCCAACATTTAATGTAATGGTGAGGGAGAGAATATAACCAGTCTAGAGCCTTACCTTTAAGAGACCAATAAAATAATTTTAGACGAGAGAAGTCTCTTAGCAAACCTTTTGGTCCAAGTGATGTTATCGTATCGTCAAACTCTCTAAGATGTCTTCCTGGATCTTCATCTTCTCATCCACTGAAAGCTTTTTTCTGCAAATTTTTAATAATTCCACCATCAAATCGATATTTTCTAACTCTAGGATTAGAGAATTCTATTAGTTGTTTAAGAAATTCAGAACTTGGAGCACTGTATTCTCTGAGAGTTTTCTCAGGTTTCTTGCGATTTTTCCTGTAAATATACATGATTATGATAATATCACTCAGGTTTTCAACTTCAACTTTATTCGATCTTAAAAGTTTTCAATAATTTCCTCGCGCCTCTGAGCAAGCACACGATCAATATAATTTGGTAAATAGGTCCTAGCAAAGCGTGTAGACCCTTTGTCTCCTAGGGAGAACATTTTGTAGTAGTAACACCTGAAATGTCAAGAGACAAACACTTAGCGCTTAGCTCCCCAACAATGGCGCCAGAAAATAGCTTGATGTCTGCAAGTGCACAGATCATTTGTAGCTAGTTTCGAAGTATAGATATTGATCCCATAGGGATCCCAAAGGTAAGTGTTTATGAGTGAAGTCTTTGTCACACCTAAAGTTGTCACAGGTCTTCGAGTGAATTGACTGCAAGTGTAAAAATGAGAATGGAATTTGGATTAAACTGGTTGTATCTAAATAAAACTAAAATGTGAACTTTTGAAATAAAAAGTATAAAAGTAAAGAACGATTCGGTTGTTTGTTGTTTTTTGCAGATGGCGAAAGAGGCATGGGGAAATACATTTCATAATGATAGTGACTATGCCAGACGAACGAATGATGAGTGTAACAATTATAATCTTATAAGTATATGTGTAGGCAAGCAACCCATAATTAGTTAGAACTCCTCTTGGTAGATTTTGTTCCAACTTCAATATCCTACTAGTCTATTACCAAATGCATGGTCAGACACTAGACGATTAAGACCCTTCAGGTCGCTTAGCGATTAAGCTCCTTGGATCGGACTAATGCAATAAGCACGGTGGTTCCTCGTTATCCTCAAGTATACTGGTTTTCCATTGATATCCCCGTGTCACTTGGGGGGTCGCCGGTCTGCTAGCGAACAAGTTCCTATCCATGTAGAATAAAGTATCATGTTGTCTGGGGCCTTAATTGGACAACAAGCATTAGGCATCTCATAGATAGTCAAGCATACATAATATAGTAATTAGAATCAATCACAAACCAATGGAAAATATATAGAGGCACATCACATCTCACCAATCCCTTACATCTCCTACGCCCAAGGAACTTACTCACACATGAGAGAAGAAAGCACCATCGATATAATTAAATAAAGGGAGTTATTCTCGATATTATCGTGGAGATCCACAATAAGAATAGAAAAGTAATACAAGACAATTTAAGGTAGGAAGAAACAATCTCAAATCCTAGTCTTGTAAGGTGAAGATATCTCTCTCTCAAGTACAAGTAATGGCTATGGGGTTGTATTGGCTAGGATGTTGAAGATCGTGGAGCGAGATAAAGAACGTCTTCCCCTTCTTCTCCAGATCTCTTCTTTTTTCCTTTCTAGATGGGATGGTGGCTGTTGTGTTGTGTTTTCGTCCTTGGCCTCTTCACGGAAGTTGTCCCTTTTGACAAGACGGAGGCGCGGTAGCTATACGGCAGGAACTATACGGCCGGAAAAATGTTCCCGCCGTATAGTTGCTCGTTAAAGCCTTTGTATGCTTCCCTCGATTGCTTCCAAAGAGAGACTTGCTTGTTTTCGCCTGAATATTGTCTTTCTCTAGTTAAAACCTTCTGTTGACGTTCAGAACCTGAAACACACATTAAAAACCAAGTTTTCTTTGCTACCAAAGTATTAGCGTTGGGTAAAGCTAGAAAACGATCAAATCCGGGAGAAAACCATCAATAAAAAACATCAAAAATGTGTCGAATCTCACAGCTATCACTGAGCTGCATGAGAATTGGCCTCTGCCACTTACAGGCGTGGTTCCTGGCTCATCTTCTTTTCACAAGCACGGTGAAAAGATGGTTCTATTCCTTTTCTTGTAATGCCATTATACTTGTGTTATTGATCTGACAATTTTATGCTAATTTTGTCACCCAATCCGCATTTATGTCTCTACATACAAACATATTTCTTCATATGACTTTAATAGAAAATAGTATCATCTTTGCATGACTAACATAAGGATACATGAAAATATTTATTTATTTTTGAAACAAGGCAAAAGATATTCCATTTTCATTGATTGAGAGGGATATGCAATTTAATTATATTATGATAACTACTCGTACAAGTCATAGAATTCTAGGGATTGCCATAGGAAATCATCGCCTCCAGCATCTTGTTCTACGGAAGGCATTATTACCAGATCCACAACCTTATTTTCCTTGGGACGATAATGTCAAGTGCAGGATTTTGAATCTAAACGCAATCTAGTGCAGGTTCATCAGGACAACCTCCAATTGCGTCAGTCTCCACAGAAGGTACATCAGTGCTATAGCAGACACCATTAGAAATGCAAGATGAAGTTGTTGTTATATTCCTATCAGGACCACAGATAAGGGCCAGAAATTCAAGTTCCAAAATCTAGCGTTACAAAATAGACAAGAGGTTACCCCATCTGGACAATTCATAGACAATTCACAGTGCAATTTGAGCATCTTACATGATCCTTAGATCTTAGTTCATCCTGTCTTTTTATTGGTGGAACGAAATTTGCTGGTACTTTTATTCCTACAAAAACCTACAAAACATAGCCAAGTCAGTCATATGAATATATCTAACTTTCCTACAGTCTTATATATGAAGATATCTTTGCATAACACTCACTTATCAAACTGTCTACGGATATCTTCCCGCTCCTTGGAAATGCGAAGTCAACGTTCTATAGGGCACATCCATCTATAATGTACTGTACCTCTAAGTACTTCCTCGTCAGGTACATCAACAGCCAAATGCTCCATCGAATCAAAGAAGGATGGGGAATATATCAGGTCAAAAGCTTGCACAGGATCTCTGTCAAATCCTTTTTAAGATGTTTTGAACTCTTTTGTCCAGAGCTTTACTATAGATTTACCTAAAGAACGTACCTACCCAAATCTGCAAGCACCTTGTAAATCTAGATGGTCACAAGCTTTGACTATTTCTTAGAGAGGAGGAGAACAAACCAAACCCAAGAAGAATGTCTAGTGCCTAAATCTAGCAGGCAGCGTGGGGATCGCCCAGCTAACAGCCGGCCGGTGCGTCTCGTGAAGAACGGCGCGGCCAATGGTGGTAGGTCGGCACTGTTGATAGAAAAGCATCGAGAAGTTTTTTTTAAGGCGTGGAGAAGTTTGCGGCCTGATTCTAATCCTGTGCATCTCCCATAAGAATGGCGTAAAATTTGAAGAGACAGGGACTGGTCGCTTGATTGAGGGTTGCACATTTGTTGCAACTATCTTGTAACGGGTAATTTAATGAGTTAAAACTACTAGGTTACAACTGGGAATTAGCACAATTAGTAGGGTGGCGTCTACGCCTTAACATAACAAGTTCTCACGCGCCTAGGATTTAGGCGCTCATATTTTATATCTTTTTTTCTTTCTTGACGTCTTTGTTTTGAATCCGGCCGAGCCCCAGCACGTACCTTGGGATTTTAACTATCTAGCCTAAAAAATTAGCCCATCCGGCCTTATTATAGCCCAGGACCTTCTAACTCGGCCATGTTTTGGATCATTCGGACGCGCAAATAGTCCAATTAGATTGGGAAAGAGCCCATGAAAATAGCCCATCAATCCTTGCTTGTCCTATTTTTTTCCAATTCGGTCTTTTTTGGACACTGTCCTGTCCACACACCCCTAAAAAAACTCCGCCTATCCATGTTTTTAAGGTACTACCTACTATATTATTTATACTTAACATTTTTTAGTTGAGCTGCTAGCAATCACGCGTAGCAGATGGACAAACAATTTGTTAAGAAGAAAAATAAATAAGTTATATACGATGTTAGTATACATTTTCTATGTTTTATAAAAGCATAACAATTTTCTTGTGTAGTGGCAAGGCATGCAGTTTATCTGTAGCAATATTTTTTTATACATGGTCGACCTAGTTGCCTGCAGCTAGCGCCCATCAATCTTACCATACAAGAGATCAATTTTAACGAGCGTGTTTAAAAAGTACTTGTACACCAGTTACGACCGGAAAAAAGAAGACCAAGATCCACATGTTTCTTGTCGAGAGAGGCTGACACGTGGGCCTCAGCAGCAAGACCATACACGCCTGCCACATGAAACAACGTTACCAAGGTCAAACTGGCGAACGCGACCAAAAAAAATGTCCAACATACACATGTTTCCTTTACATAGGTAGCTGATATGTGGACCTAGCAGGGAGACATTATACATGTGATGTATCGAGCAACGTTGCCAAGTTCCAAACGGGGAGGCGCGAGAGAAGAAAAAAATCTAGCATGCACACGTTTCCTGCACAGAGGAGGCTGACATGTCAGGCCCACCATCCTGTATAAACGGCTGAAGCAGCGAGCAACGCTATCAAGTTCGGAACACGAAGGCGCGACCGAGGGCAAAAAATCTATCATACACACGTTTATTCTAATGCATGACATGTGGAGCCCAGGAGGTTGATTAAAGGTAGATGCATCGAGCAGCGCTATCAACTTTGGAACAGGGTATGTAGCATGAGCAAAAGAAAAAATTCCATCACACACATGTTTCTTCTAATGAGAGGATGACATATGGGTCCTAACAGCCTGATTAAATGGTAGATGCATCGAGTAACGCTATCAACTTCGAAAAAGGGTAGCGCGAGCAAAGAAAAAAATTCCATCATACATTAGAAGAAGGCTGACATGTGGGACCTAGCAGTCTGACTAAACGCCAGACGCCTCAAGAAACGTTATCGAGTTTAAATCAGGGAGGCGCGATCGAAAAGTATGGTCCGCTAGAGACACTGACGTCCGGGACCCACACGCCTCAAAAGATTCCGGCGAGTCAACATCGCGTGAGGAAACGAAAATCTTGTGTCTGCCACGCGCCATCCGAGCTTCCTCAGCTTCCTCCACGTATTTAGCGGATCCGTCGTAGTAGAGGCCACAAAACAGGAAAAAAAGTTTTTCGTCGGCCACGGCCGAGCTGAGAAATTCGTCACGAAAGATGCGCCTTCTACGACAACCGTCAGGCTAAGTCGTTACGGAAGGAAACTTTTCTTGCGGTGGTTACAGGGAAAGGACCTTGTCGGATAATGTTATAGAGTCCTATAGGAACACTAACTAGTCTCTGTGTCTTGTACTCCAAGGTTCCATGTAGGTCGGTGACTCCAACGTAGCCTCTCTTTATCCGGCATGGGTCTCCCTTCTGGATCCGTCTAACTGGACCGCCCAACAGACCATGGGTCGTGCTAACAAATGTGGGTCATCCGGGTTAGCCAGATTAGAGACATGCAATGGTGATACCCATTTAGCATATCCCAATATTTTGCTGCATTGAAAAATAGATTCAAGATCCTTGACCAAAAACCTTTCCACACTTTTGAGACTCGGGTGAAGCTTGTGCTTTCTTGTTGCATTCCTCACAATTGGATCTTGGGTTGGGGTCTTGATAATTTTTTTCCAGACGAGAACTCTATTGACCTTGATGAAGTTGAAACTGGACATGGCATTGCGCTAAATAACAATGAAGCTTGGAATGTCAAGAGGATGGTGTGGACACAGGCAATGTGGGATGGGCGTCATGGATTTTTTGTCCGATGCCTGGGGATCTCCGACGGACAGACATTGTGGAGACGGTGGTTCGCCATCGGAGCGGCCATCTTTGACTTGCTTGGCAGGCAATATGGGCCTCTAGGCCTTGATCTAGGGCTGCAGTGCCCCGATCTGGCCGATGGGGTTTGGCCAGGGCCAATGGAGTCTAGGCCGTGGCCTTTGGCAACGCCGGAGACTACCAGCATATGTGCGCTGGACCGCCTCTTCCTCTTCTGCCAGTCCGGCAGAGAGCTTATTGGCGGCGTGGGGGTCTGCTAGTCTGATGAATAAAGGTGGTGGCCCTAGTGCTCTTCTTGAATCAAGGCAACGTTATGCGTGTTTGATCCTCTTCGACCTGGCCATCAACGTGTTCCGGATCTTCTTCGAGAGATCTTCGCACATTGGCGCATGAAGCCCCTGGATATTTGGATAGGATCGAATCCAGTCGTGCGTGTCCATAAGGCGTGACACGAAGCTCCGCTGGTGTTGAAACCACGGGACATGTCAGCTTCTTGATTTCCATGGTATACACAGCGGTGGAGAAGGTCATGGTGACTAAAATTAGAGGACCACTTTTTGAGAGCTCAGACTTTCTTCAGGGTGAGAATCAGTATCTTAGATCGGGTGACGACGGTGTGTGCGCATTGTTTCCCTTCTTGGAGGCGTCGCACCTTTCGGTATTCCAGGTGTCGTCTTTGGCGGGTTTGTGGGATGCTGCTATGAGGAATGGATCATGGCAGGGTCTTTGATGTCCTGTCCCTCGGTGTAGAGGCTAGATGTAATTTGTATATTCGCGATATTAATATATTTATTTTATAAAAAAACCATAGTATTTATAGCTTTCTCTTGACTGTAATGGCTTTGAGTTTCTTGGGATGTTTCAATCTATGATGTTTCACTTTGGTTGAGATTTGGAATATAGCAAGTAACTTTCCTATCTGTTGTTGGAGAGTTCACTTCAGAAGTTAGTATAGGATGCCCTTGAATCTTAGCATGTACTCCGTAGCCATGTAAAGTACATTATTTCGGATTATGGATGGAGGGATTTCGGGAATACATGTGCAAGCTTATGAGTTTGATATATATGCTGCACTAATCTCTTGTGGGGTTCTCCATTCTAAAACCTGGTGTTTCAAGACATATAACCATTCCTGTGAACTGCTTATTCGTGTTCGAGCTCGAGTCATCCGAGGCAGGCAGTTAGGTATATAGCACTAACAAAACAGTAAACCTGCTGGCCTCCTGGAGGAAACGGGACAAGGACACCACACCGTGCATGGCATGGCATTGCTCAGTTCATCGTCAGTTGTTCTGCAGGATTCCAGCGAGATGAGCTCCGAGTGCAATCAGCGTGACGGGCTTCTGTATCACGCCATTTATCCCCGTCCGATGGCACATCTCGCGGGCGCCGTCATCGGCATCGCCGAGCGCGGCCACGACGAGCAGCCAGCAGCTACTCCTGAGCTCCCTGACCCGGAGCGCCACCTCGAACACATCCTCCGTCGACGCGTCGAGATCGAGGAGCACCAGCTGGAAGCACGAGCCGGCGCTCTCCAGCAAGCTCAGGCAATGTGCTCCCGACGGCACCGGCATCACCTGGCACCCCAGCTTCTCGAGGAGCATCCGGGTCACCGCCCGGCTCACGCCGTCGCTGTCCACGAGGAGGATCCCCAGGCGGTCGAAGCGAGGGACTGATGGCAGTGAGGTTCTTGGGCGCACGGCCGATTGGGGAAGATGGAACTGCAAGACGACGGTGATGCGTCCTCCGTTGTCTGATCCCGACGAACGCATTCTGCCGTTCATCATCTGAACAACAAATGAGCGCCCGATCGGATCTTTCGCAGCTACTACACATTTTCATTTTTAGTATACAGTAGTAGTATCAATTTTGGTGCGCTTTACCTGCACGATCTTGTTGCACATGCCGAAGCCAATTCCCATCTCGGAGCTGGCCGGTCTAGCCGTCGGTGTTTCCATCCAAACCTGAAACTTAACACGTATGCTGCAACCTGCAGACGACCGCATCGGAATCCAGTCCCGGCCGTACCTCTCGTCTTCACCCACGCTGCAGCTCTTGATGGAGAACGAGAGACATCCCGGCGCGGCGCCATCGCATGGCCGGCGGCTCAGCAGAGAGCCCACCATATGCAGCAGGAGGTGGAACACCCTCGTCTCGTCGCCGACGACCCACTCGGGCAGGGAATTCTCAGACTGGTGCGAGAACGCAACGCCGCTGCAGCCGGACAGGCATCGCGCGACGGCCAGCGCCTCCCTGACCAGAGCGTGGAGGCTGAACGGCGCGCGGCTCATCGTCAGCGTCTCAGCGTCGGCGTCGTTCGCCAGCGCCAGCGAGAGCGCGCTCGTCCGGGCGATGGCGTCCACGACGAGCCTCTGCTCGGGGCGCATGCCGTGCTCGGCGGCGTCGTGCCGCAGCATGGAGAGCAGACCGGAGACGGAGTGCATCTGCCTCTGCATGGCGCCGCACACGGCGCTCTGGACAGAGTGGATGGCCTCTGTCGCCGTCTTCGCTTCGTGCTTTGAGTGCAGCAGGGCCCTGTGCTGCTCGGCGAGCCTGTCGCGGGTGGACTGCCACTCCTCGAGCACCGCCGCATGGGAGAGCGCCACAGCGACCTGGTCGGCGACGACCTCCACAATCTCCAGGTCTTGGCTGCTCCATCCTCCCGTGTGGGGCAGAACCAGCACCAAGATGGCGTACGCCCTTGCTTCTGGTGTCCTTCCGCCATCGAAACTGGAGACCTTGAGCATGGGCATCCGTATGGCGGCCACGGCTCCCGCGGGCTGGAGGGCCCCTCCGCTCGCTCCCGCGAGCACCGAGCCCGGCCCGAGCACCTTGGCCGTCTCACTGGACATCACGTCGACGATGTCGGGGTCATTGGCGGGGATAGGGGCCTGCGAGCCAAGCAGGACGGCGCCCTTGTCTCTCAGGCCCAGCTGGTGCACCAGCTGGAGGACGTCTTCGTCGCTGTCTGCGTCGTGGTCTCTGGGCCTGGGCACCCAGACGGCGCAGCTGTGGAGCGCGAACGCGTCGGCGAGGTGGAGCAGGGTGGTGTGGAGGATCGCGTGCGTGTCGAGTGGCGAGGCACGGATATGGTGCGTGAGCATGCGGACGACGCGGGAGGTGGCCTCGACGCGGCGGCGGATGAGGCCGAGGTCGCGGTCGAGCTGGCGCGCCTTGGCGCGGAGGAGGGCCTCGCGGAGCTTGGCGCGGATGAGGCGCGGGATGAAGGTGAGGAGGGAGAGCGCGGTGGCGGAGGAGACGAGCGCGGCGAGAAGCTTGGCGGCGGTGGAGGCGAGGAGGAGGCCGGAGGAGTGCGGGTGGTGGTGGGCGAGGACTGCGAGCAGGTGGATGGAGCCGCCAAGCACGGAGAACGCGGCCAGCTGGAGCAGCAGCCACTTGAGCGGGGCCAGCTCGGCGCAGGAGGCGAAGTAGAGGAGCTCGAGCGGGATGGAGAGGTAGGAGGCCGCGATGAGGAAGTCGCTCACCTTCTGGCACTGCAGCATCGCGTCCACCGCGCCGTCGCAGCCGTCGCCGCACCGCCTCATCGCCATCTCCCGATCGAATCCCGGCTCCAGACCTCGATCAATCAAGCAACAAATCGAGCGCACGCGTGCATGGACTATGGAGAGATTTTGATTCTTGATTTAGGCGTGGTGTATACGCGTGCATGCGAGGCAAGCGGTGAGTGAAGAAGCAAAGGGGCAAGAAGAGAAAGGGGATTCCGGCACTCCGGCGTTGTCGTGGCTGGTGGCCGTGGGGTGGAGAGATTAGAGCGTCCATCCGTCATGGGAAGGCGTGCATGCTGCGCTCGGCTTGACAAGTGTTGCCGCCGGGAGGCCTGCATGCTTCGGTCAGCTTGACAAGTGTAGCTTGAGCTGACACGACCGCGCTGTGACTGTCGATATCTTATTCAGACAAACCGCTCGAGCTCGAACGCAGCGATTCCACCCGCTGTCTCGCGTCCCCGTCTTATCACGGCCTTTGGTTTCGTTGGAGATTTGTGTCCGTGCACTTTTGCGCTTACAACCTGCGCATTGTACACTTCCTCTCCCTATAGAGTATAGACAGCCAAAGTGTACCATGTACTACATCTTCAAGCCCATGTCAATCGCGACCCCTCTCTACTCGAGCAAGCGGAGCTCCGCCGTTGCCCGGGACGCCGGCGTACCTTCAAGGACACAGCTCCTTCTCTGCCGCTCCTCTCCCTTCCATGGCCGCGACGAGCTCCTCTCCAATCCATGGCCGCCACCATCAAGCAGACGCAGTGTGGTTGGCGCCGCACATGACGGCCGCCGTGAGCTCGTCCGTCCTCCGCGGGCCGCCTACCTCACCGGATGCAGCCTCCACAAACCGAATCACCGCCAGATCCGGCCATGCCTTCATTCATCATTGTTCTTTCCCAGAAGTTCTTGTCAGATTCGTTTGTTTAGCAGATTTTATTTGTCCAGATTTGTTTTCACGGGCATCCATATTTGCTTCCATTTTTTTGCATGTGGTTCATGTATTGTTTTCCGGAAATCGTGATCGGATTTTATTTACTTCTACATACAGAAATTGCTTCTATATATGGTTCATGAACAGAAATGGCTTTCATATAATTGCTTATGTATTTTTCTTTGGATATGTTCGGTTCATCCTCCAGATCCGTACAATTGGTTTCACCGTGTTATTCAAGGAATCTCAGAAAAAATACTCCTACTTAAGATCCATGTTTTTGTTCAAAGAATATCAACTAACAAATACTCCGGACCGAACAAGGAATGCTCCAGATATGAATAAATGGTTTCGTAGATGTGAATAAAAAAGATCAGGAATATTTTGTTCGATCAGGAAGAGCGTGGTGTACAAATGTAAACATTAAATGGACACAAAAGTAGGAGAGGTGTTCCGCAAATTTTGAGGCACTTCCGGATGTGAACTAGATTTATTTTCTAGACGTTTTTATAAAATATCAGCACCAATCTAGAAGCAGCTGAGCCGAACGGAGAGTTTGTGATAAGGCCGGAAGGTTTATAGCTATGTGGTTTTGCTTTTTTGCTCGAGCTCAACTGGCGGGGTTGAAAACCCTAGTGGTTTTCATGTCAATTTTTTCAATTCATACCAGTAGCCTTTCAAATAGCAGAAAACTATCAGATTGAATTCAAGTTGTCGCGAAAAAGATTGATCGCTGTCCGATGGCGAATTGACACGGTTTATGACAAGGGGGGCACATGTTAGGGCCACGTGGCACTCGTTAGGCGCCGCCCCGACACGCCCGGTAACGGCAGTTAACCGGCATCGCTAGGGTATCAGTTAGTACCCCCGCGCGTAGCTGTCCGTCTCTCTCCCCTCCCCACCACCCCCACTAGCGATGGCGGCAGCGACTCCTAGCGGTGGCGAGCTTGGCGGCGGCGACCCAGGCAGCGACGAGCTCTGCGGTGTCGGAGATTTTGAGGCTAGCTCGCGTGGAGGCGTTGCGGGGAAGTACTCCCCCAATGCCTCACTGCTACATCGTTCTGCCACCGCGCTGGCCAAGGCGGTGCTGGCGTCGCCGACAAAGAGCAGCCATCACTAGGCTTCGTCCTTCGGCGCGGCAGTCGAGTAAGTTCTCATACCTCGCCTTCTCCTTGTTTTTATCCATTATTTGCTCAGAGATGTGGTGCACATATAGCATTATTATTGTCGGATTTGGAAGTAATCGTGGTTCATCCTTTAAATTAGATAGGTGAACTTGTTTTCAGTAAATATTAGTTTAGTTAATTGACTGTGGATCACATTTAGCAGTAAATAAGGTAATTTACTATAATTACTTGATTGTAGTGCGGTTTCATCTGGGGCTAGAATCCTTGCAGTGGACCTGAGAGAAAAAACATGCTCATGCAGGAAATGGAATGTCACAGGGATTCCCTGCAATCATGCAGTGGTTGCAATCATGAAAATTAAGCAACAGCCTGAGGACTATCTGCATGATTTTTTCAAAAAAAAAAACTTACCTAGCTGCCTACCAGCACACAATTTACCCTGTACCTGGACCTGATGACTAGACAAGGACAGACACTACAGATATTGATCCTCCATTTTTTAAGACAAACCTGGAAAGAAGCAAACAGCAAGGAGGAAAGGAGCATCTGAGGTGCCAGCACCTAGAGATACTTCTAGAATGAGGACAATAACTTGCAGCAATTGCAAGCTCACAGGCCATAGGTACATCACCTACAATGTTCCATTAAAACCTCACCTGGCAATTAGGAAACAAATCAACATGGTAATGTGCATCTACATCTAGTTTACTAATTCCTCACCCTATTTGTATTCAGAATGTTTATTAATTTCTTACCTTGTTTATTGTTTGCAGTCACAATGTGCATCTACATCTTGTAGTACAGCAGCAGCACCTCCGGAACAGCCTGGTACTAGTCCAGCAAGAACTGCACCAGCCCCTACAATAGCACCAGTACCTCCAAGGCAGCCAGGTACTAGTCCAACAAGAACTGCACCAGCCCCTCCAACAGCACCAGCACCTCCAAGGGATGCTACTCCAACAAGAACTACACCAGCCCCTCCAACAGAACCAGCACCTCCAAGGGATGCTACTCCAGCAAGAACTACACCAGCCCCTCCAAGAGATACAGGCCCAAGACCCTTCCCTGCACCTAGGATTGCTGCTGAAGGTGGTTCCAGTTCTGCACTAACAAGGCCTGGCAAAAGGCCAACCAAACTCACAGCAAGGATGGCAGGGTATCTTAATGTTGCGAAGCATTTAAGCTACAAGAAGAAGAAATCTGATTCTGTCAAGGATGTTTAAAATGTGGGCATGTCCATTTCAAACAATTTGGAACTGAGTATGTGTAAGACTATGTACCGATGTCCTGGGAAGAACTTGTTTAAGACTATCATGTGTGCAAAACTATATATGAATCCTATTGTCTTCAAAACTATGTATGAATCTTTGTTGTTTAAGACTACCTTTCAATTTGATGGTGATGCCGTGATTAGTGTTGAATTATGTTTGTTAATATGCCAATAGTGTTGTTTTATGGATGCATTTAAGAAAGTTCTATTAAAGGTGGCTATAAAAAGTTGTCGAGACCCCTCGAGGGTTCTCGACAACATAGTGTACCTTCTATTAAAGGTGGCTATAAAAAGTTGTCGAGACCACTCAAGGGTTCTCGACAACATAGTATACCTTCTAGTAAAGGTGGCTATAAAAAGTTGTCGAGACCCCTCGAGGGTTCTCGACAACATAGTATACCTTCTACTAAAGGTGGCTATAAAAAGTTGTCGAGACCCCTCGAGGGTTCTCGACAATATAGTATACCTTCTACTAAAGGTGCATTGACAAACAAAGAGCCCAACTACACAAGCTACTAGTATTACCACAATAATTCATAATTTTAAAACATAGACCCAAAATATCACAATAAGTTCAACATCCATTACCACAATAAGTTCAACATCCATTCTAACAATGGATTGCACAAATAGGTTCTTACACAAGACATAGAGTAGCGTTCTTACACAACCCATATAAAAGGGTTCTTACACATGCATTACATAAATGGGCAACAAACTAGGTAGGTACTCCATCACTACTCATCACATATTGCTTTGATCCTCTTGATCTTCTCCTTGTTAGTATCAGAGGCATTGAAAAGTTCAAACAGACTGTACTCTAATTTTTTCTTCTCCTCTTTTAGAGCCTGTTTTTCATCCTCCAACTTCTTCTGTTTCTCCTTATAAACTCCTGCTTGGGTTTTCAGCATATTCTTCAATTCTCCATTAGCTTTCTTGTAGACCTCCACTTTATTTTTCAACCTTGCTATGTACTTCTCCATCTGTTCTTCCTGCTCAGCCTCACTATAAATCCTCCTCCTATTTTCTTCCATAGCCTTCTTGCTAGTCTCCTCAAGAAACTTGTTACATTCTGCGATAAGGCATGCATGTTTCTTGATAGTTTTTTCCTTCTTTTCAGCAAGATCCTTCAGCATCTTGGAACTCTCATACCTCTCTTCAATTCTTGCACTATTAATTTCATTGTACATTTCCCACAACCTAGCCAATGCATTCTTCATACTGTCAGGCCACTCTAGATCTATCCAACTATGAAATCCACAATTATTGACATATTGTACAAGGATTAAAATAGTGATCGAGATCAGTCTACATATATGAGTTGATGTCCTTCTTGCTGTAACAAAAACAACAATTGTACTGGGCTTATTGAAAGATCACGGATGCCGCCTAGAGGAGGGTGAATAGGCGGTTAAAAACTTCTACGAGATGGGCTTAACAATGGCGGAATAAAACTAGTATTTTCTTTTGTTAAGCACAAATACTAGATATACTAAGTTTCACCTATGTGCACCAACAACTTATACTAAAAAAGACAAGCAACCATATGATAGCAATAGAGATTACTTCAAGCACGATGGCTATCACAATATAAAGTGCATAAGTAAAGAGCTCGAGTATAGAGATAACCAAGACACGCGGGGACGACGATATTTACTGAGTTCCTCCCAACAAGGGAGTACGTCTCGTTGGAGGTGTGGGCAGTACTAAGACCACCAACGCCACAAGAGGCCTCACCCTATTCTCCCGAGCACCCACCACGTGGGAAAGCACTCGTTCCACTATGGGACACTTGAGGGTGGTCACCTAACCAGTACAAGATTGGGGCTATCTCCACAACTTAATTGGAGGCTCCCAATAATCGCCACCAATGACTCAATCTTGGGGGAGCTTCACAACTTAAGAATACCTCAAGAACATGCCACAGAGGCCACACAACCGTCTAGGGTTCTAAGAACCCAAGAGGGACAAGCTTCAATGAATATCACCGAACAAATCCCCTAGAGAGAACACAAACCGATGCACCTAATGCAAATGGCAAGAACACCACAAAGATGCCCCAAATCTTCACTCTCGAGTTCCAATAAGGCTACTAAAAAAATTGGGGGAACAAGAGAGGAACAACACAAAGAGGAACACAAAATCCCCCGAAGATCTAGATCCCAAAGAATCACTCACAAAGAGGTGATTTGGTTTGGTCAAATTGTAGATCTAGATCCCCTCTTACTTTCCCTCAAATATTGGAAAGAAACATTGGAGGGGAAGGAACAAATCAAGCCAAGAGATTAAGTCAAAGAGGCAAAAGACTTGAAGAAAATAAGAGAGGAAGAAGCAACAATAAAAAAAGGAGAGAAGGGCTATTTATATGAGGCCTAGAAAACTGCCTATTGCGGCTATTTGCCTGACTGGGCCGATAGTACCGGAACGGCCCGGTACTACCACTCCCTGGTGACACCAGCACCAGGTCAACGCGAGCAAGCCTAGGAACCAGCGAGCGAGCCAGCAGAGAAGAGGATCGTGGGGAACGAAGCGGCAGCGCGGCGAGCGAGCAGAGGATCGAGAGCGAGCGGCACTGCGGTGGGCAGGAGCAGCGAGCAGCGCTGAGCGGCGCGGCCTGCTAAGCCTAGAGCGGTGGCAGGGGATCGGGGCACCCCGTGAGCGTGCGCGGTAGCGACATGGCTGGGCGAGCTCGCGAGCGAGGCAGCTGGGCCGGCCCACATGAGGCAGCAAGGGCAAGCGCAGAGGAAGGGGATCAGGGGAAGCTAGGGCGCGTGAGAGGGAGACAAGGGCGAGCGCTACGCGAGGGGAGAAAGCGGCGGCAGCTGGGAACAAGGCAAGTTGGACATGGGAGCGGTTGGGCCGGCCGGTAGTACCGGTTGGCCGGCCCGGTCCTACCGCCGAAGCCCGGTAGCATCGGCCAGCACTATCGGGTGGCACAGAGAGTTGGGCCGCAAGAACAAATGCCACCGGTAGCCCATCCAGTAGTACCGGACGACCCAAAAATAGAAAAACTTTTTTTTTGTTTTTCAAACTAATAAAAGGCAAACTTCAAATATTCATAACTTGGGCTAGGAGACTCCGATTGACCCGAAACCAATTTTGTTGGAAAGAGGACAACAAGACCTACCCAACCAAAAGGGAAAATATTATATATCACCAAGTGAGAATGTATCAAGTATTATAATATGAGATACCTCACTCGGTGAGAATCAAAAAACCTCCAACAACAAAATCGCAACAAGATATAAAAGGGGGATCCGATTTCGATGAACTAAAGCTTGTATTGAGCATAAGCTCTAGAGCCAAACATGGATAAGATCCAACCAACAACCAATAATGATGATGCTAATAATGCAAAGGTTTGAGCTCTCTCTGAACGATACGATTGAGTTACTCAATTGAGAGCCCATCTTGATAGTACGACTAACTATCCTAAACCCGGTCTCTCAACTACCAATACGAGACCGGCAAAAGGGAAAACCTATCAAGAATACTTTTGCCTTGAACATACTTAGACCTTGTCTTCATCGATCCATGATCACCGAGGATGGTAAGCATCAAACAAGAGATCTTCTAGAGATGGCGCCTTTTGAGATTGCACAACGCATCTTCTTCTTCACTTCAACAACCTTGAAGCCAACACATGCTCCAAGCGATGCCAATGGACAATTCCTACAAGTGCAACTTAATACATACATTAGTCCATAAAGATTGTCATTAATTACCAAAACCACACATGGGGGCCCACATGCTTTTTCAATCTCCCTATTTTGGTAATTGATAACAATCCCTTTGAGAGGGTTTACATAATGAATTTAACAAATAAAATGGTAGCCCCAATATCAAATACTCACAAGTATGTGATATTGGTACCACCACCATATACAGAGGAAACTCCCCCCACAATCTATGCATGTGTGATGAACTTGAATTTCATTGTATATATTGTCGATCATTATCATTGGTGGAGTTTCCTCTATATAAACCACATGCTAAGCAACACAAAGATGCAAGAGCATGAACGGAAAATACTTAAGAACAAACTCAAAGCATAAACCAACTTCCCTTAAACCTTCTAAAACTTCTCCCCCATTGGCATCGATTGCTGAAATGGGTGACAAGTTCTAGAAGGCTAATATAGTGATAGTTCCTCCAAAAGTGTGCATTCACACATATCCAATTATGAATACTTGGGAGGAAGTACAACTATATTGAGGACCCAAATATTGCCAAAGATATTAAAAAAGCATCAACAAATGACGCAAGCAGTCACAAGATCTGACAAACCAATTGAAAATAACAAATGAGTCCAAATGGAAACAACAGAATATTATGATACGAGCAAAAGAGTGTTTTAAATGACAAATAGAGAAGCTCCCCGAGATTTGTGCACAAAGTAGAATAATTGTATTTAGAATACACAATGCACAAACATGGAATCCTCGCTCCCCCATAAGCATTTAAAACACAACAAAAGAGAGAAAGACAAATGAGTATTCTTAAATGAATTAGAGGAGCTCCCCAATAATTATGCACCAATTATAATAATTATATTTGGGAACAAAGTGCATGATCATGGAATCCTCACTCATCCAAATTCATTTAACAATACAAGGCATGAGAGAACAAATATGAGTGCCCGAAGATGTAAACAAAAAGAACAAGCACTTCATAGGCAAATAAATTTGGAAGCCACCAAAGAATCAAAAAGAAATAAAATGTGGTATCCAAGAAATAAAAAACTCAACACAAATTATCTTCTCTTATGTGTACAAGTTTCTAAGTGGAATACATCACAAAGACCTATGTCCACAAAGAAACATGAAAGCATAAACAAGAGACTCAAGAAAGCACATAAAAAACAAAATGAAGTCATAACATATACCAATAAGGTTTTTGCTTGTAAGCATGGACAAAGGCACAATTTTATCTTATTGTTCATAAATGAACTTCAAACATCAACACCATATATTACAACAATCACCAAGGGAAAAGGATATGGTTGGAATATATGGAGAAAAGCAACAAGTATCACAAAGAAAAATCAACTAACAAAATCTCACTATTGCACATGAGAGGAGTTAAGGAAAGGATAGGCAATAAAATTGCTAAATTGACATATTTGGGATTGGTGAGTCATATGCATGATTTTGTATAGTCCCAATTATATGCACTCATCTCAACTAACACACATTTTCAATAGGGAGTTCTCTTAAAACCAAAGCTAGAACCATAACAAATACAAACACAAAAGATCATGCTAGAAGGCAACCCACAAATGGTTGGAAGCAAGATATATGAGCATGGGAAAAAGATACTTGTTACCGAGATGTAGTTGGTAGGATGTAGAGGATATGAATTCGTTGATCATACTATAGCTTGCCTCCATTTTCCATCAATGCACCACTTCTTCAAACTTTGAGAGACAAGCATCCAATATTCTCCAATGTACCTAAAACATATTTAAGTACAAAATGGTCCCCAAACATATTGGGTCCAAAGTAGTTAGAGAAACTACAATACATAGGAGGGACTCCACATAAACATGTGCATATTGGTATGAAATTGAATTTCATGCACATCTTAGCCAATTAGGATTTGGTGGAGTTTCCCCTATATATTGGATCAAGAAATGCAAGCATGCCATAATATATACACATAGTAACTATGTATGCAAGACTTCCAAGAACCAAAAGGAGATACAATTTGAAAAAAAGCACCAAGTAAACTGAGATGGCACACACAAGAGTGTGACATGACAAACGGTTTCCACATTGTAACAAGAACAAAATGAACACATGAAAGAACACAAGTTCAACAAATGAACTAGACAAAAACCAAAGAGCAAAAGATAGACACAAAAACACAAATTCTCAAGGATTTATCTCATTCTAAAAGGTCAAAGCACGAAACAAGGAATGAGAGAAAACCAACTCCTGTAACATCCCAAAACTTTAATCCAAGTGATCAAGATCAAATCTACCCAATTTAGGGTTAACAAAAACTTTTCCATTTAAAAATCTTTAAGCATTCGTATGTGTGTGCATTTAAAATAGGAGTTGTTTTGAATTGCCATGTTTGAGTGATCTATTGATTGTAAAATGATTCTAAGGTGAATTGCACATCATCTAGATCATTCCCAAAGCAAATCCCAAAGAAAAGAAATCAAAAAGAATTAAATAAGGAAATGGTCACTTTTGCCATTTTAATCACCTAGCCCACTTTGGGTGTTCCTAGCACTCAATTCCCAACAGAGACAATTGTGGTCCTTTGCACCCCTTGCTAGTACAAGTAGTGATGTGCCAAGGCCCACTTTGTGATCTCCCAAAAACATTCAAACTCTAAATTTAAATGACATTAGAAAATTGAATCTAGTGTATGTATCAAGATCACACTTTTTCAAAAACCACTCAAATGAACTCCATTTCAAAATCCCAAGCAAACCTAGATGCTTAAGCATGAGAGGAATCACTCCACCAAAAATATTTTAAAAATTCAAAAGTTTCTCTCATGCGGCCATTTGATCGAACAGTTGGCAGGCAGACAAAAAGTGGCCTAACTATTACTGTTTTGGAGCAAATCTTGTCGAGCCATTTGATGCACATTGATCACCTGGGTCTCCCCCAGGCCCAACCAGACCAAAACCACCCCTATCCCTAGCCCCTAGCGCCAGTGCAACGCAGCCCCAACGCCATGCTCGCCGGCCAAGCATGCACAAGCCACATGCGACCACCAGCCCCTCTCCGCTGCTCCAGGGAGTGAGGCGTGACCTCACCACCGCCCACGGTCCACCCCACAGTCCCTGCTAGCCACTGGACCACCTCATCATCGCGCCGCCCTTTCTCTCTGCGTGTAGCCAGAGCGCGATCGCCGCCAGCATGCCACAGACCACGCCTCGACACCAAATCACGCACGCCGCTCCGCCTTGAACCCAAAAACCTGCTAGACACGTCCGTGCACCGCCGTGCGACCCACAGTCGCCATGATCATTGTCGAGCACTGTCTCTGTCTCCCAGAGCGTGTGAAGCCCCCGACCGTTAGGCACCCCCCCTAGCCGCGCCATTAAGCTCTAGACGACCGCCAGCAGATCGCCCACCGTCCGCCTACCTTACCCACGCTGCTAGCCCTCTGTATCGCCGTCACCGACGAGCTCCGCCCACACCCGTCTGTCCACTCGTCGAGCCTATATAAGGAGGCCACCCCCAGCCTCATTCTGCACACCAGCTCACTCCCCTCTCTCCACTGACCATTTCCCCTCTCTCGCTGGAGCCGCTCGAGCAGCACATCGCCGGAATTCCGCCGGAGGTAGCCGCTACAGAGGAGGAGACGTGGTCATCGATTTCGTCCACCTCAGCCCCTGCCGCGACCTCGCCTGAGCCCGCCGTCGTTGTCCAGTTCGTTTGACCGCCTCGCTGCACTAGCTAGAGCCCTGGTACGTCCCCAGTAGACCCCCACCGACCGTGTAGGGTTCCGTCTTGCCGGCGACGTGTCCGTCGTCGACGACGACCGTGGATCGTTGATCTATGTTCTAATCATAGCGCCCAGATCGCCCTGTACCGCTTAGGATTTTAAGTGAAGCTGACATGCGGGACCAGCCTGTCAGTTGCCCTCTGCGCCGCTGAGCGTCACTGGGCCGGCCCAATTAGTTTCCCGCGCTGGCCCTAGAATTCAAATTAGAATATTTGTATTTAGACTTAGAATCAATTATGTCCCTTAGTTCAAAAATCAATTCAGAGAGTTTTACAAATCCAAATTAAGTGATTCCAATTTTGTTGGAAAGGTAATAAAAATCTCTATACAAGCCCGTTGGATTTAAATCATTTAGAGTTAGAGATGTCTCCTAGTAAAAATAACAAGACAGAAGCTTTTGCACATTCAAACATTTTTATAAAATCAACCATAATAGCTTTTGAGTTGATTCCAACTCTCAAAAATCACATTTGACTATACCTATCTGAATATATAATAATATTAAGGATTACACGCAGTGACTTTGGACTAGTACCAAAATAATGCTATATAGGCATTTCTAGTCATTTTAAATCATTAAATATTAAACTTAAACTTATTAAAATGTGATCCAACCTTTAAATCACATTCCCATATGTTAGAATATGTTGTGACGACATGTTTCCACATGATCCCATATTTTAATTAGAGAATATTAAATCTTAGTTATTTTCAATGAGTAGAAATTAATTTTCTCAAATAAAAAGAATGAAGCTAGTTAATAAAACCTTGTGGTGCTTGTGATCATAATAGATCATAAAATGTGTGCCTTTGTGTGCTAAGTGGACTAGTTAAGTATTGTTTGGTGATTGCGTATCTCGTATGTATTTATAGAAGATAGTACCGACCAAGATTTTGAGGAGGAGGAGTTCTACCAAGAGGAGGAGGAAGAAAACTTCAACCACTACACCAACCAAGGCAAGCGATCACTACTAAGCAAGTTAGCCCCTTGCAAGCTAACACTTGCATGATATTGTTAGCAAGCTAGAATTAAGCTAGATAACCTAAGCAAGATGCATTAGGCATGCTTTGGTTATACCACTTTGACTATTACCTACCCTAAGTTTTATTTCCAAGCTTTACTTTCTTTACTTTATTAAAGTCCTTTACTTGTTTAAAGGTAGCATCAAAAGTATAAAACTTGACCTATCTAGTTAGATTTAGATGTCATTCTATGGCATGAGATTGAGATTAGCACCCCATATTAGTGAACACTCTTAACTTAGTAGTTTAGAGCTAAACCAAAAGTTGATTCAATTTAGATGGGAATACTTGGTGAAAATGAATTGTGAAAACCTTAGAATGATGAGTCATTCTATTGAGATGTTTTGACATATGTGAGAAACACAAATGGTTTATGATGATGAAAATGTTGAGGCATGAGCCTTAGCCCTTTTATAAAACTAATGGTTGGGTTCGGATGTGATACCATTCCAATTTTACCGTACAACCACAATACCTGAATTGGGTAAGGCTTAGCCGGAAGTTTATATGCATTAGTATTAGTTCCCTCATGGGAGAGGTTTGAGCTGAGGCTACCTCTCAATGTTGTCCACCTATGCAGTGCCCAAGATGACAGATGGTCATGGTTGGGAGGCCAAGCTCATAGGAGAGGTGCTGATACTAGGGTGTGTAAAGGAAAGGATATGTTTGATTATCTACATACTAAGTATGATGATTCAGGGTTATCCTTGACAGATGTATCGAATCTTGTGGTGAAAGTGTACCACCTCTGTAGAGTGTCAAACTGTTTAAATAGCCGCATCTGCGATTATGGATAGCTGGAGTGGCCATACTGATCCGTTATCATATGTTCTCAAAATGACTTATGAAATGAATGATGAATCTTGACTTGACCACAACAGGGTTGTGACTATGAAAATAGCTTCCCAACTTAAGTGATTCTAGAACTTTATTTTATCTTTCTTTGTTTCTGAACTCAGCTTAGGTTTCAAACAAAACTTTACAAATAAACTTAGAGTTAGAACTTCCTACTAGAACTACCTTACTTGTTAGTAATAGTTTGCGAGTACTTAAAGAGTACTCATGGCTTTTGTCCCTGGTTATTCCTTTGGCCAGACTATGAAGGAGACTACCAAGATGAAGGACAACAGGACGGCTATGATAACTAGGACTATCTTCCATCGTCAGAATTGCATGTGCCCCTGAAGATGGACCCCACCGCTCTGCTTATTATTTATTCAGCTCCTTGTTGTATTAAGACTGGATCATGAGATCCTTTATTCGTGTAAGACCTTATGATGGTCTGTAATGGATGATGTACTGCGATATCCAATCTGTTATGTCTCGCAAAATGGTAATCCTGGGATTGCGATGTATGGCATAACAGGCATCTGGGATTAAAAATCTGGGTGTTGACAACTCCCAAAAGAGCAAGGTTCCAACACATAAACCAAATTCTCAACACTTTTCATGATGGCACAAAATACCAAAACGAAAAGGTCGAACTTCCAAGCACATAAAGCATGATATGGATCAAAGGAAGAAGCATAAATAGGAGTGTTCTAAATAATATAGGAGATCTCACCCATAAGTAGTACATTATTTAGGATTTTTGATTTTGAATGCAAAATGCACACAAATGAGATCATCACTACTACTTATATTAAATAAAACATAAGAGGATACCAATAGCATAAGAAGATCCATAAGAGGCAAGGAAATCTTGGGAGAAACACAAAACATTTTCTTGGCCAAAGATAGGACAAAAATAAACAAGGCCAAAGTGAATATGATCAAAATATTCTACCATATATAGAGTACCAATTGTCCAAGGACAAGAAGTATTGCGAATAATCTTCCCGAGGTAGTTCACACAGATATCCAAGATCATATTCACACAAAGAGTCATATAACAAAGTATAAGAATTAAGTTTGATGCTTCAAAAGAGATTCTTGGTAGCTTCCAATAGTCACACAATTACTAGTGATTAGAGTAACTTGAAGCTAAAGGTTTCCATGTGGATCGGGAGATACAAATATGAGGAAACACATACCAAGAAAGGCTCTCACAAACAAGATCCAAAAGATGAGAAACAAAAGCATTGAACTTGTTTGAGCAAAAGTGTCACATAGGAGCTAGATAATTATCAATATCAATTCTAAGTGACACAACCTCGAATTTTCACATTTTATAGGCTTGAAATATGCACTAAGCATATGACTCCCCCATAATGTGATAAACCATAAAACTCAACAGGAGGCAAACGGAACCAAATAGAGATAATTAATGGACATGATAGAACTTAAATTTCTCATGAGAATCATACCACATAGAGACTAGATAATATTGCTAAATCAATACTAGGTGGCATTCCTCATGTACATACATTTTTAGGATTGTGAAATGCTAAAGCATAACACTCCCCCAAAACGGGATAGTCCATTAATCTCTCACAAGAGCCAAGAAGATACCAAATGAATTCAATAATAGCTCCAACACAAGAAACACTCATACATGGTGTGTAAACCAACAAACACAAATATACTTGATAACTCAAGATAAGAAAATGGTAAGCACACCATATACAACAAACATGCAAGGTACAAAACCAACACATGCACAAGGGGCGAGTAACTTTCAATGTAATGAGTTAAGCACATGTTACCGCAAGGAGGAACATTGGAAATATAATAGAGGCAATATAATCCACATGACTTGGCTTGACAAGTATAATAGATGAAGATACCTCAATTATTCATAATGAAACCAAGTCTTCATTGTCCTCCTGAAACACCTATTGATCAAGTTTTGGCTTGTTGGTCCCCAACCAAGTTGGGTCCTAAGAAGTTAGTCACAATAGGCTTGGCAACCCAAATGGTTCTTTTCTTGACACCACATTGAGCACCAACAAATTTGGCAAACACATTGCCAACCTCATCCTTACAAAGAGAATAAGCATCATCAATCAAGATAGGGTTGGATGAGGAGATACCACTAGTGCATGAGGAAAGAATGTTCCCCTTCTCACGGCAAATGTAGCAAGTTCTTGTCTTGCTAGCTTTATTCTTAGGTGATTCCACAACTTGAGGAAGATATCGAGTAGTCCTCTTAGGAAGAGGCCCATCTACCACTTGAGGTAGAGCTTGAGGCCTCCTCCCTTGTTGCTTCACATCAAGAGCCTTCTTCTTCAATGGGCAAGATCTAACATGATGCCCTTATTCCTTGCACTTGAAGCAAATAATTTTGGCTAGATACTTCGCTTGATCTTGGCCATTCTTCTTGTTGCCCTTGTGCTTCAACTTGTTAGTGGACTTGTTCTTGATATTGGAGTTGAATCCAAGTCCACTCTTGTCATTGGGGGATTTTTGCACACTCAAGATGTGGTTGAGTGTGGCCTTCCCTTTATGACCCTTTTTCAAGTCATTCTTCAAAGAAGTGACTTGAGCCTTGAGCTCTCTAATTTCCTCTACATGGTTAGTATCAATAGTAATACTAGAGGAGGTAGATGCTACATTGTTAGAGCAACAAGGCACAAAATGTAATTCATCACAAGATGTAGTAATAGTATGAGTGGATGAATTACAAGGAATAGCACATGGCAATATAACATTAGGAGTAGAAATAGTGGTAATGTCCACATGAGGCTCACTAGATATTACCTTTGACACAATAGCCTCATGAGCCAACTTTAGCCTATCATGGGAGACTACAATATCCTCATGTGATCTTGAGAGTTTAGCATGACTTTCTTCCAATTTCCCATATTTGCTAGTTAGCAAAGCAAGTTGAGCCTTTAGCTCAACATTCTCCTTCAAAATAGATGCTTCACAAGATATAGAGTTAGTAGCACAAGCATCATTATTAATTGCGAGAGGTGAGGGAAACTTTGCAAGCTCTTTTGAATAAGAAACTTTAAGTTGCTCATGTGACTCGGTGAGTTTGATGAGCTCACTCTTAATGACCCGAGAGCCATTTTCGAGGTGCTTAAAATCCTCAACGATTTTGCCATGGGCAACTACAAGTTCATCATTTTTAGTTTTAAGAGTACTTGCCACCACAAGTTCTCTATCATGGTTTTCCTTTACTCTAGATAATTCTAGAGCAAAGGTTTCCTCAAGAGACTCCTTGGTGGTTTGTTCCTCTAAAAAGGTTTTTCTTAGATCATTAGAGAGACTTTTAAGTTTTTCAATGGTGTGCTCTTGATCCTCATCTTGAGCTTGCATTTGCTCAATAATTTTCTTGCTCTCCATTACAAAGGTCAAGATTTCAACAAAGTTAGAGCAAGCAATATTATTATTAACAAGAGCACGATAAACAACCTCACCCTTTTCATCTAAAGAGGCAATCCCATCCTCTTCTTCCTCACTATCATCATCCACAACATCATCATAATCATTATAAGATGTCGTCCAAAGAGGTTACCTTAGTTCCCTTAGCCATAAGGCATATGTGAGAACCGGAAGAAGATGAAGATTGAACTTGAAGCTCCATCAAAAACCTTGTCTTGACCCATATAATCTTCGATTTCCTCTACATGGTTAGCAACACAAGCACTAGAGGAAATAGAAGCATTTTTATCATGGCCACAAGACAAATAAAGCATATCATCATGAGATTTATTCAAGTTATTTCTACAAGATATGTAAGGACTACCGACACAAGCATATGAGCAGTTTTGAGTGCTACAGAGTCCAAAGATAGACCATTGCAACTAGATAGAGATGAAGGATTACAAATAGTATGCACACTATCCATATTGCAATTTCTATCACCACTCACCATATCATTACCTTGTGAAAAATCACATGTAGGTGAAGTGGAAGAAGGTGAGAAATCACCACGACCGGAGGTGGAGGGAATACAATCATCCTCAATAATGTTGGACATATTTATCTTGAAGCTTTGTCCATATCTCATGAGCACTTCGATAATGCATGATTGAAGATTTAACTACATTTCTCACAACAAGTAAAAGCATTTTAGTAGCTTGAGCATCTATATAAGAGTTCATCTTCTCCTCTAAATATTAATTTTGGGGATCCATAGGAGAAGAGAAACCCATATATAGAATTCCCTCAATAGATGGGTGAATGTCCAGGAAATAATCTAGCATGCGAGATTTCCACATATCATAATTTGTGCCATCAAATATATAATAGGAATCGTGCACTACTCCACTAGATGACATCTTTACTATCAAGGCGGTGAAGCCTAAAAGCGAGAGACCTCGCTCTGATACCAATTGAAATATCATGGATGCCACCTAAAGGGGGGGGTGAATAGGCGGTTAAAAACTTCTACGAGATGGGCTTAACAATGGCGGAATAAAACTTGCGTTTTCTTTTGTTAAGCACAAAGCCTAGATATATTAAGGTTCGCCTATGTGCACCAACAACTTATGCTAAGCAAGACAAGCAACAATATGATAGCAATATAGATTACTTCAAGCACGATGGCTATCACAATGTAAAGTGCATAAGTAAAGAGCTCGGGTATAGAGATAACCGAGGCACACGGGGACGATGATATTTTACCGAGTTCCTCCCAACAAGGGAGTACGTCTCGTTGGAGGGGTGGGTAGTACTAAGACCATCAATGCCACAAGAGGCCTCACCCTATTCTCCCGAGCACCCACCACGCGAGTAAGCACCCGTTACACCATGGGACACTTGAGGGTGGTCACCGAACCAGTACAAGATTGGGGCTATCTCCACAACTTAATTGGAGGCTCCCAATAATCGCCACCAAGGCCTCAATCTTGGGGGAGCTTCACAACTTAATTGAATACCCCAAGAACATGCCACAAAGGCCACACAACCATCTAAGGTTCCAAGAACCCAATAGGGACAAGCTTCAATGGATATCACCGAACAAATCCTCCGGAGAGAATACAAACCGATGCACCTAATGCAAATGGAAATAAAACCACAAAGATGTCCCAAATCTTCACTCTCAAGTTCCAACAAGGCTACTAAAGTAATTGGGGGAACAAGAAAGGAAGAACACAAAGAGGAACACAAAATCCCCCAAAGATCTAGATCCCAAAGAATCACTCACAAGGAGGTGATTTGGTTTGGTCAAATTGTAGATCTAGATCCCCTCTTACTTACCCTCAAATAATGGCAAGAAACATTGGAGGGGGAGGAAGAAATCAAGCCAAGAGATTAATTCAAAGAGGCAAAAGGCTTGAAGAAAATAAGAGAGGAAGAAGCAACAATAAAAAAGGAGAGAAGGGCTATTTATAAGAGGCCTAGAAAAACTGCCCGTTGGGGTTATTTGCCTGACTGGGCCGGTAGTACCCAAACGTCCTAGTACTACCACTCCCTGGCGAAACCAGCACCAGGTCAACGTGAGCGATCCTAGGAACTAGCGAGCGAGCCAGCAGTGAAGGGGATCGTGGGGAACGAAGCGGCAGCACGGCGAGCGAGCAGAGGATTGGGAGCGAGCGGCGCTGCGATGGGAGGGAGCAGCGATCAGCGCTGAGAGGGGCGGCCTGCTAAGCCTACGGCGGCGGCAGGGGATCGGGGAAGCCTGTGAGCGCGCGCGGTAGCCTGCAGGGCGAGCGGCGGCGACAGGGCTGGGCGAGCTCATGAGCGAGGCAGCTGGGCCGGCCCAAGCGAGGCAGCAAGGGTGAGCATAGATGAAGGGGATCGAGGGAAGCCAGGGCGCGCGACAGAGAGACGAGGGCGAGCGCTGCGCGAGGGGATCAAGCGGTGGCAGCTGGGAGCGAGGCAAGCTGGGCCTAGGAGCGGCTGGGCCGGCCGGTAGTACCGTTGGCCGTCCCGATACTACCGCTGAAGTCCGGTAGCACCGACCAGCACTACCGGGTGGCACAGAGAGTTGGGCCGCGGGAACATATGTCACCGGTAGCCCATCTGGTAGTACTGGACGGCCCAAAAATAGAATTTTTTTTTCTTTTTCAAACAATAATAAAAGGAAAACTTCAAATATTCATAACTTAGGCTAGGAGACTCTGATTGACCCGAAACCAATTTTGTTGGAAAGAGGACAACAAGACCTAACCAACCAAAAGGGAAAATATTAGATATCACCAAGTGAGAATGTATCAAGTATTATAATATGAGATACCTCACTCGGTGAGAATTCGGAAAACCTCCAACAACAAAATCACAACAAGATATAAAAAGAAGATCCGATTTTTATGAACTAAAGCTTGTATTTAGCACAAGATCTAGAGAAAGACATGGATAAGATCTAACCAACAACCAAGAATGATGATGCTAAGAATTCAAAGGTTTGAGCTCTGTCCGAACGATACGATCTAGTTATTACTCAATCGAGAGCCCCTCTTGATAGTACGGCTATCTATCCTAAACCCGGTATCTCAACTACCAACACGAGAACGGCAAAAGGGAAAACCTATCAAGAATACCTTTGCCTTGAACATACTTTGACCTTGTCTTCATCCATCCATGATCACCGAGGATGGCAAGCATCAAACAAGAGATCTTCTAGAGATGGCGCATTTTGAGCTTGCACAACGCATCTTCTTCTTCACTTCAACAACCTTGAAGTCAACACATGCTCCAAGTGATGCCAATGGACAATTCCTACAAGTGGAACTTAATACACACATTAGTCCATAAAGATTTTCATTAATTACCAAAACCACACATGGGGGCCGACATGCTCTTTCACTTATACTACCTATCTGTTCAGAGCTAAGATGATGGTCACTATATAATAACAAGAATAGTTTTGCCCATTAAGCATTCCATATTAACTGAACAAGATGATGTTCTGAACAAGATGATGGTTCCACATTAACTAAGCATTCCATATTAACTAAGCTCAGATTCTGGTCATTATATAAGCAGAGATGGTTCCACATTAACTAAGCATTCCATATTAAATGATGCTGGTTCTGGTCACTAAGCATTACATATAAGCATATGGTGATTGCAACAACAATTTCCATATTACATAGCTTAAGAAAACTTACATGTCCCACTTGACACAGGTAGAACTTTCTGCCCGTGTTGTACCCTTCAAATGCAACACATTTGCGCAGTGGCAACTTGTGGCCACGACAGAGCTCAGGGAAATCATCAGTGATTCCATAGAATGTTGGGTCATCGGTCGTAGCGGGAGCATGGTCAAGCGCAGTGAATTCCTAATCGGAGAGGAAATCAAGTTTAATCCATGGGAATCTGGGGAAATCGAAGAAATCTCAAATCAACCGAAACCCTAACCCTAAATCGCTGGAGGAATCACAGCTCTTACCTCTAAAATGCTCCCGCTGGAGGAGGAGCTGTCATGCTAGCTGGGCATGGTGACGACAGCGGTGGCGAGGTGAAGGCGGCAGCACCGAGCTTAGGGAAGAAGACAGTGGGAGTAGGACAGAGACTGAGGTCCACCTCGAGGTGGGCCCTACTTAAGAAGCGACGCCGGTTAACGGCCGTTACCGGGCGTGTCAGGGCGGCGCCTAACAAGTGGCACGTGGCCCTAATAGGTGGGCCCCCTTTTCATAAACCGTGTCAATTCGCCATCAGACAGCGATCAATCTTTTTTGCGACAACTTGAATTCAATATGGTAGTTTTCTTCAATTTGGAAGGCGACTGGTATGAATTGGGAAAATTGACATGAAAACTGGTAGTTTTATGCTATCAACTCCAACCGGCGCTAGGGCATCTCCACCTGGGCCGACCAAAATGGCCAATCGAAATGGTCTATTTCTATCCATGTTGTCCGCGGTCACTTTTGGATTGTGGTCCGGCCAACCGGGTCCAGCGGTGTGACCCATCTGTCCGCGCTTGATAAATAGGCCCTCACCGATGCCGGTGCTGGTGTATTTTCAGTGTGTTCCTGCCACCCCTCCGCCGCCCGCCTTTCTTTCCCGCCGCTTCCCACCTCTTCTAGGCATTTCCTGCCGCGTCCAGGCGCACCCATAAAAAGGGGAGGCCGGCCGAGGTAAGCCCGGTCGTCCGCATTGCCGCACTGTCATCCATGGCAACCCCGACATCTGCGCAGAAGAGGTCGAGCGTCCGTTACCCTCGTGGTGGCCGAACCCGTCGGAGTTACCGGACGTGCTATCGCCTACAATTCCGTGACGCCCGCAGATATCTACAACTACAATAGGACCACCGGCGAGCCTTTCTCATGGGATATGATGGACTGTGTCTTTCTACCAAAGCATCAACAGTGTGTTGCGCGCGCAGACGTGCGCGACAAGCTCCGGGAAGCGGTGCAGGTCAATCTCGACGATGTGTACCTGCGTGCCCATCTCGCCCAAGCTGTAGAAGAGTTGCAGACGCAGGAGGCGATCTATCGCTCTCTCGAAGAAGAATGGGGCCTCGCCGACCCATCGTCGCCGCCGCCACCAGCGCCGTAGGTGGCGCGTAGAATGTTGTTCTAGGATTGTGAAATATTTAAATAAAAACTTTTCATCGCAAATGGCCGACGCTCATATTGCAAATTTCATTCCAAACACGATACACGGCGAGTACACATCCTAGTATAGTGCAGCCTACTCGGCGAGTCGGAGTGGTAGTAGTGACGACACATGGTGTCGTCGAAGACGCTGATGGTGAGCATGGCTTCACCATCATACTTGAAGACGACAAAGTTGCTGACTTCGATCTGGTGCCGGTGGACGAACTCCTCCCATCCGTTGGAGAGGAACATCTGGCTGAGGCGGTCGAACAACACCTCCACCGGCCACGCGCGGGTAGTGACACCGGGCGCCCGCAGCATGACCTGCCGGGGCTCTGCGCCATCGATCAGCGACGTGAATTTGCGGGGAAGGAGCATCATGTCTCGCGCCATGCCCGCGTGGATGGTCACGACGAACTCGAAGCCGGCGAGGCTGATGTCGATGGGCTTGAGCTCGGGCAACGATGGTGGTGAGGGAGAGCGTGACGGAGCCCTGCTTTGGCCATGTCCTTCGCGCCTGCCTCGATGCCCACATTCAGGACCCGGTGGTCGTCCTAGACGCCCTCCCCTCGATCCAATGTCGTCGGCCATGGCTAGCTACTGGTAGTGGTGTGGTGTGGAAAAATATGCTCGTGGGTGGCCTGTTAAAAAGGCCCGGCATTGGATGCCGGCACGGAGGCTGAAACGACGATATTGAAGTGTCGCGGTAGGAGGGCAGGTGTCAGGCAGCGCCAGCAGCGGCGCAACTAGACTTTGGAGCAGTCTTCCTCTCTCCATTGATGGCTCCGCTCTCGCGGGAGGACACAAGAGGACGAGAGCGATGTCCGGCTGACGCAATCGTTACCCAAATTTGGTACACGGATAGGTTGAGCCGGACGAGTCGGTTCGGATGGATTGTGCCCCACGTCCGCGCACGTCCCGCACGTCCGCGCGAACGCGTTCGGACGTGTTGGGTCGACCCGGTGGAGGAGAGATGCCCCCTCCTGCTAGCTTCGGTTCATTTTTGTGGATTAGCTTCCGACTGGATAATAGCCCAGCCCAGGCCCAGAAAATCCCTTCTTCCAATAAAGGGATATATGAACTGGGGCATTTCATCTCATCTCTAAATAAATGGGTACCACTTGTGTGCGGGAAATGCTCTGCAGGCCGACGGCCCGCGTCTCACGGTTGGCCCGGTTGGGACATGCAAGCAGGGACTGGCGTCAGTGTTCTGTTTGGGATTTGAGAAGGAAAGAATCAAGAATGATGCAGCGTATATGCGTGGGGAAAAAAAATCAATGGCGGGACACTGCACCACCATCACACCAGAGTACAAGACCGAGAACGATGCAGAGTATATGCGCCAACAGAATATACGATGAATACGGTACAATACGAGTGGTCGCTGGGATGGGATAGCGACTGCCGAGAAATTAACCGAATCTGTACATATATGGCACGCAGAGGTGAACTTGATTCAGATAACCAGAGTTGAGCACGGCGAGTCTAGGCAAATACAACACCGGAGAACATCCCACTTTATATACCCACGGCGCCGTTGATTTGCTCGTACCGGCAAACTCGTCGATCGTGCAAATCATTTGACCTCTCTGTCAGTCGTCAGGCCATGTCCAAAACTAATGGAGAACTCGCTCAGGGCAGCAGTAATCAGGAGCATCTATTTGCACATCTATCATTTGACCTCTACTAAACATATCTCCTCCTTCAAGAGAACCCTAGTGTATCTGCTCCGTATCGACGCCTTGCTCGGGTTTCATAAAAGAAACCGAAGAACTCGATCGGTACAGGTAGGCAAGTGACAGCCTGCACAGTGTTTCGGCACCCACTGCCCCAAACCTATAATAACTTCCAGCTTAACTAGAATCCGCCGCATTGGATACGCGCGCAGCGCCGCACTGCCGCAACTACCGTTTTGTTTCGAGTTGGCCAACGGCGCCTTGCTCCTCTGGACGACGCTCTGTCTGTAGTCTGGACGAAAATGATTATGTCCGTCCTTCGGACCGGACGGCTCCGTCTGGACCAACGGGGCTCGATCGGGATCGGGACCTCGTGTTTTCATGGCGTTGGCAGCGATTGGTTGCCCCACTACGACCGAAAATTGTAGGGTGTGTTCAGTTTTTTTAGACGGTAGGCTCAAGACCGGCTTTAACTTAACGAAACCACTAACGGCAGAGTATAACAAGTCAAACAAACACCAAATCAACACGGGAGGCCATAGCACCTCACACACAACAGCCAATTAGCACACAGGAAAATCACGGCACAGACGCCCCCACGCACACATAAAGCAGACACACCCGGATAAATAGGAGAATGCGATGCCTCCCCACTAGAACTAGACATCCCAAAGGCTGTTCTGATGTTGGCGAATCCTTCTAATCGTCAATTCCACCATGTCACGGTCTTGTCTTCTAGTCACTGGTCTCCACGCCGGCAATTTAAATAAAAATAACCCAAAACTCAAATAAATTTAAATAATAAACCTTCCGGCAAATAATTTCACATGAGGTAACGCTTTTCTGCCACTCCCGCCTGCGTGGCGCCGCACGTACTGGTGTCACTCTAGCTGGCACGACGCCGCAGGTATGCCACGCTGGCCCGGTGGGCCTTGGCGCCGCGCACCCACGACGTTGGCGCGAACGTGCAGCGCCAGCCAGGAAGGCGCCGCATGAACCGCTGCAGCTCCCGTCGGTGCGGCGTTGCACTCCCTGCCATGCTGGCGTGCGGGCCCCTGCAGCGTAAGTGATGCGCCACTTGGGGGGCGCCGCATCCTTGTATGCTACGCCAGGGCGCACAGCGCCACACAATCGCCACCACTAAGACGCGCGCGGGTCAGCCCGGCCCGCCCCTCTTCTCCCTTTTCCTCTCCAACTGCTCACGGAGACCATGGCGGCGGCTAGGGTTGATCTCCCCTCCTCTAATCCTTCTCCAATGGCTCAAACCTGAAGAATTTTTCTATGGATCTTGTTGTTGAGCACCTCCTCCAGGTATTTGTCCAAAAAATCCCCCTCTTTGTCCAATGAATCTCACTAATTTTGATAGTTTAGGAAAACCCTAGTTCATCCCAAAATTAAGACATATAGTTGATTTGTTGATTACTTAAAGGGAGGATAGATATGTGGTAGTGTGTTTAGGTTTTGGTTGGAAAATTTTTAGGAAAAATAATGCCACATATATATGCTTGAAATTATGTTTGTGCTTGTAGCTTGAAAATATTACTATGTATGCTCACATAGAGATGCCAAATATATATGCTTGAAAATATATTTGTGCTTGTAGCTTGAAAATATATGCTTGAACTACTATGTTTGTGCTTGAAAATATTTGTAGTACGTATGCTCACATAGAGATGGTCATTGGTTAGCAATACTTCCTCATGTGCTTGTTAGCCCACATAGAAAGAACGGTTCATAAAATTTGCTTATATAGATATGACCATATAGAAAGCACTCTATTCATATTAGTATGTCATTTACAATATGCTCACATATTTAGTTGTACTTTCTTTTTTTAATTATATAGTATGTCGGAATCGGAAGAGGAAGAAACCCATGCCCCAACCTATATACAAAGCGGGTTTGTCGAAGGCACGTTGCTTATTGAGTCGGGGTATGATAAGCATCATCGTGGATACATGATCACCGAGGGGGATTAAGGTAAGAAAAATAAATCCCCCAATTCATGATATGTTGCTCAAGTTTGATGGACATGTTACAATTGAGCTTGTATGTGTGCAGACTGGTGTTCCCCTGAGACTGAGGTATCACGGACATTTCCAAGAGATGATGCCATACGATGATCGGTACACGGTGCACATCCAAGCGCTAGGACTGCTCCCATTCATCTATATGGTCAATCGTGGTACACCGTACATGAACCCTACTTCCATCACTATGCTTGTCGACTGGTGGAGGCCAAAGACGCATAGTTTTCACCTCCGTACCTGTGAGATGACCGTGACTCCTCAGGACATGTCCATGATCCTTGCACTTCCTATCCAGGGGGATCCTCTCTGCATTAACACATCCTCTGACAATTGGCATGACCGGATGTGTTCTCTTACTAGTGGTAAGTGTCCTGGTGACACTATAAACTCACAGGGGTAAAATTGAGGGTCACAGCCGGTGCTACTTTCACTTGGATATCATAGAACTTCCATGTCTGTCCTGAGAATGCTAGTGAGGATGAGATCATGATATATGCACGTGTGTATGTGTGGTATGTTATCACGAAGACTATATTTCCTGATGGTAAGGGCAACATGGCTCACTGGCACTGGCTGAAGACTTTGACTAAAATGGATAAAAAATGGAGTTGGGGTTCGGTGACATTGGCCTTCTTGTACCGGCAGGTAATGAACTGCTTATATTTTTCTCATCTTTACATATGCTCTTTGAATGCCCCCATGATTAAACTTTGTTTGCTTTGGTGCCTAGCTGGACGAGGCTTGTCGAAGGACTGGTGCTGAGGCTTACATTGGTGGCCTGTTGCTACTTCTCTCGGTGTGGATGTGGGAACGCTTTCCAGTTGGACAACCCAAAAAAATGGCCCCCAAGGATTATATCGATGGAGGGAACCGATCGAGGTGGCCAACATGGTCTTACAATTGGGACGTGGTCTCCAACCCCCCAACCAACCTACAAGCGGCGTACATTAAATACACCAATGAGTTTGACAACCTTCTCCCGGAGCAAGTAAGAATTTCCAACCCATATACCATTTAGCATTCCTTTCAACTACTTTTCTCATTGAACTATCTTTGGTGTGATTAAGGTTGTATGGGAGGTATATGGTCCTAGGGACAATTTTTGCGAGGATTTTCGTCTTAACCCGCAGTGCGACGCGGAATGTAATCTATGGTACATGCAGTGCCCCATGATATGCATATGGGTTGTTGAGAATCATATGCCGCAACGGGTTATGAGATGGTTTGGTCTCTGTCAGTCTACCCCTCCGGACTAGCAGGACACCGGCATCGATCTTCACCGGTAAGAATTGCTTCTATACATGTTTCCCAAGACGATGTATGATAGTTGTGTGTGCTAAAAAATTGCGCTTTGTTCATATATAGGTTGGACAGGCTTAGGAGCAAGAAGATGGACTGGGACAAGATTCACCAGAAGCACGTGTCTCGGTTTCTCATTTGTGTGAAAGAAGCTAAGAAATCAAAGAGAATGCTCACAAAACCCCATTGGGAGGATGCTTTCAGCGAGTACCTCCGCTGGTTTTTAGAGAACGCTCGTGTCAAGCTCCTACCGGATGCCTATCCAGAAAACATTTTGGAAGAGCCGCTGGCTGGTTTTGACGACATAAGCAACCTTGAGTACAACCAGTTTGTTAGAGAAGGTCGCCAAACCTCCTTTGCTCCCGTGATCAACTTTGTCGTAAGTCGGGTAGTTTTTATTCGTCTTACCACCTCAACAAAATGTATAATCTGTGTCTTTATTTGCTTGCATGTCAGCACATGGAGGTGCAGAAGCAGGCGGATGAATTAGAGGGTGCTTTACAGTTTCCAAGGGACGAGGAGGGCCATATCAAGTTAAGGGATTTCGTTAAGCGGCAGGCACAAAAGTTACGTTGCTTCACGAACTTGCTTGGTTGCCCGGACCCTAAGGTTGCGACGTCATCCAAGCAACGAACCAAGTCGACCTCAAAAGAGGAAGGTAGCCTCGATGAAGAGCAATCTACTACGATATGACATAAACTTGACCGATGACATCCTCTAATGAATTGCCATGTATCAAAACTCAAATAAGATCATTGTTCTCATTCTAAAGGCCGAAGATGAAGATGAGGCCATGCTGGACGACATGCCATTGGAGAGGTACCGAGTACAGGTGCGCAATCAGCCTAAGGCCAAGGTACGGTCTGCAATCAAGCTAAGGCCAAGGAACCCTCTGGTTTTCGAGTTTGATGATAATGAGGAGTCGCGCCGGAATATTGCTCCGAGGAGAGGAGGCAAGAGAAAGCGTGTGAAGAAGTAGTGACCTTGCGTTGTTGGATATGATCCGCTGTCACTGCAATGTAGTAAACTTGACTTGTTCGATACTATGTTCGTGTTGGCTTGTTGGAAGTGAACTTTTTTATGTAACATACTGAATTAGGGTTGTATGACCTTGTTAGCGATGTGGTTCATGTTAATCTTTGTATTAGTTTGCTAGAAATGTGTCATTTTGCAAGAAATGTGTCGCTGAATCTGTCATTTGGATAGAATGTGTCAATTTTTTTGTCCTATAGGTCTGCCGCGGCGTGGGAGCCGCCGATGCACACTTACAGGTCTGCCACGCCACCCCACTCGTCGCCGCACCCACACGTGCAACCCCATACAGCATGGCGCCACAGCTTTGAAATCTTTCTCCTCCAGAGATAGAATGTTTCACTGCCGCGCCATGGGCCAAGACGGCGCCTCATCCGCATGTGCAGCACCGTCCACAATGGCGTTGTAGGCCTGGCAATATGCTTCGCCAGCGGCCCTAGCACCGTAGTATCCCAGGTGTGTCGTGCTGCTCCACCTGCCACCGCACACACATGTGCAGCGCTGCCCATCCAAGCGCCGCAGGTTCGATAGCATTTACCCCAGAGATAGAAGGTTTCACTGTCGTGCCGTGGGCCAAGACGGCGCCGCATCCGCATGTGCAGCGCCGTCCACCATGGTGTCGCGGGCCTGGCAATATGCTTCGCCAGCGGCCCTGGCGCCGCAGTATCCCAGGTGTGCCGCGCCGCTCCACCTGCCGCCGCACCCACACGTGCAGCGCCGCCCAACCTAGCTCCACAGGTTCGCTAGCATTTACCCCAGAGACAGAAGGTTTCACTGCCGCACCGAGGGCCAAGACGGTGCCGTAGCCACATGTGCAGTGCTGGCGCATGGTTGACGTGGGAGCTTCTTCTTCTTCACTCCCTGGCAACGGTGCCAGTAAGTTGCTTGTTGGCCCAAAATATCGAGCTTGTTGGGGAACCCCACGAGAAAGGTATGATGAGCACAGCAACAAGTTTTCCCTTAGTTGTGAAACCAAGGTGTAACATCCCAAAACTTTAATCAAGATCCAAATCACCTAATTAGGGTTAACAAAACCTTTTTATCATTAAAATAATTAGGAATGCATATGTGTGTTTGCATTAATATAGAATTGTTTGGAAATGCCATGTTTGATTGATCTATATGTTGTGAAATGGTTTAAAGGTGAATGACACATCATCTAGACCATTTAAAAACAAAATCCAAAGAAAAAGAAATCAAATAAGAATAAAGAGACCAAATGGTCATTTTGACCATTTTAACCCACTAGGCCACTTTAGGTGTTCCTAGAAGTCAATTTCAAATAGAAACAATTCTAGATCTTCGCACCCCTTGCTAGTACAAGTAAAGATCTACCAAGGCCCACCTTAAAATCTAACAAAAACCCTTAGCCACTAATTTTAAATGACAATTGAAAAGTGAATCCATTACATATGCATAAATCCCACTTTTTCAAAAACCACTCAAATGAACTCCCCTTGCCAATCCCAAGCAACCAAAGACTACCAAGCATAAGATCAAGTCACACACCAAAAATCTTTTCAAAATTCAAATTTGAATTTCTTGTGGCCATTGTGTCGAACACCTGGTGATCATCAAATAAACTGCCTAAATATTATTGTTGTTAATCAAAGCCTTGTCCCCCATTTGACCCCCTCATCTCTCCTTTGTCCCCTCTTATCCTAACCCAACCCCAGATAACAGCCCCCTTCACCGCTGCGCTAGTAGCGCGCCGCCCAAAGATGGTCTTCGTCGGTCGACCATGCCCAAGTCGCAGCAGACCACCCCGCCCTCTTCCGTAGTGCCTAGGAGGTAGGTGAGATCACACCGCCGCCCCCTGTCCCTGCCCCGAGCCCTGCCAAGCACTGGACCACCCACAGAGCGCCGTGCTCTATGCCTCTGCGCCATGCACAAACCGCGCCAGTGCGCCGCACCTGACATCCTCGCACATACCTCGCCTTACCCTTAGCTCGCACGCACACACTCGCCTTAACACCAGCATGCCCCCAGACATCCCCTCCCGCCGCCGCGTGAACCGCAGCCACCGTGCGCCGCGTCGAACGCCGCCTCTGCCGTGTAGAGCATCAGCCGCGCCCGACCAAATGCCACCGCCCCTAGCCGTGCCTTTACGCTGTAGAGGACCGCCAGGAGACTGTGTATCGACCGCCGCTCGCAGCCACGCCTCTAGCAGCCCGTAGCCATGTCGCCACCGTCGCCTGACCACGCCGCGGTTTCCCGTCATCAAGCCTATAAAAGAAGGCCACCCCCAGCCTCATTCTACACACCACTCACCTCCCCTCTCACCCCTGAGCCTTGCCCACTTCTCCCCAGAGCCAATCTAGCCCTTAGTCACCGGAATTCCACCAGAGTTGGCCGCTACTGGAGGAGAAGGGCGTCGCTGATTGCGGCTGCCCCAGGAGCCACCGCGACCACGCCTAGAACCGTCGTTGTCCACCAGTTCGATCGCCCCCATCGCCACGCCTAGCTAGAGCCCTGGTAAGCCCCCACGTACCCCCACCGTGCCGCTAGGGTTAGCTCTCATCGGTGACCTGTTCGCCGGGGATGACGATCCTCAACCGTTGATCCGTCTTTTAATCGTAGCGCTAAGAGTGCCTCGTACCGCTTCACGTTGGAGGTGTCACTGACATGCGGGATCAGCCTATCAGTCGCCCTCTGCACCGCGGAGCGTCACTGGGCCGGCCCGTTTAGTTTCCCGCGCTAGCCCACAAATTCAAATAGATGTTTTTCTATTTAGGTTTAAACTAGATGTTGTCCACTTGTTTAAAAATCATTTCAGAGAGATCCACTTAACCAAAATGCATGATTCATATTTTGCTAGAAAGTAAATTAAGTTATCTATCCAAGCCCGTTGGATTTAAATCTTTTAGAGTTAGAGATCACACATACCAAAAATAACAAGACAGAGACTTTTTCGTATTCAAACATTTTTCAAAAATCAACTATGATAGCTTTTGAGTTGTTTCCAACTCTCAAAAATCACATTTGACCATATCTAGATGAATATGTAAAAATATTTAGGTTTGCATGCAGTGACTTATGACTAGTACCAAAAGAATGCTATTAGGGCATTTCTAGTCACTTTAAATTGAATAAATAATAAACTTAAACTTTATAAAATGTGACCAACACTTGAAATCACATTCCCATGTATTAAAATATGTGGTGATGACATGTGTCCACATGATCCCATATTTTAATTGGAGAATATTAAATCTTAAATATTTTCACTGAGTAGAAATTACTTTTCTCAAATAAAATAAATGAAACTAGTTCTTTGAATCTTATGATGAGTGTGATGAGGCTAGATCATCAAAGTGTGTGCCTTAGTGTGCTAAATAGACTAGTTAAGTATTGTTTGGTGATTGTGTATCCTGTATGTATTTATAGACAATAGTAACGACCAAGTCTACGAGGAGGAGAAGTTCTACCCCGAAGAAGACGAAGAAAACTTCAATCACTACACCAATCAAGGCAAGCCATAACTAGATGCAAGTTGACCTAAGCAAGATGTCATAAAGAGTATAAAACTTGGTCTATCTAGTTATACTTATATGTCATTCTATGGCATGAGATTGAAGATTAGCACCCCTCCTTAGTGAACACTCTTAACCTTAGTGGCTAGTGCTAAGCATAAAACTTGATCACTTTAGATGGGAATACTTGGTGGAAATGATTATGAAAACCTTGGAATGATGAGTCATTCTATTGAGATGTTTTGACATGTGTTGAGAAACACAAATGGTTTATGATGATGAAAATGTTGAGGCATGAGCCTTAGCCCCTTTATAAAAACTGATGGTTGGGTTCGGATGCGATACCGTTCCAATTCTACCGTACAACCACTGACATGGGTATACCCTACAGGTACTCGAGCTTGGTATATACGGCATGCATACGTAGAGGCCCACGGTGTCGCCAGGGCCCAAACGAAGGACTCCGAGTAGCCTACGTACTCTCGATTGCTTGAAGAACAAGAAGAAGCTAAAGATAGAAAGTTCAAAGGAGAAAACCCTAACCTGTAACCAACTCGACCTGCTACCCGAGACCTAGCCTATCTATATAAAGGCTAGGAGGGGGCGGCGAGGAGGACACACGCAACCCTAGTTTCCACAACCCTCGCCAGATCACATCTGCGCACCATTGTAATCTTCGATTCCTTCGATAATTCCACGAGCAGACAAGCAGGAGTAGGGACCTCTACGAGGCCTGAACCTGGGTAAATCTCCGAGTCCCCTGTGTGCTTGTTTGCTAGCCGATAGATGTCTCCAGCGCTCCCTCCTTCTCCAAAACCCAAGTCCATAACAATGGGCATTGATGAGTTAAACCCTCGTCAATTGGCGCCATCTGTGGGTGTGCTACCGAGGCGTAGTTGATGTTTATCCCCAGATTCTCGCAGAATTCTTGGAACTCCTTGGATGTGAAGTTCGTCCCATTGTCGGTGGTGATGCTGTGCGGTACACCGAAGCGGTAGACGATGGATTCGAAGAACTTAACTGCACTGTGTCCTGATTGGTTGGTCACTGGCATGGCCTCAATCCACTTGGTGAATTCGACTGCGACCAAGAGGTAGATGTAGCCTCCTCGTGAGGACCTTGGGACTTTGCCAACCATGTCGAGTCCCCATTGCACGAAGGGCCAGGCCAATGGAATTGGCCGGAGCTCTGCGCCAGGTGCGTGCAGTTTGTCCGCGAATCGTTGGCAAGCGTTGCATTTTTGGACGATGTCCTTGGCATCGCGCATGGCCGTAGGCCAATAGAATCCATCTCGCAGAGCTTTGGCAACGAGGGCACGATTGCCGGCGTGGTGCCCGCAGGTCCCCTCATGGATGTCGAGGAGAACGGCTCTTCCATCGGCCATGGAGATGCATCGTTGGAGTACTCCTATGATGTTGCGTTGATACAGTTCGCCATTGATAATAGCGAATGCCTTAGACGTCGCGCGATGTGCCGTGCATCAGTCGGATCGTCCGGTAGCCTTTTGCTGAGGAGGTACGTGATGTACGGTTGCGTCCAGGATTGTTCAATCATCATGACACTCATTGGTCCCTCGAGTCCTGTGTCCAGCTCCAAGTCATCGAGTGCCATTGACTCATTGGGCGGCGTAGCCCCCGAGTCCGTTGCTGTGCTTGTTTTCTTCTCTGCGGCCTTTGGCTTGATGGAGCGTTAGCAGATGCGCTCGAGAAATACCCCAGGTGGTATGGGGGCGCAGGTAGAGCCTATGTTGGCGAGTGTGTCCGCCTCTTTGTTGCTTTCACAGCCCATGTGTCGCAGCTCGCAACCGTCGAAGTCTCCTTTGAGTGTGTCGTAGAGGTCGCGGTATGCGATCATGTTGTCATGCAGTGCGTCGCACTCATGCATCGTTTGGTTAAAGACCAACTTGGAGTCGCCATATATAATGAGCCTCTTGGTGCCGCAGGCTTTTGCCATCCTCATCCCGTGCAGAAGGGCTTCGTACTTAGCTTCATTGTTGGAGGCGGTGAACTGCATTCGCAGGATGTATTTCAGCTTGTCCCCTTGAGGTGATGTCAGTATGACACCGGCACCTGCTCTATCCTTCCGCTTGGATCCATCAAAGTGCATTGTCCAGAGGTAGGACATATCTGGTTTGTCGGGGAGCTGGTTCTCCATCCAGTGCACGAGGAAGTCAGGGAGAACTTGCGACTTGATTGCGTCGCACTTTTCGTATGTAATGTCTCGTGGAGACAATTCTATTCCCCAAAGCGCGACTCATCCCGCGGTGTCGAGGTTATTGAGGATATGCCCCAACGGGGCGTCGTTGACTACCACGATTGGGTGCTCTTGGAAGTAATGGCGCAGTCGTCGGGCGGTCATGAAGATGCCGTATGCCAGCTTCTGGTAGTGCGGGTACCGCTGTTTTGTTGGCGTGAGGACCTCGCTGAGGTAGTAATTTGGGCGCTGTACTCCGTGGACCTTGTTTTCCTAGGCTCGTTCGACCACGAGTACTGTGCTGACCACTTGGTTGGTGACGGAGATATATAGCAACAGTGGTTCGCTTTCTCGTGGGGTCACCAGTACTAGCGAAGTGGATAGCAGGCACTTGAGGTCTTCGAATGCTTCTTGCGCTTCATTGGTCCACTCGAATTTTTCAGGTTTGCGGAGGTCATGAAATTGTCAGCACTGACGTCATCAAAGCTACGTAGCAGAAGACTTCGACTACTTTAGTCCTTGCTCGAGTCTTCGACTCCACCAAGCACTCGGGGGCTACTCCCATAGGGAGCACTGGTCGCGCACCCTACGAATTTTTTCTTCATCTCTTGCAGGAACATGAACAATCAAGCCAAACCCAACCACTCAAAACACAGTTCGACTATGGACATGGGTTACTCCCATAGGGAGTGCCGGAAATAAATTCGACTGAAACAAGCGAACAAAAGACGACAGCAGTCGCGAAAAGTTCTTTAGTCCCTGCCCAAGTCTTCGACTCGACCAGGCACTCGGGGGCTACTCCCATAGGGAGCGCTGGTCGCGCACCCTATGATTTTTTGTACAAAGTACTGTGTGTTGATAACATCCACACTCGAAGTTTATGGCGACACCGCCTCATAGTTTTTCCCTACGAAGAGACTACGTCTCCTGGGTCACCCGAATCGTCTCCGCGATGGTAAATTTCGGATGCCGCGCTTACAGTTGAAGGTAAGACCTGAATAAGGCCTGGCAACACATTTTCTGCGCACTACCAGAAACATATCCATTCCTACAGGTACGATGAAAATGCCTGACGGACGCGTCAAGTGCTCACACCCATATAACTGGAATTCGACTCCTGTAAAACCTCCGTGGCTTGAGTCGAATTACGCCAGCACTTTTCCGAATTCGAGTCCGAGGACTCGAGTTCGAGTAGATTGCGTTGTTTTACCCTAAGGTAGTTAACTGACACTGATACATCGGTTAAATCAGGCACGCATATCAACAATCCCTATGACACAAACAAAGCAGTCGAAAAACATACTCAGTCATGCACTCGAAAGGCTTCATAAAGTCTCCAGTCGAATCTGCGATTCCACTGGACACTCGGGGGCTACTGACATGGGTATACCCTACAGGTACTCGAGCTTGGTATATACGACATGCATACGTAGAGGCCCACGGTGTTGCCAGGGCCCAAACGAAGGACTCGAGTAGCCTACGGACTCTCAATTGCTTGAAGAACAAGAAGAAGCTAAAGATAGAAAGTTCAAATGGGAAAAACCTAACCTATAACCGACTCGACCTGCTACCCGAGACCTAGCCTATCTATATAAAGGCTAGGAGGGGGCAGCAAGGAGGACACACGCAACCCTAGTTTCCACAACCCTCGCCAGATCACATCTGCACACCATTGTAATCTTCGATTCCTTCGATAATTCCACGAGAAGACAAGCAGGAGTAGGGACCTCTACGAGGCCTGAACCTGGGTAAATCTTCGAGTCCCCTGTGTGCTTGTTTGCTAGCCGATAGATGTCTCCAGTGCTCCTTCCTTCTCCAAAACCCAAGTCCATAACAATGGGCATTGATGAGTTAAACCCTCGTCAACCACAATACCTCAATTGGATATGGCTTAGCCGGAAGTTTATATGCATTAGTATAGATTGCCTCGCAGAAGAGGTTTGAGCTGAGGCTACCTCTTGATGTTGTCCACCTATGCAGTGCCCAGGATGGCAGATGGCCATGGCTAGGAGGCCAAGCTCATAGGAGAGGTGCCTATACTAGAGTGTGTAATTGAAAGGTTATGATTGATTATCCGCATACTAAGTATGATGATTCAGTGTTATCCCTGGCGAATGTATCGAATTTTGTGATGAAAGTGTACCACTGATATGTTGCAAACGTATCCATAATTTTTGATGTTCCATGCTTGGTTTTATCTACTTTTCTTATGTTTTGTCCATACTTTGGAGTACGTTTCATATGATTTCTTGGACTAACCTATTAACAAGTGCCATAGTGCCAGCTGCCTGTTTTCTGCTGTTTTTGGTTCCAGGAAAGTCAGAAAATAAATATTCTCGGAATTGGACGGGACAAAAGCCAAAGTCAGTTTTTCACCGAGGGACACCAGGAGCCAGAATACGAGACGGGGAGGGGTTGGGGCCCGGCCACACCACCTGGCCGCGTGGGCTAGGCCTGGCCACGCCAGGGGGTGGTCTGGCCGCCCCAGGCACCCCCTCGGCCTCCCTCTTTGCCTATAAGTTGCCTTCTGACCTAAAAACTTAGGGGGGTTCCACGTTTTTCCAGAAGGAGTTCCGCTCCGCCACCACCACCAGATTTCACAAAACAGCACCAGAAACTCCGTTCTGGCACCCTGCTGGGACTGGGAATTGGAGCAGATCATCGCCATCATCATCACCATCGCTTCTCCATCGTCCATCCATGTTTTCCCATCTATGAGTAAGTAATCCCCCACTGTAGGCTATGGGGATTGTAGGAATTGGATGAGATCGTTCATGTAATGGCATCAGATTGTTAGGGCATGGTGCCTAGTATCTATTATTAGTGCTATTTGACTTTGTTGCAACTTGTTATGCTTAATGCTTGTCACTAGGGCCCGAGTGCCATGATTTCAGATCTGAACATGTTATTGATTCATTATGATAGTATTGTTTTTGGTCTTACCTGCAAGTTTTATACACACGTTGTTGTCCGAAACCAAAGGCCCTGAAGTGACAGAAATCAGGATAACCGGAGGGAATGGCTTTGATGTGAGGATCACGTGTGTTCATGGAGTGTTAATGCTTTGCTCCGGTGCTCTATTAAAAGGAGCACCTTAATTGCCAGTAGTTCCCTTGAGGCCCCGCTACAAACGGGCTAGCAGGACAAAAGATGTTGTGCAAGTTCTCATTGCGATCACGTATGACTATATATGGGACACATGCCTATGATTATCTAGTACTTGGATGATTTATCTTATTTATCTACAATTGCCCTATGTTCTGATTGCTATGTGAATTGTCGTGTCCATGCAACGCCCATCCATCCATCCCTATGCCTACCGCGCTTTGATCCTACTGTTTACTGCTCTTGTTACTATTGTCTTTACTTTTACTATTGTTACTACTCTGCTGCTACTTTACTATTGCTACCAGGAAACTGTTGCTACTAATAAACTGCTGTGAGCAAGATTGTTTCCAGGTGCAGCTGAATTGACAACTCAGTTGTTAAGGCTTATAAATATTCTTTGGCTCCCCTTGTGTCAAATCAATAAATTGGGTTTCACTTCCCTCGAAAATACTGCGATACACCCCCTATACTTGTGGGTCATCAAGACTATGGCACCGTTGCCAGGGAGCATAGCTTTATTTATCAAGTCCACTTGGAATCACTATTGTTCAAGCTTAGTTTATTTCCGCCTTGTTTGCTTGTTTCTTTATCAAAAATACAAAAAAAATTAGTTCCTACTCTAGTTGTTATTTTCGTTGGTCTGTTATTGTGTTGCTTTATCATGCTTTCTATCAATGGTTGGTGTCTTTGAAACTGAATCTTATTGGCAAAGTGGGTTCACGGAAGAACAAAATATTATTATAAGGAACACCGCTTGTCACAAAAAGGGAAACACTTATGGGAACAAATTGATAAATTGTATACCATTGCTATAAACGTGTGCTCTACTTATAATGTTACTTATTGATTTGATAAATCTTGTTGCTGTAGGAGGTAAAAACACCTCCCTTTTCAATGTGAGTATAATGATGATGTTACCATATCTTCTTATGTTAAGGGAAATTATGAATTTTATGATGCGGAACAAATTGAGGAATTTATTGCTTGGAAGGGTGCATTTGAACTTGCTAGTTTGCTTGAAAATATTGATGGTTCACCTTATAAATATGAGGTTTATGGTATACTTAAATTTTGCTTTGATAATTACAAGGAAGAAAATATCTATATTCTTGAATATATTAATAGATGCTTTCCACAAATGGAAGAGACTAATGTCTTACAGGATCTTATGGAAGAAGAAATTGATGAACCTGAAAGCTCATTAGATGAAAAAGAGGAGAGTGATGAACAAAAGGAAGAAGAATGGATTAGCTACTCATGCCTACCTTCTAATGAGAGTAACTCTTTATCCCTTACATTATTTGATTGTCCCCCATGCTTACCAAAGGAGGATGAATGTTATGCTCATATTACCTGTGATAATCCTTTATTTGTGCCTAACTTCGAGATGCATGGTACTAAAGAGTTTTGCTTAGAAATTGTTTATGATAAGGCTCTGGACGATGGTCCTCTGTTGAATGATCAGTCATCTTGTTATAGAATTGTTAAAAGTGGGTTTGAAGGTTTTAATCCCACTATTTTTGAGCTTGATAAAAATTATGTTTTTGTAGAACATGAAAAGCATGCTTTATGTGATAGTTATATTGTTGAGTTTATTCATGAGGCTACTGAAAATTATTATGAGAGAGAAAAATATGGTTGTAGAAGTTTTCATGGTATTGAAACACCTCTCTATGTGCTGAAAGTTTTGAAGTTACTCTTGTTTTATCTTCCTATGCCTATCACTTTGTTCTTTGTGAATTTATTTGCATACAAGATTCCTATGCATAGGAAGTGGGTTAGTCTTAAATGTGTTTTGAATTTGCTTCTTGATGCTCTCTTTTACTTCAATTCATATTTCTTATGAGAGCATCCTCTCAAACTATCATGCCTAACTTAAAGGCGTTAAAGAAAAGTACTTATTGGGAGACAACCCAAAAGTTTTAGATGAGTCTTGGAAGTTACTACTTCAGTAATAACCGTTCCTTATCCTTTTTATTTGCTTTTTGTGCCAAGAGTAACCTCTAATGAGAGAGAAGTAATGGTTGGGAAAGTTGTTGTCCCGAAACAGATTTCTGTGCTTCACCGTAAAACTTCGTGTAAAATCTCTGTACGTCCTTTTGAGGCATGCGTTTTTGTGCTTCTGCCCTAGGTTGTTATCTAATTTTCGTTAGTTCAAAAAAATTCGATTTGAGAAGCAGAAGGTCTTCGAAAAAATCGTCTTTACCTGCTGGTCTATTTTGACAGATTTCTGCCTTTATTTGCATTTGCTTCTTGTCGGTTTCTTTTTGAGTTCATTTGGGGAATTGAGCTTTTTGGGGGAAGTTCTACAGTATCTTTTGTTTTAATAGAAGTTTTATTGGAGTTGTAACTGAACCCGAAGACTCATTATCTTGAGTGCACTAATGTTGCTAATAAAGATTGTGTGAAGTTTTGTATGAAGGAAAAATTTCAGGTGTATGGAAGGAATGAGTAATGAGATGAAGGATGGACTAAAGCTCAAGCTTGGGATGCCACCCATGTCACCCCAAGAAATATTCAAGAGGTACAAGCGTCAAAGCTTGGGGATGCCCAAGGCATCCCCTTCTTCATCAATAAAAATCCCAGGTTTCTTCCAAACACTTCATTTTTATTGTTTCATGCACAGTTGTGTTGTTCTTGGAGCGTCTTCTTTTTCGTTTTCGTTTTGGTTTTTCGTTTGCTTTGTTTTCTTAGTTTTCTGAATAAATTGGTTGGACCCCCTCTTTCATGCATTGGTTTTCAAATAGTTTGGTTTGGATTGGAAAAAAGTAGGAAAGTTCATGCTTAAGTGGTAAAGAGAGCTTGTTTTTGACAGTGGCCTATGCTTTGTCATGCCATGTTTGATATTGTTTTGGCTTTATGCTTAGTATTCTTTGCTGTAGCATGACATGTTATAAACAATTGAGAGTGCTTAATGTGCCTTGGAAGGATTATGCGTTGTTTTAGCATATTAAAGCATAGTATTGTGGTATTCTCCTTTGATGCTTTATTTGGGTTGACTTGGCACATGATCACACCATGTTATGACTATCCCAAGTCACCATAGCCTTGATGATCCTTTAGTTTTCAACTTGTAGTATCACTTTATGCTTTCATCAATGATGTTTTGTCGCTCTGCATGATTTTGGCTATTATTGCTCTCTTAGTTTGTCGCTCCCAGTCTTTTGCTAGCCTCCGTAATCTAGTATGAGTTCCACTCATGCATCCAACTCCGTAAACCAAGTTATTCCAAAGAGTCCACCATACCTACCTATTAGCAACTTCTATTCCAAGTATATTCATGTTTTTATCTACCTTCCGAATTAAACTTGTTATGTAAAAATTAGTGATTAAAGCTCTCACGAACTTGATGGCACACTTTACTTTTCTTGCCCTTAATAAACTTGAACCATTGTGTCGTCTATGTTGTATATGCTTGCACTTATTTGTTGGGGATTAGCAGAACCATGATGTCATGGGGAACGCTTTCAACATTGCACTTGTACTTTGTACCTAGTTGATATCATGCTCTTTTGTCTATGGATGTCGTCGGTGTGAAATGAAACGGGAGCTTGTAAGTCCATGGAGTTATGTATATGTGTTAGAGAAATGCCTGGGCCGCTGGTCTAATCCATGTCGTCATGGTGGAAACCTGCAGCGTAACCATAATGAGCTGTCTATGAAGCATTCTGCTTATAAAAAAAGAGTCAGATATTGAGAAAAAAGAGAAAAAGAAAAGAAAAAAAGAGATATGAGAAAAGAGGAAAGAGGAAAGAGAGAAAAAAGCACCATTTTCCCATGGTAAATAAGAAGATTGCTGAGATGCTCGTTGTCTGCTTGCCTTGTCATTTTGATATGGGGATTCTTCCGTATCATCGGGCAAGGGGTACCCCGTTGGCGGTTCTCTATGATACACATGTACTTACGATGACAAGAACTTACCGGTGACTAAACTTGAGTAGCATGAGGAGTGGCCCTCGTATTCAAGGGACATGAGATTTCCAACTTATACTTCGTCAAGCATATACTTCATAGTTTGTTCACTTTAATCTTAATCACTTCAAGATGCTTATGATAGGGGCAATGAGAGCTGGAAGCTAGTAAGTACCATAATTTTTGGAAGCTCTTTATGAAACTTGAATCTCTACTTCCTTCTATGAAGGCCTTTCTTTTACTTTTATGTTGAGTCTCCACCTTCTACCTTTATGCACCTACTTTGAGAGCATAGTGGTCATTCTTAGTTCTATGTGCATTGTCCCAAGACTTGTTGATTGATGCATAACTTGATATTGCTTGTTTTAAACTATTTGTATCTAGTCACGCTTATGAACTTCAAAGGTGTCCTATGCATTTATGTTTGCTACTCTATGAGGGACAAGCTGAATGCCACTTTGCTATGTTTTCTTTATGTACAACAAACAAACGTCTTGCAAAGCATTGTTATTCATGAATCTTTTGTTTGTGCCTTTTCATGTTCCAACTTAGTTGCTTTGTCTTATTGTTAGAACTTTATATTTCATGTTATGTTGAAGTACTATGATCCCAGCTATGAATGTTTTACGAATAGTTTGATCAATTTTATGATGGTGCATGTCACCTAAAAAATTATTCTTTCTTTTTATCACTTACCTACTCGAGGACAAGCAGGAGTTAAGCTTGGGGATGTTGATACATTGCAAACGTATCCATAATTTTTGATGTTCCATGCTTGGTTTTATCTACTTTCTTATGTTTTGTCCATACTTTGGAGTACTTTTCATATGATTTCTTGGACTAACCTATTAACAAGAGCCATAGTGCCAGCTGCCTGTTTTCTACTGTTTTTGGTTCTAGGAAAGTCAGAAAATGAATATTCTCGGAATTGGCCGGGACAAAAGCCAAAGTCAGTTTTTCACCGAGGTACACCAGGAGCCAGAATACGATACGGAGAGGGTCTGGGGCCCGGCCACACCACCTGGCCGCGCGGGCCAGGCCTGGCCACGCCAGGGGGTGGTCTGGCCGCCCCAGGCACCCCCTCGGCCTCCCTCTTTGCCTATAAGTTTCCTTCTGACCTAAAACTCAAGGGGGTTCGACGTTTTTCCAGAAGGAGTTCCACTCCGCCGCCACCACCAGATTCCACGAAACAGCACCAAAAACTCCGTTCTGGCACCCTGCCGGGATGGGGAATTGGTGGAGATCATCGCCATCATCATCACCATCGCTTATCCATCGTCCATCCATGTTTCCGCATCTATGAGTGAGTAATCCCCCACTGTAGGCTATGGGGATTGTAGGGATTGGATGAGATCCTTCATGTAATGGCATCAGATTGTCAGGGTATGGTGCCTAGTATCTATTATTAGTGCTATTTGACTTTGTTGCAACTTGTTTTGCTTAATACTTGTCACTAGGGCCCGAGTGCCATGATTTGAGATCTGAACATGTTATTGATTCTTTATGATAGTATTGTTTTTGGTCTTACCCGTAAGTTGTATACACACGTTGTTGTCCGAAATCAAAAGCCTTGAAGTGACAGAAATCGGGATAGCCGGAGGGAATGGCTTTGATGTGAGGATCACGTGTGTTCCCATAGTGTTAATGCTTTGCTTCGGTGCTCTATTAAAAGGAGCACCTTAATTTCCAGTAGTTCCCTTGAGGCCCCGCTACAAACGGGCTGGCGGGACAAAAGATGTTGTGCAAGTTCTCATTGCAATCACGTATGACTATATATGGGACACATGCCTATGATTATCTAGTACTTGGATGATTTATCTTATTTATCTACAATTGCCCTATGTTCTGATTGCTATGTGAATTGTCGTGTCCATGCAACGCCCGTCCATCCATCCCTATGCCTACCGCGCTTTGATCCTACTGTTTACTGCTCTTGTTACTATTGTCTTTAGTTTTACTATTGTTACTACTCTGCTGCTACTTTACTATTGCTACCATAAAATTGTTGCTACTGATAAACTGCTGTGAGCAAGATTGTTTCCAGGTGTAGCTGAATTGACAACTCAATTGTTAAGGCTTATAAATATTCTTTGGCTCCCCTTATGTCGAATCAATAAATTGGGTTTCACTTCCCTCGAAAATACTGCGATACACCCCCTATACTTGTGGGTCATCAACCACCTATGCAGAGTGTCAAACTATTTGAATATCCGCATCCGCAGTCATGGATAGTTGGAGTGGCCATACTATTCCATCGTCAGATGTTTTCAAAATGACTTATGAAAGGAATGGTGACTTTGACTTGACCACAACAGATTTGTGACTATGAAAACTAGTTTCCCACTTAAGTGATTTAGAACTTTAAATTAGCTTTCTTTTCTTCTGAACTCAGCTCAGGTTTCAAATTAGCTTTTGCAAATAAACTTAGAGTTTAGCATTCCTACTAGAACTACCTTACTTGTTAGTGATAGTTTGCGAGTACTTAAAGAGTACTCATGGCTTTGTCCCTGGCTATTCCCGTGCCCATACTATGAGGAGGACTATCCGGAAGAAGGACAGCAGGACAGCTACGATAACTAGGATCATCTCCCATCGTCAGCATTGCCTGTGATACTGAAGATGGAGCCCACCGCTATGCTTATTATTCCGCTGCTTGTTTGTACTAAGACTGGATCATTAGATCCTTTATTTGTGTAAGACCTTATTATGGTTTGTAATGGATGATGTACTGTGATATCCAATCTGTTATGTCTCGCAAAAATGGTAATCCTAGGATTGCCATGTATGGCATAACTGGCATCTGGGATTAAAAACCCGGGTGTTGACACAAGGTTATCGAACCAGTAGGAGCAAGGAAACACCTCCAAGGTGTTGTTTCCAACTTGGAATCCCGCACAACACAACCACAGAACTTTGTCCCCAACTTATAGTGAGGTTGTCAATCTCACTGGTTTTGCTGAAAACAAAGGATTAAACGTATTGTGTGGAAGATAGTAATAGCTTGCAGAAAGTAAACAGAAAACAGTAAACATTTGTAGATTGATGGTAAAAGAAAGGACTGGGGTCCATAGTTCACTAGTGGGGATTCTCCTTAAGATAGATAACATGTTGGGTGAACAAATTACAGCGGGGCAATTGACAAACATCGAGAAAGCATACATGCATATACTAATCATCTTGATTCCTTTGAGATTCGTTGGGCATTACAACATTATACATAGACTGTAATCCAACTGCATTTATGACTAATAATCCACCTTCAGGTTATCATCCAAACCCCCTCCAGTATTAAGTTGAAAGCAACAGATAATTGCATTAAGCATTGCGTGTAAAGTAAAAAATACGATTGTTTTATGAACAAAGGATTGTTGTTTTCTCCCTAGTAGCAACATCACATCTAGTACCTTAGAGATTTCTGTCACTTCCCCAGATTACTAGAGGCATGAACCCACTATCGAGCATAAATACTCCCTCTTGGAGTTGCTAGCATCTACTCGGCCAAGATATCTACTAACAACGGAGAGCATGCAAGATCACAAATAACAAAGACATGATAGAATCAATAATTAATCTAAAATAGCATCTCAATATCCATCAGATCCCCGCAAACACAACATGTAGGATTACAAATAGATGATCTTGATCAAGAATGGAGCTCACAAGATCTAAACATGATAGCACAAAGGAGAAGAACCAACCATCTAACTACTACATGGACCCGTAGTCCAAGGATGAACTACTCACGCATCACACCGGAGGCTTGCATGGTGATGAAGAAGGCCTTCAGGGTGAATTCTCCCCTCTGGCAGGGTGCCGGGAAGAGCTTCAGATCCCTCCCGACCTAGGGATGGAGATGACGGCGGCTACATACTCTTTCGTGGAATTTTGATCGGGTACTTAGGGTTTCTGTATCGGAGGCAATATATAGGCGAAAGGGGAGGCCGAGGGGGTGCCCTAGGCGGCCACACCACCCTTGGCGTGAGCCGGGCCTGGCCGCACGGCCAGGTGGTGTGGCCGGCCTCTGGCCCCTCTCCATCTCGTCTTCTGGCTTCGTGTCCCCCTCGGTGAAATATTGACTTTGGCTTTTGTCCCGTCCAATTTCGAGAATATTCATTTTCTGACTTTCCTGGAACCAAAAACAGCAAAAAAACAGGCAGCTGGCACTTTGGCATCTTGTTAATAGGTTAGTCCAAGAAAGTGTATAAAAATACTCCAAAGTTGGGACAAAACATAAGAAGGTAGATATAAACCAAGCATGGAACATCAAAAATTATAGATACGTTAGCAATGTATCAACATCCCCAAGCTTAACTCCTGCTCGTCCTCGAGTAGGTAAGTGATGAAAAGAAAGAATAATTTTTGAGGCGACAGGCACCATCATAAACTTGATCAAAGTATTTTTAAAATATTGATAGCTGGGATCATAGTACTTCAACATAGCATGAAAGATATAGTTCTAACAATAAGACATAGCAACTATGTTGTAACATGAAAAGGCACAAACAAAAGATTCATGAATAACAATGCTTTGAAAGACGTTTGCTTGTTTCACATAAATAAAACATAATGAGAATGGTATTCAGCTTGTCCCTCATAGAGTAGCAAAACATAAATGCATAGGACACCTTCAAAGTTCATAAGGGTGACTAGATACAAATAGTTTAAGAACAAGCAATATCAAAGTTATGCATCAATCAACAAGTCTTGGGACAATGCACATTAAACTAAGAATGGCCAGTGTGCTCTCTTAATAGGTGCATAAAGATGGAAGATGGAGACTCAACATAAAAGTAAAAGAAAGGCCTTCATAGAAGGAAGCACGGATTCAAGTCGCATAAAGAGCTTCCAAAAATTATGGTACTTATTAGCTTTCTGCTCTCATTGCCCCTATCATAAGCATCTTTAGGTGATTAAGGTTATCTCATGCCCCTTACTTACGAGTACCGAACCTCATGCTACTCAACTTTAGTCACAAGTAAGCTCTTGTCATTGTAATTACATATGTATCATAGAGAACCGCCAACGGGGTACCCCTTGCATATGATACATGAGCTATCCCATGATCAAAATGACAAGGCAAGCAGACAATAAGCATCTCGGCGATCTTTTTATTTGGTATTTGCATAGGTTTTTATTGAGGATGCTTCATAGAGTGCTCATTATGGTTATGCTGCAAGTTTCCACCATGATTAGCCATGGCTTAGGCTAGTGATACATTGCAAATGTATCTATAATTTTTGATGTTCCATGCTTGGTTTTATCCACATTCTTGTGTTTTGTTCCAACTTTGGAGTACTTTTCATATGATTTCTTGGACTAACCTATTAACAAGAGCCACAATGTCAGCTGCCTGTTTTCAGCTGTTTTTGGTTCCAAGAAAGTCAGAAAATGAATATTCTCGGAATTGGACGGGACAAAAGCCAAAGTGCCTATTTTTTCGGATGTCATCAAGTGCCAGAATACGAGACGGAGAGGGGCCAGGGGCCACCACACCACCTGGTCACGCAGCCATGCCTGGCCCGCGCCAGGGGGTGGTGTGGCCGCTCCCGGCACCCCCTCGGCCTCTCCTTCCGCCTATATATTGCCCTCGGGACGAAAGCCCTAAGTACCCGATCAAAAATCCACGAAAGAGTCTGTATCCGCCGTCATCTCCATCCCTAGATCGGGTGGGATCTGAAGCTCTTCCCGGCACCCTGCCGGAGAGGGGAATTCACCCTGAAGGCCTTCTTCATCACCATGCAAGCCTCCGGTGTGATGTGTGAGTAGTTCATCCTTGGACTACGGATCCATGTAGTAGCTAGATGGCTGGTTCTCCTCCTTTGTGCTTTCATGTCTAGATCTTGTGAGCTCTGTTCATGATCAAGATCATCTATTTGTAATTCTGCATGTTGTGTTTGCGGGGATCCGATGGATATTGAGATGCTATTTCAGATTGATTATTGATTCTATCATGTCTTTGTTATTTGAGATCTTGCATGCTTTCCGTTGTTAGTAGCTATCTTGGCCAAGTAGATGCTAGCAACTCCAAGAGTTAGTATTTATGCTCGATAGTGGGTTCATGCCTCTAGTAATCTGGGGAAGTGACAGAAATCTCTAAGGTACTAGATGTGATGTTGCTACTAGGGAGAAAACAACAATCCTTTGTTCATATAACAATCGTATTGTTTACTTTACACACAGTTCGTAAAGCAATATTCTGTTGCTTGCAACTTAATACTAGAGGGGGTTCGGATGATAACCTGAAGGTGGATTATTAGTCATAGATGCACTTGGATGGCGGTCTGTGTATTATGTTGTAATGCCCAATCAAGTCTCAAAGGAGTCAAGATGATTAGTATATGCATGTATTGCTTTCTCGATGTTTTTCAATTGCCCCGCTATAATTTGTTCATCCAGCATGTTATCTATCTAAGGAGAGCCACCTCTAGTGAACTATGGATCCCGTTCCTTTTCTTTACATACAATCTACAAACTGTTTACTGCTTTGTGTTTACTTTCTGCAAACTTTTACTTCTTTCCATTCGATACACTTAATCCTTTTTTTTCTGCAAAACATCGCTGAGATTGACAACCTCATCGCAAGTTGGGGAAAAAGTTCTATGGTTGTGTTGTGCAGGTCTCCATGTTGCTACTAGCACCGGTAGTGCGCCCTGCCAAATCTCAGCTAGTAACACCTTTGGGGTGTTTCCTTGCTCCTACTGGTTCGATTAAACCTTGGTTTCATAACTGAGGGAAACTTGCTGTTGTGCTCATCATACCTTCCTCTTGGGGTTCCCAACGAGCTCGACATCAACACCGCCATCAAGCATTTTTCTGGGCACCGTGCATTGAGCCATCAGCTAGCTGCCCAGGCGTTTCTCTAACACACATACAAACTCCATGATCTTACAAGTTCCACTTTTATTTCACACCGCCGAGATCCATAAGCAAAAGAATCATGATATCAACAGAATATAAGTGCAATGTTGAAAGCGTTCCCCATCATACATGGTTTTGCTAACTTCAACTTATAAAGCGCAATCATATACGCAACAAAGATGGACACAATGGTTCAAGTTTATTAAGTGCAAGAAAAGTAAAGTGTGCCATCAAGTTCGTAAGAGCTTTAATCACTAGTTTTCACATAACAAGTTTAATTCGGAAGGTAGATAAAAACATGAATATACTTGGAATAGCAAATGCTAATAGGTAGGTATGGTGGACTCTTTGGAATAACTTGGTTTTATTTGGAGTGGGATGCATGAGTGGAACTCATACTTGGTTATGGAGACTAGCAAAAGACTGGGAGCGACCAACTAAGAGAGCAATAATGGCCATAATCATGCAAAGCGACAAAACATCATTGATTAAAGCATAAAGTGATATTACAAGTCGAAAACTAAAGGATCATAAAGGATATGGTGACTTTAGATAGCCATAACATGGTGTGAGCATGCGCCAAGTCAACCCAAATTAAACATCAAAGGAGAATAACACGATACTATGCTTTAATATGCTAAAAAAACGCATGATTCTTTCAAGGCACATTAAGCAATCTCAATTGTTTATAACATGTCATGCTACAGCAAAATCACTAAGCATAAAGCCAAACCCATATCAAGAATGACATGACAAAGCATAGGCCACAGTCAAAAACAAGCTACTTTTACCGCTTAAGCATGAACTTTTCCTACTCTTTTCCAATCCAAACCAAACTTATTTGCAAACTAATGTATGAATGAGGGGGTCCAACCAATTTATTCAAGCAAACTAAGCAAACCAAGCAAACGAAAACCAAAATCGAAAACGAAAACGAAAATAAAGACGCTCCAAGAACAACACAACTGTGCATGAAACAATAAAAATAAAGTGTTTGGAAGAAACCTGAGATTTTTATTGATGAAGAAGGGGATGCCTTGGGCATCCCCAAGATTTTGACGCTTGTACTTCTTGGATATTTCTTGGGGTGACACGCGTGGCATCCCCAAGCTTGAGCTTTAGTTCATTCTTCATCTCATTACATCATTCTTTCCATACACCTGAAAATTTTCCTTCATACAAAACTTCACACAATCTTTATTAGCAACATTAGTGCACTCAAGATAATAAGTCTTTGGGTTCAGTTCCAACATCAATAAAACTTCCATTAAACACAATCTATTGTAGAACTTCCCTCAAAAAAGTTCAATGCCCCAAAAAGAACCCAAAAAGGAATCAACAAGAAGAAAATGCAAATAATGGCAGAAATTTGTCAAAACGGACCAACCGGTAAAAACCAATTTTTCGAAGATCTTCTGTTGCTCAAATTGAAAAGTGTTGATCTAAAAAACGTTAGATAACAACCTGGGGAAGAAGCACAAAAATTTAGAGCTCAAACCGACGTACAGAGATTTTACACAAATTTTTATAGCGAAGCACAAAAATCTGTTTCGGGACAGCAACTTTCCCAAGCATTACTTCTCTCTCATTAGAGGTTACTCTTGGCACAAAAAGCAAATAAAAAGGATAAGGAGCGGTTATTACAGAGGTAATAAATTTGAAGACTCATCTAAAACTTTTGGTTTATCTCCCAATAAGTACTTTTCTTTAACGCCTTTAAGTTATGCATAAGAAGCAAGAAAAGAATCAAATGTTCTCAAATGAAGAAGCATTAAGATTGATACCAGAAATATCTTCAACAAGGCAAGGTATATCATACAAATAAGTTCTAGAGGATCCTCTCTCAATGCTCTTGGGTTCACTATTTTCATCAAATGGGTTTTTAGGAACAATCCAATCAAGATTATTTTCTATGGCTTCATGCATTGCTACAAGTTTAAAAGGTATTGGTATCTTAATTTCCTCCCCATTAGGTTCGGTTTTGTCCATCTTTTCTCGTGTACCAATAACATCTACACATGAGCCTAGCATATTAAAACATTCAAAGACTTTTCTAGCTTCCTTGGCAACATCATAGAATTCTTTAAGCAAAGTTTCTAGAATAAAATCCCTCTTTTCAGGGTCCTCAAATTCCTTAAGTTTAAGAAACATTACTTGCATTAAGGGGTTAAGGTTAACAAACCTAGCTTCCAACATGTGAAATAAAGAAGCTGCAGCAATTTCATAGTTTGGAGCAAGTTCTGCAAGGGATCTATCCTCAATATCCTCATGCTTACTAACATGATTAAAGAATTCTTCAATATTATCTTTTCCAATTATAGAGCCACTACCTATTGAAAGATCTTTCAGGGTGAACTTAGGGATCAACATGGTGAGCTAAGAAAATGGTAACAACTATAGAAAGACTTAATTTTTTGTGTTTTTAATATAAAGAAGCAAACTAGAACAACTAATTTTTGTGTGTTTTAATAAAGAAACAAGCAAACAAAGCAGAAATAAACTAAGCAAAACAAAAATAACAAAGTAAAGAGATTGGTTATGAGGGACTCCCCTTGTGAAGATGTCCTTGTCTCCCGGCAACAGCGCTAGAAAAACACTTGCTGGCGCGTGGTTGACGTGGGAGCTTCTTCTTCTTCACTCCCCGGCAACACCGCCAGTAAGTTGCTTGTTGGCCCAAAATACCGAGCTCATTGGGGAACCCCAAGAGGAAGGTATGTTGAGCACAGCAGCAAGTTTTCCCTCAGTTGTGAAACCATGGTTATCGAACTAGTAGGAGCAAGGAAACACCTCCAAGGTGTTGTTTACAACTTGGAATCCTGCACAACACAACCACAAAACTTTGTCCCCAACTTACAATGAGGTTGTCAATCTCACCGGTTTTGCTGAAAACAAAGGATTAAACGTACTGTGTGGAAGATAGTAATAGCTTGCAGAAAGTAAACAGAAAACAGTAAACAGTAAACAATTGTAGGTTGATGGTAAAAGAAAGGTCTGGGGTCCATAGTTCACTAGTGGTGATTCTCCTTAAGATAGATAACATGTTGGGTGAACAAATTACAGCGAGGCAATTGACAAACATCGAGAAAGCATACATGCATATACTAATCATCTTGACTCCTTTCAGATTCAATTGGGCATTACAACATTATACATAGACCGTAACCCAACTGCATCTATGACTAATGATCCACCTTTAGGTTATCATCCAAACCCCCTCTAGTATTAAGTTGCAAGCAACAGATAATTGCATTAAGCATTGCGTGTAAAGTAAACAATACGATTGTTCTATGAACAAGGATTGATGTTTTCTCCCTAGTAGCAAGAGCACATCTAGTACCTTAGAGATTTCTATCACTTCCCTAGATTACTAGAGGCATGAACGCACTATCGAGCATAAATACCCTTGGAGTTGCTAGCATCTACTCGGCCAAGATATCTACTAACAACGGAGAGCATGCAAGATCACAAATAACAAAGTCATGATAGAATCAATAATCAATCTGAAATAGCATCTCAATATCCACTGGATCCCCGCAAACACAACATGTAGGATTACAAATAGATGATCTTGATCATGAACGGAGCTCACAAGATCTAAACATGATAGCACAAAGGAGAAGAACCAACCATCTAACTACTACATGGACCCGTAGTCCAAGGATGAACTACTCACGCATCACACCGGAGGCTTGCATGGTGATGAAGAAGGCCTCCAGGGTGAATTCTACCCTCCGGCAGGGTGCCAGGAAGAGCTTCAGATCCCTCCCGATCTAGGGATGGAGATGACGGCGGCTACAGACTCTTTCGTGGAATTTTGATCGGGTACTTAGGGTTTCCGTATCGGAGGCAATATATAGGCGAAAGGGGAGGCCAAGGGGGTGCCTGATGACCCACAAGTATAGGGTGTGTATCGTAGTATTTTCGATAAGTAAGAGTGTCGAACCCAACGAGGAGCAGAAGGTGCTGGCTAGTGGTATGGATCAAGAATTCTCTGCAAATACTTAGCAAACAGATTTTTAGGGTTTTTTGATAAAGCAAGTAAACAAAGTACGAGTAAATAAAAGACAGTAGGAATGAATGCATCAGTGGCCCAATCCTTTATGCAGCAAAGGACAAGCCGGTTGTATTACTTAAGATGACCAAACGTTCTCGGGGACACATGGGAAGATAGTCAAGTGCTTTCGCTTCATATAGTTGATTAATCTTCTTTAGCTTGCTAAGTGTTGTGTGGGTGAACCTATGCTAATGTACCGACCTTCCTAGGACTAATACATAATTGTGATTATACCCCTTGCAAACATCTGTAAGTACAAAAAATTAATTCAGGTAGAAACCTAACCATAACTTTAAACTCTAAAACCCTTACGTCCCTTGTGCAATGGTTTCCTAACAGGGGTTCAGGTTTATGTCATTTCGGCAACCCCTACGGTTAGTAGCCAAATACACAATGCATTCCCCAAGGCCCATATAGGTGAAGTGTCATGTAGTCGACATTCACATGACACCACTAGAAGAAGTACACCACAACTTAAATATCAAACTATTGAATCTTTCTCAACACAATTCCACTACCAACAACATGACTTCTCCCATGTCCTCAAGAACAAAATGAACTACTCACTAGACATCATATGGATCATGATCAGAGATGGAATAATGATGTATAACAATCTGAACATAAACACTAATTCAATGGTTCACTCAATAGCATCAACTACAAAGAGTAATCAACACCGGGAAAGTTTCCCCTATGAACTAAGGCAAGATTCAACCCAATTGTTACAGAAATATGGAGATGGTGATGAGGGTGCTGATGGTGATGATGGTGGTGATGATGATGATGATCCCGATGAAGTCCAGCTTGATGGTGGTGTTGATGGCGACGATCTCCCCTCTCCAGGAAGGAATTCCCCTGGCAGAATTCTGTCTGCCAGAGAGATCTTTCTCTCTCGGTGTTTTCCGCCCCGCAGAGGCGGCGGAATCTTTCTGTGGTTGCTCCCCGAGTCTTAGGGTTTCGGGAGGAATATATACGCCAGAGGGGAGTGCCAGGGGTGGACTAGGGCGGCCACACCACCTGGTGGCGCGGCCCAGCGTGGCCCGCACTAGGGGGTGGTGTGGGCCCCCTTTTGGCCCATCTCCACTCCCTCTTCTGGCAGCCTTCGTCTTCTGGAAAAATAGGATTTTCCGTATATTTTCCCGGATTTTCTAATCTTCATGAATTTTGCCTCCAAACAACACCTTTTCCATCAGAATCCTGACTGCAGCGGTCCATGCTCCAAAAGTCATCAACCATGCAAAAACAAATGAAATAACATAAGTATCACCTCTCAATATGAAATATATCAATGAATAACAGTGAATTATGATATAGAATAGTGATGCAAAATGGACGTATCAACTCCCTCCAAGCTTAGACTTTGCTTGTCCCCAAGCGAAACTGAGCTCAATAAACATGACCTCAAGTTTATGGAGTGAAGAGTCGATAAAAGAATACGGGCAAGAAGCATCACATTCATCAATACATAGATCATAATAGAAGACAACTCACTATTATATAACTTAACTTGCAATGAGTAAAGGAAACACAATAAAGATACATAAAGTGAATCATAATTAGTAATGCAAACTTAGCTCTTGGTCAAAGAATAGTTGATAATTTGCTGGAGTTCACAAATAGCTGGTTTTCAATGATAGCTTTCAAAGTAGTAAACACCAAGATAAGAGCAAATGTGCAAAACAAGGAACATAAGAAACATGATTGAATAAATCATCATATGAATGAAACACAACAACTCAAAATACTTGTTGAGGTAGAAGGGAATAGGTTTACTGACTCAACTAAAAGGTAAAAGAAAGGCCATTCACAGAGGGAAGCAGGGATTGCAAGTTTCATAAAGAGCTCCCGAAAATCATGATATTTATTAGCTTTCAGCTCTCATTGCCTCTATCATAGGCATCTTTTGGTGATTAAGGTTAAAGTGACACAACTAAGAGGATATGCTTGACAAGTTATAATTTGAAATCTCATGCCCCTTACTTACGAGTACCGAACCTCATGCTACTCAACTTCAGTCACAAGTAAGCTCTTGTCATTGTAAATACATGTATATCATTGAGAACTGCCAATGGGGTACCCCTTGCACATGATATAGGAGCTATCCCATAATCAAAATGACAAGGCAAATAGACAATGAGCATCTCAGCGATCTTTTTATTTGCTATTTGGATAGGTTTTTATTGAGGATGCTTCATAGAATGCTCACTATAGTTATGCTGCAAGTTTCCACCATGATTAGGCATGGCTTAGGCTAGCGGCCCAGGCGTTTCTCTAACACACATATGAACTCCATGATCTTACAAGTTCCCCTTTTATTTCACACCGCCGGGATCCATAGGCAAAAGAATTATGATATCAAGGTACAAAGCACCATGGCAGTGTTGAAAGCGTTCCCCATGATACATGGTTCTACTAACTTCAACTCATAAAGCGCAAGCATATACGCAACAAAGAAGGACCCAATGGTTCAAGTTTATTAAGTGCAAGAAAAGTAGAGTGTGCCATCAAGTTCGTGAGAGCTTTAATCACTAATTTTCACATAACAAGTTTAATTTGGTAGGTAGATAAAACAAGAATTTACTTGGAATAGCAATAATGCTAATAGGTAGGTATGGTGGACACAAATGGCAGAGGTTTTTGTTTAAGGAATGGATGCACAAGAATAATTCCCTCTCAGTACAAGTTTTTGGCTAGCAAGATTGGGTAACAAGTATAAGAGTTGAAGGAAACAAACAAACATACAAGTGATAAAGACAAACATGCAATCTTCCTTGGAAGCACAAAATATCTTAACTAGAGAATACTAGACTTAAGAGCAAATCAAGAAAGAAAGATGATGAAATTATTTTTTCTTTAGAGTACTTTTATCTTTTCATTCAACTCTCAAAAATAGTGTTGCTACTGACCAAGCTAGGTTTGCCAAAACCAACTAAATTAACTCAATGATCCCAAAGTGATACCAATACTAAGAACAAGATCAATCATATAACCACAAATTGAAAACTAATATAAGATATGCAAAAGAGTAAATGATAGAAATTCTCATTAATATTCCATAACGGCAACTCACACCAAGGGATACATATCTAACGAGAGGGGACACTTCTATAATGCAAACCATCCTACATAATAACTTCTCTATTCATGATATTACTCTACTAAAAAGGGTAAAAAGATAGAAGATCGTGATGTGATACCGCGGCACTCCCCCCAAGCTTGGAGCAAACCAAGGGGATGCCAAACCTGATGATGAATTACTCCTTCGGTGGTGGTGGTATCCTATCGATGAGCTCTTTGATCAATTTCCCCAATTCCTCAATCTCGAAGGTGAGATTTCGAATAAGCTGTGAGTTTTGCTCAATGCGGCTCATGATCATGTCAGGTTGAGAATCCCAGCTCCTGCGATTTTTTCCCCACTCTACCTCCTTGAAGTCTTCCTTCCCTACATAGCTAGAACGAGGTAAATCCCAATTGGAGGGTAATTTCCCCTTGGGCATATTCTGGTATTGATGCTCATGGATAAGAGTATGGAAATGACTCTTGGTGCGTGGAGGAAGTGACAAGGGATCTTAACGGTGAAGAGGAGGCTTCCCTCCAATGGCTGGGTTTGCCACCACTCCAATGCTTGCAACGGTAGTGCCGGTGTGCTTTGCCTCATCTTCACCTTCACTCTTGATCTCCTTCTCCTTCTCGGGGTCTTGGAGGTCCTCCTCCATAGGCTCCTTTCCCTTATCCTTGGCAGACACCATTGTGCTTCTAAACTTCAAAGATAGTTCCTGGTAGAAACAGATCGAAACAAAAACACGACGAAAACACGATATACCAACCTCGGGAGATCCGGGGGATTATATATTACGAAGTTTCATAACAAAAGGAAGGTACTGGGAGAAAACGAGTCGGAGGCGGAGTCCAGGGTGGACTCACCACTCGCGGCTAGGTGTGGGCCCGCGTCATAGGGTGGTGTGAGCCACCCTGGCTCCGTTTCTGTCCCTTTCTCGCTTCGTAACTTCCCTTATGACTGAAAACTGCAAAAATATAATTGAATAGTATTTTCGCAGAACTTTTCTTACCATAACTGTTACCTATTTGAAAACGGACTCTGCAGGTCTCTGAATTTGGTATCTAGTAGGTTCTTCCAGAGTCACCACTTGAATATCATCGATATCTTCATCTTCATACACTTATCACTTGAGTCATAAAACTCTTCTCTTCCTTATTACACCATTATCTCCACTACCTGGAAATTTCATTCACACAAAACTTCACACGGTTCTCATTAGCAACATTAGTATAAATGAAGTGATAAAACATTTTGAGCCCAACTTCAACTGAAAACCATCAAAACATAAGCTACTGTAGCAACTCCTTCCAAATACCCAAAAAGAATTCAAAAAGGAAATCGAATAAAGAAGCAAATGCAAGAGTGGCAAAATCTGTCAAAACAAACCAGCAGGTAAAGATCAATTTTTTATAACATCTTATGTTGCTCAAATCAAAAGGTGCAAAACTAACGAAAGTTAAATAACAACCTGGGGTATAAGAACAAAAAATTACAGCTCAATCCGACATACAGAGATCTCTCACGATTTTTTACGGTGAAGCACAAAATTCTGTTTCGGGACAGCAACTTCCCCAAATCTTACTTCTCTCTCATTAGAGGTTGATCTTGACACAAAAACCAAACAAAAAGGATAAGGAGAGGTTATTACCGAGGTAATAACTTCCAAGACTCAAAGAAACAAAAACAAACTGAAAGCAAAAAATAAATTGGGTTGTCTCCCAAAAACCTCTTTCTTTATAGCCATTAAGATGGGCATGATAATTTTGAAGATGTTCACTCAGGAATATGACTTGAAGTGAAAGAGAGCATTACGAAGCAAAAATACACACATTTAAGTCTAACCCACTTTCTATGCAAGGGAATTTTTTAAACAAACAAGTTGTTGAAACCAGAGGCTACTTGCATAGGAAGGCAAAACAAGTGCAACATAAAAACTTTCAGCATAAAACGAGGAAACTTGATATTATTGAGATGCATAAGAACACTTTTCCCTCTCTCATAGTAACTTTCAGTACCATGCATAAACTTAACAATATAACTATCACAAGAACCATCATAGCAATGATCACTTATTCTAATAGAAAACACAGGAATACTAGCTCTCATAACACTACTTTGTGAAACAATAGTAGAGGTATCCTTACAAAGGATAGTGTGTCCCTCTTCTACATATTTAGTAACAAAGTCTTTCACGTTTGCTATTATAGGTTCATCAACCATTTGTTTATCAGGTTCAACAGCTTTATTTGTACTTTCATTAACCATACTAGTTATCATAGAATGTTCCTTTATCTTAACTGGGAAAGGCATTTTCTCAATGTAAGGTTCGGGTAACACATGATTAGCCATATAAACTTCAGTATTTCTTGCAGGAACACTCTTAGCAACATCTTTATAAGGTTCATGATACTTATTCCACTTCTTTTTAGGCACTTCAATGTAGGAAGCAAAAACCTTAAAATAAGAAGCAATAGCTTGAGAGTCTAGACCATAAGCATTTTTAATATTTTGAAAGTCATCAGTTCCCATAAAAGATTCAATGCATTCATAATCATAATTTATACCTTACTTTCTACCTTTGTCATTCTCCCATGCTTTAGCATTGTCTTGAATATGGTCCAGAAGATGCCATTTAGCTTCTTCTTCCATGCGAGTGAATGATCCAGCACAAGAAGTATCCAATAAATCCTTATCATGTAGAGGGAGCCTTGCATAAAAGTTATTGATAATAATATTGTTGGGAAGCTCATGAATGGGACATTTGAGCATTAGTAACTTCAATCTCCCCCAAGCTTGAGCTGTACTCTCTCCATCAAGAGGCCAAAAGTTGTATATTGGATTCTGATCTTTATGAATCTCACTAGGAGGATAAAACTTTGATTAAAAGAGAGGCACTATTTCCTCCCATTCCAGAGCTTGACCATTCTTCAGCAACTTATACCATTCCTCAGCTCTTCCTTTCAGTGATAATGAGAATAACTTCTTCTTAACTTGATCTGTAGTAATACCTGCACACTTGAACAACCCGCATAATTCATGTATAAAGAGCAAATGATCACCGGGATGGACAGTTCCATCCCCAACATAATAGTTATCCATAACACGATCAATAATTCTTGTAGGTATTTTAAAAACATCATTCTCAATAGGTGGTAGTTTATCTACTACCTTAGCAGTGGTAGTAGTATTACCAAATAAGAAACTCAGTGAATTATCCATAACAAAAATAAAGCAAATAACAGAAGTAAACAATACTGACAGTAGATGCTTCCTTTACCAGTTCCACTTTCCAATAGCGTTTCACTCCCCGGCAACGGCGCCAGAAAATAGTCTTGATGACCCACAAGTATAAGGGGTGTATCGCAGTATTTTCGATAAGTAAGAGTGTCGAACCCAACGAGGAGCAGAAGGTGCTGGCTAGTGGTATGGATCAGGAATTCTCTGCAAATACTTAGCAAATGGATTTTTAGGGGTTTTTGATAAAGCAAGTAAACAAAGTACGAGTAAATAAAAGACAGTAGGAATGAATGCAGCAGTGGCCCAATCCTTTATGCAGCAAAGGACAAGCCGGTTGTATTACTTAAGATGACCAAACGTTCTCGAGGACACATGGGAAGACAGTCAAGTGATTTCGCTTCATATAGTTGATTAATCTTCTTTAGCTTGCTAAGTGTTGTGTGGGTGAACCTGTGCTAATGTACTGACCTTCCTAGGACTAATACATACTTGTGATTATACCCCTTGCAAACATCCGTAAGTACAAGAAAGTAATTAAGGTAGAAACCTAACCACAGCTTTAAACTCTAAGACCCTTACGTCCCTTGTGCAATGGTTTCCTAATGGGGGTTCAGGTTTCTGTCACTCCGGCAACCCCTACGATTAGTAGCCAAATACACAATGCATTCCCCTAGGCCCATATAGGTGAAGTGTCATGTAGTCGACGTTCACATGACACCACTAGAAGAAGTACACAACAACTTAAATATCAAACTATTGAATCTTTCTCAACACAATTCCACTACTAACAACATGACTTCTCCCATGTTCTCAAGAACAAAACAAACTACTCACAAGCCATCATATGGATCATGATCAGAGATGGAATAATGATGTATAACAATCTGAACATAAACAATAATTCAATGGTTCACTCAATAGCATCAACTACAAAGAGTAATCAACACCGGGAAAGTTTCCCCTATGAACTAAGGCAAGATTCAACCCAATTGGTACAACAATATGGAGATGGTGATGAGGGTGCTAATGGTGATGATGGTGGTGGTGATGAAGTCTAGCTTGATGGTGGTGTTGATGGCGATGATCTCCCCTCTTCGGGAAGGAATTCCCCGGGCAGAATTCTGTCTGCCGGAGAGATCTTTCTCTCTCGGTGTTTTCCACCCCGCAGAGGTGGCGGAATCTTTCTGTGGTCGTTCCCTGAGTCTTAGGGTTTCAGGAGGAATATATACACCAGAGGGGAGAGCCAGGGGTGGACCAGGGCAGCCACACCACCTGGTGGAGGGGCCTAGGGTGGCCCGCGCCAGGGGTGGTGTGGGCCTCCTGTGGCCCATCTCCAGTCCCTCTTCTGGCAGCCTTCGTCTTATGGAAAAATAGGATTTTCCATATATTTTCCTGGATTTTTTGATCTTCACGAATTTTGCCTCCAAACAGCACCTTTTCCATCAGAATCCTGACTGTAGCGGTCCATGCTCCAAAAGTCATCAACCATGCAAAAACAGATGAAATAACATAAGTATCACCTCTCAATATGAAATATATCAATGAATAACAATGAATTATAATATAAAATAGTGATGCAAAATGGACGTATCAGTGCCCTAGGTGGCCACACCACCCCCTAGCGCGGGCCAGTCCTGGCCGCGCGGCCAGGTGGTTTGGCCTGCCTCTGGCCCCTCTCCGTCTCGTCTTCTGGCTCCGTGTCCCCCTCGGTGAAATATTGACTTTGGCTTTTGTCCCGTCCAATTCCGAGAATATTCATTTTCTGACTTTGTTGGAACCAAAAACAGTAGAAAACAGGCAGCTGGCACTGTGGCATCTTGTTAATAGGTTAGTCCAAGAAAGTGTATAAAAATACTCCAAAGTTGGGACAAAACATAAGAAAATAGATATAAACCAAGCATGGAACATCAAAAATTATAGATATGTTAGCAACGTATCATGCAGCGCCATCCAGCATGGCGCCGCACTATCCCAGGTGTGCCGCGCCACCGGACTTGTCGCCGTACCACACGTGCAGCCCCACCCAGCATGGCGCCACAGCTTCAAACTCTTTCTCTCCCCAGAGATAAAGGTTTTACTACCGTGTCGTGGGCCAAGATGGTGCCGTCCACATGTGCAGCGCCGTCCACCATGGCGCCGCACTATCCTAGGTGTGCTGCGCCACCCCACTTTCTGCCTCACCCACACGTGTAGCATTGTTCAGCATGGCGCCGCAGGTTGAAATCGTTTTTTCATCCAGAGACAGTCTCTAAGGAGGCTCGGATTCCTTTTTCATACCAGGTGTGATGCAGCCTCACACATCGCATACACCAAAGTTTAATCAGCACAGACCAATCCTTAAAGTAAGTTTACACATAGTTGATGGCTCAATGCACGGTCCCCAGAAAAATGCTTGATGGCGGTGTTGATGTAGAGCTCACTGGGACCCCCAAGAGGAAGGTATGATGAGCACAGCAGCAAGTTTCCCTCAGTTATAAAACCAAGGTTTAATCGAACCAATAGGAGCAAGGAAACACCTCAAAGGTGTTACTAGCTGGGCTTTGGTAGGGCGCACTACTGGTGCTAGTAGCAACGTGGAGGCCTGCACAACACAACCACAGAACTTTGTCCCCAACTTGCGATGAGGTTGTCAATCTCACCGTGTTTTGCGTAAAACAAAGGATTAAATGTATCGAATGGAAAGAAGTAAAAGTTTGCAAAAAGAAAACACAAAGCAGTAAAAGATTGTAGATTGTATGTAAAGTAAAGGACCGGGATCCATAGTTCACTAGAGGTGGCTCTCCTTAGATAGATAACATGCTGGGTGAACAAATTACAACAGGGCAATTGACAAACACCGAGAAAGCAATACATGCATATACTAATCATCTTGACTCCTCTGAGACTTGATTGGGCATTACAACATAATACATAGACCGCCATACAACTGCATCTATGACTAATAATCCACCTTCAGGTTATCATCCGAACCCCCTCCAGTATTAAGTTGCAAGCAACAGATTATTGCTTTACGAACTGCATGTAAAGTAAACAATACGATTGTTCTATGAACAAAAGATCGTTGTTTTCTCCCTAGTAGCAACAACACATCTAGTACCTTAGAGATTTCTGTCACTTCCCCAGATTACCAGAGGCATGAACCCACTATCGAGCATAAATACTAACTCTTGGAGTTGGTAACATCTACTTGGCCAAGATAGCTACTAACAACGGAAAGCATGCAAGATCTCAAATAACAAAGACATGATAGAATCAATAATCAATCTGAAATAGCATCTCAATATCCATCGGATCCCCGCAAACACAACATGTATGGATTACAAATAGATGATCTTGATCATGAACGGAGCTCACGAGATCTAAACATGAAAGCACAAAGGAGGAGAAACCAGCCATCTAGCTACTACATGGATCCGTAGTCCAAGGATGAACTACTCACGCATCACACCGGAGGCTTGCATGGTGATGAAGAAGGCCTCCAGGGTGAATTCCCCTCTCCGGCAGGGTGCCGGGAAGAGCTTCAGATCCCTCCCCGATCTAGGGACAGAGACGATGGCGGCTATAGACTCTTTCATGGATTTTTGATCGGGTACCTAGGGTTTTTGTCCCAAGGGCAACTTATAGGCGGAAGGAGAGGCCGAGGGGGTGTTGGGGTCGGCCAGACCACCCCCTGGCGCGGGCCAGGCCTGTCCGCGCGGCCAGGTGGTGTGGACGGCCCCCTGCCCTTCTCAGTCTCGTATTCTGGCACTTGATCCCTTCCGGAAAAATAGGCACTTTGGCTTTTGTCCCGTCCAATTCCGAGAATATTCATTTTTTGACTTTTCTGGAACCAAAAACAACAGAAAACAGGTAGCTGGCACTGTGGCTCTTGTTAATAGGTTAGTCCAAGGAATCATAATAAAAGTGCTCCAAAGTTGGGAAAAAACACAAGAAAGTGGATAAAACCAAGCATGGTACATCAAAAATTATAGATACATTTGCAATGTATCAACATCCCCAAGCTTAACTCCTCCTCGTCCTCGAGTAGGTAAGTGATAAAAAGAAATAATTTTTGAGGTGACATGCACCATCAAAACTTGATCAAAGTATTTGTAAAACTCAAAGTTGGGATCATAGTACTTCAATCATAACATGAAAGACAAAGTTCTTGCAATAAGCAAAGAAACTATGATACAACATGAAAAGGCACAAACAAAAGATTCATGAATAACATGCTTTGCAAGACGTTTGTTTGTTTCACATAAAGAAAACATAGCATAAAAGTATTCAGCTTGTCCCTCAATAGAGTAGCAAATATAAATGCATAGGACACCTTCAAAGTTCATAAGAGTGACTAGATACAATAGTTTCAAACAAGCAATAACAAGTTATGCATCAATCAACTAGTCTTGGGACAATGCACATAGAACTAAGAATGGCCACTATGCTCTCAAAGTAGTGCATAAAGATAGAAGGTGGAGACTCAATATAATGGTAGAAGAAAAGGCCTTTGTAAAAGGAAGTAGGGATTCAAGTCTCATAAAGAGCTTCCAAAAATTATGGTACTTATAGCTTTCAGCTCTCATTGCCCCTATCATAAGCATCTTGAAGGTGATTAAGGTTAAAGTGATACAACTAAGAGGATATGCTTTACAAGTTATAAACCTAAATCTCATGCCCCTTACTTACGAAGACCGATCCTCATGCTACTCAACTTCAGTCACGAGTAAGCTCTTGTCATTGTAAGTATATGTGTATCATTAAGAACCGCCAACGGGGTACCCCTTGCACATGATACGGGAGCTTTCCCATAATCAAAATGACAAGGCAAGCAGACAATGAGCATCTCAGCAATCTTTTTATTTGCTATTTGCAAGGGTTTTTATTGAGGATGCTTCATAGAGTGCTCACTATGGTGATGCTGCAAGTTTCCACCATGATTAGGCATGGCTTAGGCTAGCGGCCCAGGCATTTCTCTAACACATATACAAACTCCATGATCTTACAAGTTCCACTTTTATTTCACACCGTCGGGATCCGTAAGCAAAAGAACATGATATCAACGGGGTACAAAGTACAAGTGCAATGTTGAAAGCGTTCCCCATGAAACATGGTTCTGCTAATTTCAACTTATAAAGCGCAAGCATATACGCAACAAAGAAGGACCCAATGGTTCAAGTTTATTAGAGGCAATAAAGTAAAGTGTGCCATCAAGTTCGTGAGAGCTTTAATCACTAGTTTTCTCATAACAATTTTAATTTGGAAGGTTAACAAAAACATGAATATACTTGGAATAGCATAAGCTAGTAGGTAGGTATGGTGGACTCTTTGGAAAAACTTGGTTTAGGGAGTTGGATGCATGAGTGGAACTCATACTTGGTTGTGGAGGCTAGCAAAAGACTGGGAGCGACAAACTAAGAGAGCAATAATGGCCATAATCATGCAGAGCGACAAAACATCATTGATCAAAGCATAAAGTGATACTACAAGTTGAAAACTAAAGGATCATAAAGGCTATGGTGACTTGAGATAGTCATAACATGGTGTGAGCATGCGGCAAGTCAACCCAAATAAAGCATCAAAGGAGAATACCACTATACTATGCTTTAATATGCTAAAACAATGCATGATTCATCCAAGGCACATTAAGCAATCTCAATTGTTTATAACAAGTCATGCTACAGAAAAGAATACTAAGCATAAAGCCAAAACAATATCAAGCATGGCATGACAAAGCATGGCCACAGTCAAAAACGAGATCTTTTTTACCAGATAAGCATAAACTTTCCTACTCTTTTCCAAACCAATCCAAACTATTTGTAAACCAAAGTGTGAAAGAGGGGGTCCAACCAACTTATTCAGAAAACTAAGCAAACCAAGCAAACTAAAAACCAAAACTAAAACGAAAAAGAAGACGCTCCAAGAGAAACACAACTGTGCACGAAACAATAAAAATGAAGCGTTTGGAAGAAACCTGGAATTTTTATTGATGAAGAAGGGGATGCCTTGGGCATCCCCAAGCTTTGACGCTTGTACTTCTTGGATATTTCTTGGGGTGACACACATGGCATCCCCAAGCTTGAGCTTTAGTCCATCCTTCATCTCGTTACTCATTCCTTCCATACACCTGAAATTTTTCCTTCATACAAAACTTCACACAATCTCATTAGCAGCATTAGTGCACTTAAGATAAACAAGTCTCAAGGTTCAGTTCTAACACCAAATAAACTTAAATTAAAACACTAGCTACTGTAGTACTTCCCTCAAAAAGCTCAATTCTCCAAAGGAACTCAAGAAGGAACTAACAAGAAGCAAATGCAGAAAATGGCAGAAATCTGTCAAAACAGACCAGCAGGTAAAGACGAATTTTTTCGAAGACCTTCTGTTGATCAAATTAAAAAGTGTTGAACTAAATAAAGTTAGATAACAACCTGGGGAAGAAGCACAAAAAATTACAGCTGAATCCGACGTATAGAGCTCTCTCAGGAATTTTACGGTGAAGCACTGAAATCTGTTTCGGGACAGCAACTTTCCCAATCATTACTTCACTCTGATTAGAGGTTACTCTTGGCACAAGAAGCAAATAAAAAGGATAAGGAGAGGTTATTACAGAGGTAATAACTTCCAAGACTCAACTAAAACTCTTGGGTTATCTCCCAACAAGTACTTTTCTTTAACGCCTTTAAGTTAGGCATAAGAACCAAAGAAAGAATCAAGTGTTCTCAAATGAAGAAGCATTAAGATCAATACCAAAAATATTTTCAACAAGGCAAGGTATATCATCCAAATAAGTTCGAGAGGATCCTCTCTCAATGCTCTTGGGTTCACTATTCTCATCAAAAGGGTTTGCAGGAACAATCCAATCAAGATTCTTTTCTATGGCATCATGTATTGCTACTAGTTTAAAGAGTATTGGTATCTTAGGTTCATCCCCATTAGGTTCAGTTTTGTTCATCTTTTCTCGCATACCAACAACATCTACACATGAGCCTAGCATATTGAAACATTCAAAAACTTTTCTAGCTTCCTTAGCAACATCATAGAACTCCTTAAACAAAGTTTCTAGAATAAAATCCCTCTTTTCAGGATCCTCAATTTCTTTAAGCTTAAGAAACATTACTTGCATTAAGGGGTTGAGGTTAACAAACCTAGCTTCTAACATGTGAATTAAAGAAGCTGCAGCAATCTCATAGTTTGGAGCAAGTTCTACAAGGGATCTATCCTCAGTATCTTCATGTTTGCTAACATGATTAAAGAATTCTTCAGTATTGTCTTTCCCAATTATAGAACCACTACCAATTGGAAGGTCTTTCATGGTGAATGTAGGGATCAACATGGTGAGCTAAGGGAGAGGTGAAAACTAAAGAAGACTTAAATTTTTTGTGTTTTCAAATAAGAAAGCAAAACAAGTAAAACTAATTTTTTTTGTGTTTTTTGAAGAACAAAACAAGCAAACAAAGCAAAAAGAAACTAAGCAAAACAAAAACAACAAAGTAAAGAGATTGGTTATGAGGGACTCCCCTTGTGAAGATGTCCTTGACTCCCCGGCAACGGCGCCAGAAAAATGCTTGATGGCGGTGTTGATGTAGAGCTCGTTGGGAACCCCAAGAGGAAGGTATGATGGCACAGCAGCAAGTTTCCCTCAGTTATGAAACCAAGGTTTAATCGAACCAGTAGGAGCAAGGAAACACCTCAAAGGTGTTACTATCTGAGCTTTGGCAGGGCGTACTACTGGTGCTAGTAGCAACGTGGAGACCTGCACAACACAACCACAGAACTTTGTACCCAACTTGCGATGAGGTTGTCAATCTCACCGTGTTTTGCGGAAAACAAAGGATTAAACGTATCGAATGGAAAGAAGTAAAAGTTTGCAAAAAGAAAACACAAAGCAGTAAAAGATTGTAGATTGTATGTAAAGTAAAGGACCAGGATCCATAGTTCACTAGAGGTGGCTCTCCTTAGATAGATAACATGCTGGGTGAACAAATTACAGTGGGGCAATTGACAAACACCGAGAAAGAAATACATGCATATAATAATCATCTTGACTCCTCTGAGACTTGATTGGGCATTACAACATAATACATAGACCGCCATCCAACTGCATCTATGACTAATAATCCACCTTCAGGTTATCATCCGAACCACCTCTAGTATTAAGTTGCAAGCAACAGATTATTGCTTTACGAACTGCGTGTAAAGTAAACAATACGATTGTTCTATGAACAAAAGATCGTTGTTTTCTCCCTAGTAGCAACAACACATCTAGTACCTTAGAGATTTCTGTCACTTCCCCAGATTACTAGAGGCATGAACCCACTATCGAGCATAAATACTAACTCTTGGAGTTGCTAGCATCTACTTGGCCAAGATAGCTACTAACAACGGAAAGCATGCAAGATCTCAAATAACAAAGACATGATAGAATCAATAATCAATCTAAAATAGCATCTCAATATCCATCGGATCCCCGCAAACACAACTTGTATGGATTACAAATAGATGATCTTGATCATGAACGGAGCTCACAAGATCTAAACATGAAAGCACAAAGGAGGAGAAACCAGCCATCTAGCTACTACATGGATCCGTAGTCCAAGGATGAACTACTCACGCATCACACCGGTGGCTTGCATGGTGATGAAGAAGGCCTCCAGGGTGAATTCCCCTCTCCGGCAGGGTGCCGGGAAGAGCTTCATATCCCCCCCGATCTAGGGACAGAGACGACGACGGCTACAGACTCTTTCGTGGATTTTTGATCGGGTACCTAGGGTTTTTGTCCCGAGGGCAACTTATAGGAGGAAGGAGAGGCCGAGGGGGTGTTGGGGTCGGCCAGACCACCCCCTGGCACGGGTCAGGCCTGGCCGCGCGGCTAGGTGGTGTGGCCGGCCCCCAGCCCTTCTCTGTCTCGTATTCTGGCACTTGATCCCTTCCAGAAAAATAGGCACTTTGTCTTTTGTCCCGTCCAATTCCGAGAATATTCATTTTCTGACTTTTCTGGAACCAAAAACAATAGAAAACAGGCAGTTGGCATTGTGGCTCTTATTAATAGGTTAGTCCAAGAAATCATAATAAAAGTACTCCAAAGTTGGAACAAAACACAAGAAATTGGATAAAACCAAGCATGGAACATCAAAAATTATAGATACATTTGCAATATATCAATAGTTCACACATCGCATACACCCCTAATAAGTTTTGGTCATATAGTTCACACATCGCATACACCCCAAATAAGTTTTGGTCACATAGTTCACACATCGCATACACCCCAAATAAGTTTTGGTCACATAGTTCGCACATCACATATAGTTCTCAAAATAAACTAAGGTTCACACATCGCACGAAGAAATAGTTCATCCTGGGCCTCGCCGTCTACAAGTCTAGAATACGAGGCCATTTGCCCTTCTTCTTGTGCTCTTCGTCTTCCTCCATGGAGTGCCACGCTGTTTGACGCTTCCTTTCCCTCTCTGCATCATGAGCCTCCTTAGCGATACGCTTCTCTTCCTCCTCTTTCTTGCGACACTCACCCTCACGTTCCTCGCGCTTCTTTGCCATCTCCTCGTTACGCACAACTTCATGGCACTAGCTTCTAACTATTGTAGCATCGATCTCCTGGATAGTCTTTGTAGCGTGATCTTGCTCGAGATCTATCCAAGAGTAGTACCTGCATACTGGAGGGGAGACTATAAGGAAATAGTGCATGTTAGTACTATGCTATGGAATAGAGGTTCTTAAACTAACTTGCGTTGTGCATACCAGTGGAGTCTCATATGGGTTACGGGTACGCATGGGAGAGTGAGAGTAGTTGGGCACATGAAGAACTTCCTTCCGTAAGTATCGGAATTGTAGTCGATGGACTTTTTAACAATGCAATCATCTTCACACCAACAAATTGGAACCTCCTTTCCATGGGCCTTGGATGTACGAAACGCACTCCGTGGCCTTTCGTCTTGATCGGCGCAAGGTGGCCTAGCATTTGCCCTCCTCTTCCTCTTTTCATCCTTCTCCTTTTTCTTCTTCCGTTCTTCGTCTTCCTTCTCCTTTTTCCTCTTCCTCTGTTCCTCTTCATCTCATCCTCTACATCCTTCATTTTCGCTAAGTCCCGAGCAAGTTGAACTACCAAATCGAATTCACTAGCAAGTTTATCCTTCTGCTTCATGTCTTTCTCTTCCGCTTTCTCCTTCCTCTTTCTAACAACCTCCAAAGTGTTCACCCACAACTTTGAGTATCTCACATCTTCCCCATAATTGCCCTTGTTGGGTTGAGTCGCCATACCAATATTAAGAATGAAAGGTAAAAGTTAGTAAAATAAGCATGAATGTAAACATTGTATGTAAATAACATGTCATTATGTAAGAATATACATACATGAATGGTCCATTTAGGTATGTAAACATGCTCGTCCGATTAGGAGCTTGTTGACTAGGAACTTGGTGTGTACGACCACTTGTAAGCCCAAGTTGCCTCCCTCTTTATGCCTAGGAATTTGTTGGCTACTTATTGGTTGGCGAGAGGCTTGTTGGATACTTCTTGGTTGGCTAGGAATTTGTTGGCTTGGACCATTTTGTTGGATACTTCTTGGTTGGCTAAGAATTTGTTGGCTTGGACCATTTTCTTGGCTACTTCCTGGTTGGCTAGGAATTTGTTGGCGTGGACCATTTTGTTGGCTACTTCTTGGTTGGCGAGGATCATTTTGTTGGCTTGGACCACTTGTGCTTGCTTCATTTCCTTTTGCTCTCTTCCTTTTTGTACAACTCCTAGCATTGTGCCCTTCCCCACTACACTTCCCACAACAAGATCTCTCACGAGGATCTTGAAATTGGTCGTTTCCTGGTTCTCGCGCACCACCATGCCCCCATCCATCCATGTCACTTCTAAAATGCTTTGTCTTGCGTCTACCATGTTTAACCACCTTCCATTCTGGATGGGGCCATAATTGCAATCCATGGTACTCCGGCCATTGCGATTGGTCAAGGTATGGATGAAATCTAGGACCCCATGTCATCTTCGTCTTCATGATAGAGAACTCGGACTCTCTAATGGTGCGTGATACGTTGCAAACGTATCCATAATATTTGAGGTTCCATGCTTGGTTTTATCTACTTTCTTATGTTTTGTTCCAACTTTGGAGTACTTTTCATATGATTACTACAACTAACCTATTAACAAGAGCCACAGTGCCAGCTTCCTGTTTTCTTCTGTTTTTGGTTCTAGGAAAGTCAGAAAATGAATATTCTCGGAATTGGACGGGACAAAAGCCAAAGTCAATTTTTCACCGAGGGACACACGGAGCTAGAATACGAGACCAAGAGGCGCCAGGGGGCGGCCACACCACCTGGCAACGCGGCCAGGCCTGGCCCGTGCCAGGGGGTGGTGTGGCCAGCCCAGGCAGCCCCTCAGCCTCCCCTTCCGACTATAAGATGCCTCTGATATAGAAACCCTAAGTACCCGATCAAAACTCCACGAAAGAGTTTGTAGCCGCCGTCGTCTCCATAGATCGGGAGGGATCTGAAGCTCTTCCCGGCACCCTGCCGGAGATGGGATTTCACCCTGGAGGCCTTCTTCATCATCATGCAAGCCTCCAGTGTGATGCGTGAGTAGTTCATCTCTGGACTACGGGTCCATGTAGTAGCTAGATGGCCGGTTCTCCTCCTTTGTGCTATCATGTTTAGATCTTGTGAGCTCCGTTCATGATCAAGATCATCTATTTGTAATTCTGCATGCTGTGTTTGCGAGGATCCGATGGATATTGAGATGCTATTTTAGATTGATTATTAATTCTATCATGTCTTTGTTATTTGTGATCTTGCATGTTTTCCATTGTTAGTAGCTATCTTGGCCAAGTAGATGCTAGCAACTCCAAGAGTTAGTATTTATGCTCGATAGTGGGTTCATGCCTCTAGTAATCTGGGGAAGTGACAGAAATCTCTAAGGTACTAGATGTGTTGTTGCTACTAGGGAGAAAACAACAATCCTTTGTTCATAGAACAATCGTATTGTTTACTTTACACGCAATTCGTAATGCAATAATCTGTTGCTTTCAACTTAATACTGGAGGGGTTCGGATGATAACCTGAAGGTGGATTATTAGTCATAGATGCAGTTGGATGGCGGTCTATGTATAATGTTGTAATGCCCAATCAAGTTCCCAAGGAGTCAAGATGAGTAGTATATGCATGTATTGCTTTCTCGATGTTTGTCAATTTCCCTGCTGTAATTTGTTCACCCAGCATGTTATCTATCTTAAGGAGAGCCACCTCTAGTGAACTATGGACCCTGGTCCTTTCTTTTACAATCAATCTACAATCAATTGTTTACTGCTTTGTGTTTACTTTCTGCAAACTATTACTTTCTTCCACTCGATACATTTAATCCTTTGTTTTCGGCAAAACCGGTGAAATTTACAACCTCATCACAAGTTGGGGACAGAGTTATGTGGTTGTGTTGTGTAGGTCTCCATGTTGCTGCTGGCACCGGTAGTGCGCCCTGCCAAAGTTCAGCTAGCTACACCTTTGGGTTGTTTCCTTGCTCCTACTGGATTGATAACCTTGGTTTCATAACTGAGGGAAACTTACTATTGTGCTCATCATACCTTCCTCTTGGGTTTCCCCAACGAGCTTGTTAGTACACGAGTCAGCAAGTATTTTTCTAGCGCCGTTGCCGGGGAGTCAAGGACATCTTCACAAGGGGAGTCCCTCATAACCAATCTCTTTACTTTGTTATTTTTGTTTTGCTTAGTTTCTTTCTGTTTTGTTTTCTTGTTTCCTTATCAAAAACACACAAAAATTAGTTTTACAAGTTTTCTTTCTTTATTAAAAACACAAAAAATGACTACTCTGGAAAATACTAAGTTGTGTGACTTCACTAGCACCAACAACAATGATTTCATGAGCAGACATATTGCTCCACATGTTCCTGAAGCTACTTTCTTTGAAATAAAACCTGCTTTACTCAATCTTGTTATGAGAGAACAATTTTCTGGTATTGTTAATGAAGATGCTGCTGCCCATCTAAATAACTTTGTTGAACTTTCTGAGATGCAAAAGCATAGGGATATAGATGGAGATATTATTAAGCTTAAATTGTTTCCTTTCTCTTTGAGAGAAAAAGCTAAAGAATGGTTGAATTCCCTAACTAGGAATAGTATTGATTCTTGGACTAAATGCAAAGATGCTTTCATTGGAAAATACTATCCTCTTGCTAAGATTATATCTATGAGAAATGAAATAATTAAGTTTAAACAATCTGATAATGAACATGTTGCTCAAGCTTGGGAAAGAATGAAATATTTGGTAAAGAATTGTCCTACTCATGGACTGACTGCTTGGATGATTATCCAAACCTTTAATGCAAGATTGAACTATTCTTCAAGTAACTTATTGGATTCTGCTGCTGGAGGTACCTTTATGACCATTACTTTGGGTGCTGCAACAAAGCTTCTGGATAATATGATGGTTAACTATTCTGAATGAAATACTGAAAGATCTCCACAAGGTAAGAAGGTAAATTCTATTGAGGAAACCTCTTCCTTGAGTGATAAAATTGATGTTATTATGTCTATGCTTGTTAATGGGAAAGCCCATATTGATCCAAATAATGTTCCCTTAGCCTCTTTGGTTGCTCAAGAAGAGCAAGTTGATGTGAACTTTATAAGAAATAACAATTTTAGCAACAATGCCTACAGGAATAATTTTGGTAACAACAATTATAAGCCATATCCACCCAACAATGGTAATGCTTATGGAAATTATTACAACAATAATAGGAGTGCTCCCTCTGAACTTGAAGTTATGCTTAAAAACTTTATTAGTAAACAAACTACTTTCAATAAAACTATTGAGGAGAAACTCTCTAATGCTGATAGAAACATAGCATCATTGGCTGAAGCTCAATCTTCTTTGAATAAAATGGCTGCTAAACCTGAAACTATTGATAATCCTTTTGCTGCTACTAATGCCATACAAGTTAGAATTGATGAAAATGTTAGATTATTAGCTGAATTGCATGCTAAGTGGGAAAGAGAAGATGAACTTGCTAGAAACATTAGTGTTTCTACTATCACTACCACTAATGTTGAAGCTAGTAATAGTTCTACTACTTTAGATGATAAATGTGATTTTGATCTTGATGGTTGCAACATCTCTGAAGTTATTAAGTTCCTACAAAAGCTTGGTAAAAGTCCTAATGCTAGTGCTATGAATATGGCCTTTACAAAACACATTACTGATGCTCTCATAAAAATTAAAGAAGAAAAGATGAAACATAAAGCTTCTATTCCTATAAAACAAGAAGATGGTTGGGAACCCATCATTAATATGTAAGTGAATGCTTTCGATTTCAAAGCTTTATGTGATCTTGATAGTAGTGTTTCTATTATGCCTAGGAGGATTTATGATATGCTTGATTTGCCTCCACTTGAAGATTGTTATTTGAATGTCCCACTTGATGATAATGCTAAAAAGAAACTCATGGGGAGTATTAATGATGTTCTTATTATGGTTAACAATGCCTATGTCCTTGTTGATTTCTATGTTTTGGATGTTGAATGCAATGCTTCTTGTCCTATTACTTTGGGAAAACCTTTTCTTAGGACTATTGGTGCCATTATTGATATGAAAGAAGACACCATTAAATATCAACTCCCACTCAAGAAAGGTATAGAACACTTCACTAAGAAGATAGAGAAGATTTCTTTTGCCTCTCCTACGAAAATAAAATTTGCTCTTAATGATTCTTCATTTGAGAACACTAGATTCTTTTTCTTGCTTCTTATGCCTAACTTAAAGGCGTTAAAGAAAAGTACTTATTAGAAGATAACCCAAAAGTTTTAGATGAGTCTTGGAAGTTATTACCTCTGTAATAACCTCTCCTTATCCTTTTTATTTGCTTTTTGTTCCAAGAGTAACCTCTAATGAGAGAGAAGTAATGATTGGGAAAGTTGTTGTCCCGAAACAGATTTCTGTGCTTCACCGTAAATATTCATGTAAAATCTATGTACGTCATTTTGAGGCGTGAATGTTTGTGTTTCTGCCCCAGGTTGTTATCTAACTTTCGTTAGTTCAACACTTTTTGATTTGAAGAACATAAGGTCTTCGAAAAATTTCGTCTTTACCTGCTGGTTGGTTTTGACAGATTTCTGCCATTATTTGCATTTGCTTCTTGTTGGTTCCTTTTTTAGTTCTTTTGGGGAATTGAGCTTTTTGAGGGAAGTGATACAGTAGCTAGTGTTTTAATGGAAGTTTTATTGGTGTTAGAACTGAACCTAAAGACCTATTATCTTGAGTGCACTAATGTTGCTAATAAAGATTGTGTGAAGTTTTGTATGGAGGAAAAATTTCAGGTGTATGGAAGGAATGAGTAATGAGATGAAGGATGGACTAAAGCTCAAGCTTGGGGATGCCACGCGTGTCACCCCAAGAAATATCCAAGAAGTACAAGCGTCAAATCTTGGGGATGCCCAAGGCATCCCCTTCTTCATCAATAAAAATCCCAGGTTTCTTCCAAACGCTTCATTTTTATTGTTTCATGCACATTTGTAATGTTCTTGGAGCGTCTTCTTTTTCGTTTTCGTTTTGGTTTTTCGTTTGCTTTGTGTGCTTAGTTTTCTGAATAAATTGGTTGGACCCCCTCTTTCATGCACTAGTTTTAAAATAGTTTGGTTTGGATTGGAAAGAGTAGGAAAGTTCATGCTTAAGTGGTAAAGAGAGCTTGTTTTTGACTGTGGCCTATGCTTTGTCATGCCTTGCTTGATATTGTTTTGGCTTTATGCTTAGTATTCATTGTTGTAGCATGACTTGTTATAAAAAATTGAGATTGCTTAATGTGCCTTGGAAGAATCATGCGTTGTTTTAGCATATTAAAGCATAGTATTGTGGTATTCTCCTTTGATGCTTTATTTGGGTTGACTTGGCGCATGCTCACACCATGTTATGACTATCCCAAGTCACTATAGCCTTGATGATCCTTTAGTTTTCAACTTCTAGTATCACTTTATGCTTTGATCAATGATGTTTTGTCGCTCTGCATGATTATGGCCATTATTGCTCTCTTAGTTTGTCGCCCCAGTCTTTTGCTAGCCTCCACAACCAAGTATGAGTTCCACTCATGCATCCAACTCCTAAACCTAAGTTATTCCAAAGAGTAAACCATACCTACCTACTAGCTTATGCTATTCCAAGTATATTCATGTTTTTATCTACCTTCCAAATTAAACTTGTTATGAGAAAATTGGTGATTAAAGCTCTCACGAACTTGATGGCACACTTTACTTTTCTTGCCCTTAATAAACTTGAACCATTGTGTCGTCTATGTTGTATATGCTTGCACTTATTTGTTGGGGATTAGCAGAACCATGTTGTCTTGGGGAAAGCTTTCAACATTGCACTTGTACTTTGTACCTAGTTGATATCATGCTCTTTTGTCTATGGATGTCGTCGGTGTGAAATGAAAGGGGAGCTTGTAAGTCCATGGAGTTATGTATATGTGTTAGAGAAATGCTTGGGCCGCTGGTCTAATCCATGCTGACATGATGGAAACCTGCAGTGTAACCATAATGATTTGTCTATGAAGCATTCTTTTTATAAAAAAAGAGTCAGATATTGAGAAAAAAAGAGAAAAGGAAAAAAAAGATATATGAAAATAGGAAAGAGAGAAAAAAGCACCATATTCCCATGGTAAATAAGAAGATTGCTGAGATGCTCGTTGTCTGCTTGCCTTGTGATGGCTCAATGCACGGCGCCCAGAAAAGTGCTTGAAGGCGGTGTTGATGTAGAGCTCGTTGGGAACCCCAAGAGGCAGGTATGATGAGCACAACAGCAAGTTTCCCTCAGTTATGAAACCAAGGTTTAATCGAACCAGTAGGAGCAAGGAAACACCTCAAAGGTGTTACTAGCTGAGCTTTGGCAGGGCGCACTACCGGTGCTAATAGCAACGTGGAGACCTGCACTACACAACCACAGAACTTTGTCCCCAACTTGCGATGAGGTTGTCAATCTCACCGTGTTTTGCGGAAAACAAAGGATTAAACGTATTGAATGGAAAGAAGTATTTCAGAAACTAAACACAAAGCAGCAAAAGTTGTAGATTGTATGTAAAGAAAAGGACCACGATCCATAGTTCACTAGAGGTGGCTCGCCATAAGATAGATAACATGCTAGGTGAACAAATTACAGCTGGGCAATTGACAAACACCGAGAAAGCAATACATGCATATACTAATCATCTTGACTCCTCTGAGACTTGATTGGGCATTACAACATTATACATAGACCGCCATCCAACTGCATCTATGACTAATAATCCACCTTCAGGTTATCATCCCAACCCTCTCCAGTATTAAGTTGCAAGCAACAGATTATTGCTTTACGAACTGCGTGTAAAGTAAACAATACGATTATTCTATGAACAGAGGATTGTTGTTTTCTCCCTAGTAGCAACAGCACATCTAGTACCTTAGAGATTTCTGTCACTTCCCCAGATTACCAGAGGCATGAATCCACTATCGAGCATAAATACTAACTTTTGGAGTTTCTAGCATCTACTTGGCCAAGATAGCTACTAACAACGGAAAGCATGCAAGATCACAAATAACAAAGACATGATAGAATCAATAATCAATCTGAAATAGCTTCTCAATATCCATCGGATCCCCGCAAACACAACATGCAGAATTACAAATAGATGATCTTGATCATGAACGGAGCTCACAAGATCTAAACACGAAAGCACAAAGGAGGAGAACCAGCCATCTAGCTACTACATGGATCCGTAGTCCAAGGATGAACTACTCACGCATCACACCGGAGGCTTGCATGGTGATGAAGAAGGCCTCCAGGGTGAATTCCCCTCTCCGGCAGGGTGCCGGGAAGAGCTTCAGATCCCTCCCGGTCTAGGGATGGAGATGATGGCGGCTACAGACTCTTTTGTGGATTTTTGATCGGGTACTTAGGGTTTACGTCCCGAGGGAATCGTATAATCGGAAGGGGAGGCCGAGGGGGTGGCAGGGCTTGCCTCACCACACCCTAGCATGGGCCAGGCTGGGCCGCGCGACCAGGTGGTGTGGTGGCCCCCTGGTCCCTCTCCGTCTCGTATTCTGGCACTTGATCACTTCCAGAAAAATAGGCACTTTGGCTTTTGTCCCGTCCAATTCCGAGAATATTCATTTTCTGACTTTCCTGGAACCAAAAACAGTAGAAAACAGGCAGCTGGCACTGTGGCTCTTGTTAATAGGTTAGTCCAAGAAATCATAAGAAAAGTACTCCGAAGTTGGAACAAAACACGAGAAAGTGGATAAAACCAAGCATGGAACGTCAAAAATTATAGATACATTTGCAATGTATCAACATCCCCAAGCTTAACTCCTGCTCGTCCTCGAGTAGGTAAGTGATAAAAAGAAAAATAATTTTTGAGGTGACATGCACCATCAAAGACTTGATCAAAGTATTTGCAAAACATTCAAAGCTGGGATCATAGTACTTCAATCATAACATGAAATACAAAGTTCTAGCAATAAGCAAAGAAACTATGATGCAACATGAAAAGGCACAAACAAAAGATTCATGAATAACAATGCTTTGCAAGACGTTTGTTTGTTTCACATAAAGAAATCATAGCATAATAGTATTCAGCTTGTCCCTCAATATGGTAGCAAATATAAATGCATAATACACCTTCAAAGTTCATAAGAGTGACTAGATACAATAGTTTAAAACAAGCAATAACAAGTTATGCATCAATCAACTAGTCTTGGGACAATGCACATAGAACTAAGAATGGCCACTATGCTCTCAAAGTAGGTGCATAAAGATAGAAGGTGGAGACTCAATATAATGGTGGAAGAAAGGCCTTTGTAAAAGGAAGTAGGGATTCAAGTCTCATAAAGAGCTTCCAAAAATTATGGTACTTATAGCTTTGAGCTCTCATTGCCCCTATCATAAGCATCTTGAAGTGGTTAAGGTTAAAGTGAACAAACTATGAAGTATATGCTTGACGAAGTATTCTGGCACTTGATGACTTCCGGAAAAATAGGAACTTTGGCTTTTGTCCCGTCCAATTCCGAGAATATTCATTTTCTGAATTTCCTAGAACCAAAAACAGCAGAAAACAGGCAGCTGGCACTGTGGCTCTTGTTAATAGGTTAGTCCAAGAAATCATATGAAAAGTACTCCAAAGTTGGAACAAAACACAAGAAAGTGGATAAAACCAAGCATGGAACATCAAAAATTATAGATACATTTGCAATGTATCACCTTGTCATTTTGATATGGGGATTCTTCCGTATCATCGGGCAAGGGGTACCCCGTTGGCGGTTCTCTATGATACACATGTACTTACGATGACAAGAACTTACCGGTGACTAAACTTGAGTAGCATGAAGGGTGGCCCTCGTATTCAAGGGACATGAGATTTCCAACTTATACTTTGTCAAGCATATACTTCATAGTTTGTTCACTTTAACCTTAATCACTTCAAGATGCTTATGATAGGGGCAATGAGAGCTGAAAGCTATTTAGTACCATAATTTTTGGAAGCTCTTTATGAAACTTGAATCTCTGCTTCCTTCTATGTAGGCCTTTTCTTCCACTTTTATATTGAGTCTCCACCTTCTATCTTTATGCACCTACTTTGAGAGCATAGTGGCCATTCTTAGTTCTATGTGCATTGTCCCAAGACTTGTTGATTGATGCATAACTTGATATTGCTTGTTTTAAACTATTTGTATCTAGTCACTCTTATGAACTTTGAAGATGTCCTATGCATTTATATTTGCTACTCTATGAGGGACAAGCCGAATGCTACTATGCTATGTTTTCTTTATGTGAAACAAACAAACGTCTTGTAAAGTATTGTTATTCATGAATATTTTGTTTGTGCCTTTTCATGTTGCAACATAGTTGCTTTGTCTTGTTGCTAGAACTTTGTCTTTCATGTTATGATTGAAGTACTTTGATCCCGGCTTTGAATGTTTTGCAAATACTTTGATCAAGTATATGATGGTGCATGTCACCTCAAAAATTATTATTTCTTTTTATCACTTACCTACTCAAGGACGAGCAGGAGTTAAGCTTGGGGATGTTGATACGTTGCAAACGTATCCATAATTTTTGATGTTCCATGCTTGGTTTTATCTACTTTCTTGTGTTTTGTTCCAACTTTGGAGTACTTTTCATATGATTTCTTGGACTAACCTATTAACAAGAGCCACATTGTCAGCTGCTGTTTTCTACTGTTTTGGTTCCAGGAAATTCAGAAAATGAATATTCTTGGAATTGGACGGGACAAAATCCAAAGTCAGTTTTTCACTAAGGGACACACGGAACCAGAATACGAGACGGAGAGGCACCAGGGGGCGGCCACACCACCTGGCCACGCGCCCAGGTCTGGCCCGCGCAAGGGGGTGGTGTGGCCACCCTAGGCACCCCCTCGGCCTCCCCTTCCGACTATAAGATGCCTCCGATACAGAAACCCTAAGTACCCGGTCAAAATTCCACGAAAGAGTCTGTAGCCGCCATCATCTCTATCCCTAGATCAGGAGGGATCTGAAGCTCTTCTCGCCACCCTGCCGGAGAGGGGATTTCACCCTGGAGGCCTTCTTCATCATCATGCAAGCCTCCGGTGTGATGCATGAGTAGTTCATCTCTAGACTACGGGTCCATGTAGTAGCTAGATGGCTGGTTCTTCTCCTTTGTGCTATCATGTTTAGATCTTGTGAGCTCCGTTCATGATCAAGATCATATATTTGTAATTCTTCATGTTGTGTTTGCGGGGATCCGATGGATATTGAGATGCTATTTCAGATTGATTGTTGATTCTATCATGTCTTTGTTATTTGTGATCTTGCATGCTTTCCGTTGTTAGTAGCTATCTTGGCCAAGTAGATGCTAGCAACTCCAAGAGTTAGTATTTATGCTCGATAGTGGGTTCATGCCTCTAGTAATCTGGGGAAGTGACAGAAATCTCTAAGGTACTAGATGTGCTGTTGCTACTAGGGAGAAAATAACAATCCTTTGTTCATAGAACAATCATATTGTTTACTTTACACGCAATTCGTAATGCAATAATCTGTTGCTTGCAACTTAATACTATAGGGGGTTCGGATGATAACCTGAAGGTGGATTATTAGTCATAGATGCAGTTGGATGGCGGTCTATGTATAATGTTGTAATGCCCAATCAAGTTCCAAAGGAGTCAAGATGAGTAGTATATGCATGTATTGCTTTCTCGATGTTTGTCAATTGCCCCGCTTTAATTTGTTCACCCAACATGTTATCTATCTTAAGGAGAGCCACCTCTAGTGAACTATGGACACCGATCCTTTCTTTTACAATCAATCTACAATCAACTGTTTACTGGTTTGTGTTTACTTTCTGCAAACTATTACTTTCTTCCACTCGATACTTTTAATCCTTTGTTTTCAGCAAAACCGGTGAGATTGATAACCTCATCGCAAGTCGGGGACAGAGTTCTATGGTTATTTTGTGCAGGTCTCCATGTTGCTGCTGGCACCGGTAGTGCGCCCTGCCAAAGTTCAGCTAGCTACACCTTTCGGGTGTTTCCTTGCTCCTACTGGATTGATAACCTTGGTTTCATAACTGAGGGAAACTTACTACTGTGCTCATCATACCTTCCTCTTGGGGTTCCCCAACGAGCTCGTTAGTACACGAGTGATCAGTGTGCTCGGGATTATAATTGACATGGCGCTTCCGAGACGCACATAGCAAGTGAGATGAAGCAACAATGGCGTTCTGCATGTGCAATCACGATTCCTTAGGGAGACCTTGAAGGCTCGGCCTCTGTGTTGGACACCATCCGAAGTGGTTCCTCCAGGCTCAACCACTTGGTAAATGAGCTCGTCGTTATCAAAAACCGTGGAAACTTGGGAGTCCTCCTTCCGTGACTGAAATGTCATCCAATCGTCAACCTTGGGTGGGTACTTGTACTTGTACTCGTTTTTGTTCTGTCCCGCAATTTGCTTATCCGTTTCAAGTGAGTAGTTCAAACAATAACCATTCAACTTGTCAAATGTGTGTCAAACTATTGCAGTAACGGGCAATGCACGGACACCCTTAAGCACCTTGTTGAAGGCCTCTTAAATGTTGCTTGTCATTTGACCATACCTCCGGCCATTCTGATCATAAGCTCGTGCCCACTTGTCCCGGAGTTGAATGTGCCTATTGAGAAACTCTTGATCCTTCGAATCGAGTTTTTTGTTGTTCAGCAATCTGAGATATAAGTTTGTGAAATGCCGGTCCATGAAAGTAACACAACAATCTTGAAGATCATCAGACAACTCCTTGCTCTTGCATGCCCTATAGAAGTTGGAAACAAAATGTCTCATGCACCATCGGTAGTGCAAAGGAGGATGACTGGGAATGTCGATCGTCGCCACATTGAGAATTCCTTGATGGCGATCCAAGATGACACATATTTCCCTATCAAGAGGTAATACCTTGGTTCTCAAAAGACGTAAGAACCACTCCCAATTAACATTGTTCTCCACCTCAACCAAAGCAAAATCCAAGGGAAGCAACCGGTTATTTGCATTATTTCCTATTGCAATCAAAAGAGTGCCACGGAACTGCCCGGTCAAGAAGGTGCCATCAACGAAGATTATTGGCCTACAATGTTCGAAGCCCCTTACACATTGCTCGAATGCCCAAAAAGCACGCCCAAATACTCGAACATTTCTTCCATTATGAACCATTGTTTCGGGGCCATATGGCTCGACCACATGAACGATGCCCGGGTTAGCATTGGCTATTGCTAACACAACCTAGGGATTCAGCTGTATGATTCTTCCCAACCGCCGTACAACATCCTGAATGCGGCTTGCTTTGCCTTCCAGGACTTCCCGTACTTCACCTCATAGTTAAATAGAGCTTCCACGATCTCCATGACCATCTTGATGGTCATTGTTGGAAGTGATGAAATTTGGTTCGAAAGCCTAAAGGCGAGGAACTCGGAGGTCAGATGACGGTGCTCGTGCTTCACATCTTTGTCATCCACCCTTTTTCCATGGCACATGTGTGTTGACACACAGCTTTAAATGCACCAATCGGGCCCTCCCTTGTATGGTCTTGCCCGCACAATCCAAGGACATCCATCATCCTCGCATTTAACCGTGTAACGCTTCTTCACGTCCGAGTGAACCACCATGAATGGCTGATGATACCTAATAGAGAAGTCCTTGATCCATTGCTTAAGTTCCAACAATGTGGCAAACCTAAGTCCTTTTGAAATCCTGTTCTTCTCGTGACTATCATACCGGTAGGAAGTTACCCTTGGTCCAAGCACTACACCCTTGCCGCCATCAACCGTGGCTTCATCCGCCATACTGAGATCATGAAACAAGGGTATCCGAGGATCCCTACCCAATACCTTCTCGTGCACTTCAGCCTCATCCTTTGTGAACCCCTCCTCATCAACCTCTTCATCAGGACCGTCCGCATTCGAGTCTAATGCATACATTCGAGAATATGGGATGTTGTGATCCATGTTCTCTTGTGTAAGATATAGGTCCAAATCTCCATCAGTGTTGTCGTGGAGCTCCACCTCGTCCTCACTATCCTCATACTCATCATTGTCCTCTCCCAATGCTTCATCTTGGTTGTTTGAAACGGGGCTCACACATGTCCTCACTTCATGTTGTTGGGTCAAAGGAGGCTCAATGGGTGGAGGACTCCGAGCTTCATATGGGGAGGCAACTTGTATGATACTCTTTTGCATATTAGCATCAACCTTTTTTGGCAAATAATTCAAGAGCTTTGTCTTGTGATTCGACCACCACTTCCTTATATGCAACCCAACGTTGCTCAGAGCTAATACACATTGTCTTCCAACGGTTGTGCAACCCAAATCCAATATTGTGCCTACCTTCCAACTCAACAACATCATTAGGATCAATCCAATTCAAATCTACCCAAACTTGGTGTAACACCTTGGCATAGGTAGGACTACGCTCGAACACCAAGTCAATCTCATCCGGGTCCAGCTCTATATTGCCTCTCAAGAACCCGTCCTTGTCCATATGATGAACATGCACAATTCTAGCCATCCCTAAAATAAGTATAAAACACCGAGATGAATTCAATAATTATCTAGGCAATAAGTTACACTAAAAAAATGCTCACTAACACTAACCCTTACCATAACCCTAACCTTGATCCTAACACTAACACTAATAATCTTAGCTATACACATGAAGGATTACTATACCAATCCTTACTCTATATATAAACCAACCACCCCATTGGTACATACAGTGAGGACGAGTTGAGATTTGGACGAATTTTGCAAACTAGGGACAAATAACTTGAAATTTTCGGATGAATGGAGAGAAGTGGAGAAGAGTACCTTGGGGAAGCATTTGGGGAAGAAATCCCCTTCTTTTCCTTGAGAGTTGGGGCCTCTAGGTGAAGATCGGAGGGGGAAGAAGTGGAGCCACCGCCGCCGGTTGGGAAGAGAAGATGAGGAAGTTAGGGTTAGGGGTCAGGATAGGGAGGGCCGACACGACTAAGTGGATTTCCTTGTGCCGTGCCGTGCGCCGAGGCGCTGCAAGCAAGCGTGCGGCGCCACCCTGTTCGGCGCAGCACTTACAGTACCGGGGCCCATGGTGCCAGCGGGGAAGGGTGTGCGGCGCCGCACCGACGGGAGCTGCTGCGGTGCTTGCAGCGCCGTTCTGGCTTGCGCTACATGTTCACGCCAGCGTGGTGGTTGCGCGGCCCCAGGGCCCACCGTGCTAGCGTGGCAGGTGTGCGGCACCCTTCGGGGTGGAGTGGCAGGCATGGCTACGGCGCCGCGTGGGCGGGAGTGGCAGAAAAGGGTTACCGCCTGTGAAATTGTTTGCTGGAAGGTTTATTATTTAAATTTGTTTGAATTTTGGGTTATTTTTATTTAAATTGCCCTCCATGCCTCCATGAAAGAGGACATTTTGTACAGAACGTCAGCCGGCTGGGTCGAAAAGATTCCCTCGATGGAGAATATGTTCCTAGTGGTCCAAATGGACCAAAACAAGGTTGCATAGCAAACCAAAGGACCCGCTTAGCCTGCCTCGACTAGGTCTGCATAAAGTGGAACACTTCTGGGAAGGATTGCGGGTTCCACGAGCAAGAGAACAGTTCCCTAACTACACTCCACACAAACACCACTAAGGGACAGGAGAAGAAAATATGATCCTCATCCTCAAACTCCTTGCAAAGCGCACAACGCCCGTTGGACGACCCCTTATGATGCTTAATGTTCATGTTGGTTGGCAGCCTGTTGCGGGCGAGCTGCTAGAGGAAGATCCGGATCTTCAGGGGCACCTAGATGCGCTAGATGTCACTGAAGTGTTTCCTCGGGGTGCCTATGCATAGCTTACGATACAAAGACCGGACAGAGAAACGCCCCGACGCTTCCAGATCCCCGCTGATTCAGTCCTGCCCTTCACCCAACCGCACACCCTCCAGTTCCCTTAGGAGGTTGGTACAAGCAATCCAGTCTGAAGCGTTCAAGGTGCACCTGAAGGCTGCACGCTAGCCCCCAGCGGTGCGCATCTGGGCCACCGACGCCTCTGGTTCAGCAGCGATGGCCCAAACAACTGGGAATCTAGCATGGAGGGGTACCGACCCCTGCCACCAGTCCAGCCAGAACGAGATGGACTTCCCATTGACCACCTCGTGCCTCGCCCCCAAGCGGAAGAGATGTTTCACCTTCTATAACGATTTCCAAAACGGTGATCCCGACGGGTGGTCATCTAACAACAAATCTTTATTGCGGAGGTGTTTATTCCTAAGGATCTCCGCCCAGAGCCCCTATTCCCTGGAAGAAATCTTCCAGATCCATTCATTATCCTCATGTCCAGAATGCCCAGGCCCCCTAAGGCTTTCGGCTTATAGAGGTTCTCCCATCTGACCCAATGATATTTCTTCTTTGGGCCATTCGCCTCCTAGAATAAACGGGAGTGTGGCTTGTCCAGGTCTTTGTGGACACCCTCTCCCAGCAGGTAAACTCCCATGGCATGCATAGTGTAATACCTCGGACATTACGCTCTAAGTTCAAGCCTGGATGTACCAAAAGTGGATAAGTGACTCTACTGCGGAGGCCCAAGGCAACCCACGTGTAGGACCGTCGAAGCGGAGTAGGGCACGGTACCAGCCTACCACCTTATCCACTTTCAAGAACATCGGGACAAGAGCGAGCGGCGTAAGCGACAGGTAACGCGACCACAACATACACAAATGAGTATATATGCCTGCGACTTACAATAGACATCAGAGTCACACCATCTAAAAGAAATAGAAATATTGCAACGCCATACGGCAAGATCCAAATATCCTAGATAGATATAATATTTTAGGATATCTCCTCATACATCAAGCAACAGAGAATCAAGTGGAAGCGGAATACAAGATCCGGGTACGGATAAGAAGCAAATTGGCATAAGATGCCACAGAACGAAGCACATCCCGTCCACAGATCTCACGGATCTCCAACCCCGGAATCTCTACACCGGATAGTCGTTGCCACCATCATCCGTCTCCTCAACCCAGTAACCTTCCCGAGAGTATACCTGTCCATCTGAACCAAAAATTTATCATGTGAGACCCTAGGGGTACTCAGCAAGTCTTAATGCATCTAAAGGGAACAACCTGGGGTCACGCAACTGCAGCGAAAGATAATATCTACAAAGAGATATAGAGACTCGCTACACATCCGCCCAACCAGAGATGGACGGACGCCCGTTAATTAATAGCGATAGTTATATAAGCAACATAAATAACCTCGCTCGTCCTCCTTCTCACTTACCGACGAGAAGGCAGAAGAACAACCCATCTGTTAGCAATTTTATTAACCATTCCATGAGTGTTGTACTGATTACTAGTCATGTCTTAGTCAATTAAAGGCGGTACTTTAGTTATGCTTGTCTATGATAGAGAAACTATGCTCCAAGTCGTCCATAACCGCGGACATGGCTTTCAGAAAGATTTACCCTGCAGGGGTGCACAAATAACAACACACACGCGATCAACCTCGGGAAGAACCAAATAAAACGCAACGAGGCCTCACGATAAAGCATTCACAGGATTCATAAATCATTTCAGGAAGCCACCCCCAATAAGCTACCCACTACAAAGTCGGCCGGCTCCGCGATGGACCCAGGGTGTGTGCCGACGGCTGTAAACGACTGGAAACCCAAAAGTGTGACTGGGCTTGTCGATACAACGGAACATGGCAGGGGGTTCCTAAACAGTACATGCACTCCACGCGCAATCATAAATAAAGCAGTAAGGCATGGCATAAGTACAGAATAGTAATAAAGTCCCAAACTACTTTGTGGCCCCAAGAAATAAAGTGTGAATCAAGCTTAGGCAAAGGGGGATTCATAGGGTCGCCTGTATGTGGATAGTGCGAATAGTCAAGGAACAGGAATCAAGTACTCGGGGTCCTACGGGACACAAGTGAGCTTAAAGAACCAAATAGCAGATAATGCTCACCGATGCCTCTTTCATTAGTTCTCTACTCATATTAAGTTGTTTAGGTACCTCATTATCCAAAGACTCGCACAAACCCTACACATGCAATTCTACGACTCGCATGGCTTAAACAACTCATGTATTAATGGCTCATGGGATGGAGGAACAAGCTTCGGGGGGGGTTTAAAATTAAAGGTTGTGCAATACTTGGGATTCAATTTAACGCAATCGCGACTCAATGGTGCAAGAGTAAGATAGAAGCATAGGTATTATATGTATGCAAGCATGGGGAATTGCTTGCCTAGCAGTTCAGTTGCAGAATAAGAAGGATCCGGGTAATACTCCTGAGGTTCCTGGTATTCTCCTTGCCCAGCGTCTATCTGGATAAAAACCAAACACACAAGGGGCCGAAATAAATACATAGCACAATCATATAAATCATATGCAATAAGCAAACAAGTATGCCATGATGGAACGATGCACAATGTACATGGTAGTAATGTAGCATGGCAAGGTGAAGTGTGAAAACAAGAATTAACACTTTTAATATTTATTTGGGCTCATTTTATTTGCATAAACCATTCAGGTTTTAATGGTTTCACATGATGCATGCTTCAAATGATATCATGGAATGCATAAACATAACGGGCTCGTTGAGCTAATCGATTTAGATATATTATTTGTTGAATTTGGAGTTATGGAACTAAAGTTAGACCAATATCAAGTTTTAGCATTTATCTGCGTGGTCAAAAAGTGTATCAGATGCTGGAATTAAGTGCCTCACATTTTACTATTTTCAAAACATTTATCCTTTGTCAGTATTGGATTTGATTTTCCCCAGTTATTAGCTTATTAAAAAACATTGTTAGCTTATATATATATATAACAAAACAAACTAGGGGATAAACTACGATACAATATTTTGTAGTGTCACAGGTTTGCAGATAGTGTGGTGGTTTCGTGTTGGTGTACAGGTAAGATTCAAAGCATGTAGACAAAATAGAAATTTTGCTGGTGTTGGATCGTTTGGTGTCGTGCATGCCTAGCTGGGTCGAACGTGCTAAACAGCCACCGAACGGGTTCAGTTAACACCAAGATTCAGTAAAACGTCTAGAAATTCAGAGATAAAAATAGGATGTAGTTCAACTAGGATTTGAACTCCAGACCAATTGGTCAACGACCTGGAATGTTGCCATCCGAGAGGGAATAGATTTTCTACAAAAAGTCACTGGGAATTAAATTAAAACTGATCAAGGCCAGAGGCATGCTGATGTGTTTATGCATACAAGAACAGGGTCCCTTGCAAAAGGTTTTAACTAACTGTGGGACACTGGTTTTCAGGTTCAGAACATGCTCAAAACTTAGAGTTAAAAAGAGGGTTTTAAACGGGATGTAATTAGGCAGGATTTGATCTCAAGATCTGCTTGGCCGATTCAAGAGGGTCTAGCCATTAGGCAGGTGCATGCTCTGAGGAAAAAGAAAAGCAAAACCAGCAGATATATATATATATACTATGGAGTGAGGACTTGAACTCTAGATCAAACATATAGATACAATGTTAAAAGCCACTAGGGTACTGGTCATGTTGATGGACACGTAGGGATGTACAGCAAAATGACCCATATGCATGAGCTGACAAACAGGCTCAACACAGCCATAGCGCAGAGTTTTTGGCTCCAACAGATCAACGCCTCCAGTGCATAAAAATTGATGGAGGAGAAGGGTAAAAGGAGCGGGTGCTCACCAGTAGATCAGGGAAGTAGTCATTCAAACTTGAATAGGTGTCATGGTGACGAATTTGTGACAATGAACGAGCTCAGTTTGGTGAAGAAGCTTCGAATTCTCCAATCTCCAGGCGTCCCAGGAAGCTCCACTTGGTGAGGATGGCGAGGAATACGTCACGGTACCGTTCCCGGGTTTATCTTGGCCTGGAGGAGTTCAAGGCATTGATACAGCAGATGCGAGGTGGGTGTGTCTTTCCTCTCGGTACCGTGGAGAAGAAAGGGGAGCAGCAGAGAGGGGAAACAAACCGGTGGTGCTGGGAGGAGGCTAGAATTCAAGAGGCTTTCCTTCCAAGGGGATAAGAAGGAGAGGGGGAGGCGTGCCTCTGCTTTGTGTGGCCAGTAGGAAGCGAGGCAAAAACGAGCACGAGCACGTGCCTGACACGGCTTGAAGAAGAACAGGACCAGGGAAACGTGTCCACTCTGGTCTGGGATGGTTTGGTGGCATCAGAACAGAGGAGAGATGGCATGTCTTGGTTAGACAGCTTGGGCACCGATCGGGTCGCCACATAGAGCATGGGGTGCTCAGGTTTGTTTGAATTGGTGGATTGGTTAGTCAAGCTGGACACACACACGCACATGGCATGCACACATGGTGCCCACGGTTGATGTGGATGGTGTAGATGTAGTTAGATTTCTTTTATTTTTATTTTTCATTCCTTGCCTGATTCAAAAACCCTTTAAAAATCCAAGTGTAAAAATCAAATAGAAAGGGAAGGGTAGATGGAAGCAAGAGGACCTGATTGCACGGCCCATGCATGGTTATTAAAAATATTCTATACTAGTTGTGAAAATAACTAGACCTCACAAGGCCATTTATAATCAAACATGCATTCAAATTTTAAATAGAGCCCTTCATAGAAAGAGACACTTATTCTTCTCATTTTACTTCAAGATTTATGGGAATGCATGAATATGACTATGACAATATAGTGTGTGTGGTCCACTATTAATCCCCATGGCCAAATATATATTCAAGCAAACCCATAATCCAAGTATAGCCATACAAGAAGAAGATGATTCCCTCCATTCTCATGGCCATGCAAGGTGGCCAGGCATGCCTCCACAATTGATATTGTCAAAATAATATAGCACCATGTATGGAAGCATGTAGGATAGAAAAAGACCCACCCAAAGATTATATGAGCAAGAATGAAATACCAAGGAAATGCAATTGGTCACATATAGTTTGGATGGTGGAATTATAAGGTGGTGACAAGAAAGGTGATGGAGTCAAGAAAACATATGCCCCCAACTCAACTTGGGCATCAAGCATTATATCAAGAGCCAACTACAATATATCAAGAGGCAAATACAATTAATAAGAATGCAAATGCATATCAGAAAAGAACCAACATCAAAGGGGTTTTATATGATGCTCAAATGCAATGTGGCATGGTGACATGAGCATGATATAATGATGATGCAATTAACTATATGTAGGAAGTGGCATTTTATTATTAAACCATGTAGCATTACAGATGTTAGACAGATGGGATGCTACAACTCTCCCCCACTAAACAAGAATCTCGCCCCGAGATTCTAGGAAGAAGACGACTCAAAGAGGGTAGGATACTTGGTGCGGAGGTCATTCTCGCATTCGCATGTGACTTCATCAATAGAATGGTGCGACTACTGCACCTTGCAGAACTTGATTGACTTGTTGCGAGTCTTTCTTTCTGCGACTTCTAGAATTTTTGTGGGGTGGTCTTGGTATGAAAGATCTTCTTGAAGATTGATGAGCTCGTGATCCACGGTCCTGCTGGGATCCTTGAAGCACTTCTTGAGTAGAGAGATGTGGAAGACATCATGAACCTTGAGTTGTTTAGGAAGCTCGAGAGCATAAGCCACTTCTCCTCTTTTGCCACGAATTTTGAAAGGACCGGTGTATCTAGGCGCGAGCTTGCCTTTGATACCAAAGCGATGAGTGCCTCTCATGGGAGTGACACGAAGGTAAACAAGATCACCGAGGACATACTCCATGTCTGTGTGTTTTCTGTCATAGTTGCTCTTCTGGCGACTTTGAGCAACCTTCAAATTTTCAAGGATGATGTGAACCTTTTCCTCCGCCTGAGTGACAATGTTGGGGCCAAAGAATTTCCTTTCACCTGCGTCCGACCAACCAATCGGAGTTAGGCACTTGCGGCCATAGAGAACCTCAAATGGTGCCATCTTGAGACTTTTCTAGAAGCTATTGTTGTAGGAGAACTCAGCATAAGGAAGGCATTCTTCCCACTTCATGCTGAAAGAGATGACACAAGCACGAAGCATATCTTCTAGAATCTGATTGATCCTTTCAACTTGTCCTTGCGACTGAGGGTGGTAAGCTGTGCTGAAGTTCAACTTTGTTCCTAAAGAATTTTTAAAACTTTCCAAGAACTTGGAAGTGAAGATGCTTCCACGGTCCGAGATGATCTCAAGAGGAACCCCATACAGAGAGACAATTCTATTGATATAGAGCTCAGCCAGCTGACTTGCAGAAATTGTTTCCTTGATGGGAAAGAAGTGAGCAACTTTAGAAAGCCTGTCGATGACAACAAAGATTGCATTGTTGCCTTTCTGCAACCTTGGAAAGCCAGTTATGAAGTCCATTTCCACTTTCTCCCTTTTCCATTCCGGAGGCTTCAATGGTTGAAGAAGACCAGAAGGTTTTTGATAAACAGCTTTCACTATGCGGCAGACATCACACTCGGAGACATACTTGGCACAATATCGTTTCAATCCAGGCCACCAATATTGTGTTTTTAGGTCCATGTACATCTAAGTGCTGCCAGGGTGGATAGAAAGAACAGAATCATGAGCTTCTTTAAGAATTTGCTCTCTCAAACCCTGATACTTTGGAACGAACATCCGGTGCTTAAAGAATAGAGTGCCTTGGTCGTCAAGGTGGAAAGGTTCATACTTCGGAAGCTGAATCTTGGAGATGATGTTTTTAGTTTAAGGATCACCAAGTTGAATGGAGCGAACTTTTTCTTCCAAGAGAGGGGTAGCTATCAGGTTTAGAAGATATCCTTGAGGCACCATCTCAAGGTTGAGCTGACGGAATTCCTCGCACAAGAGAGGTTGTTGTTCTTCCACCATGAGGTTATTGACATAAGCCTTACGACTGAGGGCATCGGCCATCACATTTGCTTTGCCCAGAGTGTAGTTGATCAAAAGATCAAAGTCGTTGATGGTTTAAATCCATCTCCTTTTGCGAAGGTTGAGGTCCGGCTGAGTGAAGATATACTTCAGGCTTTTGTGGTCAGAAAAGATCTCACAACGGTTTCCAAGCAAGTAGTGCCTCCATACTTTTAGAGCGGAGACAACCGCTGCAAGTTCAAGATCATGTGTTGGATAGTTGAGCTCGTGAGTTTTCAACTGACGGGAAGCATAAGCAACGACTTGCTTGTCTTGCAAGAGGACCGCGCCAAGTCCTTGGAGAGAGGCATCACAAAAGGTGTGGAGGTAAGCTTTTCCTTGAGAGTTTCAAAGCTTGCTTGACACACCGGTGACCAAAGAAATTTCTTGCCTTTCTTGAGGAGATCGGTAAGAGGCTTAGCAAGTTTTGAGAAGTTCTGAACGAACCGACGGAAATAACTAGCCAATCCAAGAAAACTCCGAACTTCTTTGACATTTTTGGGAGGGATCCACTCCACAATTGTCCGAATAGTCTCTGGGTTGACAGCAATGCCCTTAGAAATGACGTGCCCCAGATAGGTGACTTCAGGAAGCCAAAATTCGCACTTGGAGAACTTTGCGTACAGACGGTTCTCACGAAGCTTTGTAAGAACACAACGGAGATGTTCCACATGTTCTTATTTTGACTTGGAATAGACCAGGATGTCATTAAGATAGACCACCACAAACTTATCAAGATACTCCATGAAAACTGAGTTCATATGCCTTGAGAAGGTAGCAGGTGCGTTGGTGAGACCAAAGGACATAACTGTGTACTCGTACGGGCCATAGCGAGTGGTGAAAGCTGTTTTAGGAACATCTTTCTTGCGAATCTTGATCTGATGATATCCACTTCTCAAGTCAAGCTTGGAGAATACCACTGCTCCTGCAAGCTGGTCAAAGAGATCATTGATCCGCGGAAGGGCATATTTATTCTTGATCGTTTTTGCATTGAGAGCTCGGTAGTCAACACAAAGTCGATCGGTCCAGTCTCGCTTCTTCACAAAGATTGTTGGGCTGCCCCAAGAGGAAGTGTTATGCTGAATGAAACCCAACTTTTCTTGTTCATCAAGCTGCCGTTTGAGTTCAGCCAACTCTGCAGGACCCATTTTATAAGTCTGCTTGGAGATAGGAGCGGTTCCAGGTTCAAGATCAATCACAAACTCGACCTCTCGGTCAGGAGGCATACCTGGTAACTCTTCTGGAAACACATCTGGAAACTCACAGACCACAGGAACATTTTCAAGGCTTCCATAACATCAATGTTTTGGACACCCAAAGAGTAGAGCTGAATAGAAGGAGTTTGCCTTGGAGAATAGACTATGTGGCCTTCAGGAATTTTTAGAGAAAACCGAGTATTCAGCACAATCAATTACGGCTCCATTTGCAGCCAACCAATCCATGCCCAATATGACATCAATATCCAAGTTGCCAAGAATTATCAAAGAGGCCGGAAAGGAAGAACCCCCAATCTGAATACGGTTATCATGACTGATCTTGGATGCCTTCATGTTAGAACCCGGAGTTTGAACCATTATCCGATGCGATAGAGGATCTTCAGAAAGCTCATGTGTGTGTGCAAATATGCTAGACACAAAAGAATGTGATGCTCCTGTATCGAATAATACTCGTGCAGAGACTGAGTTAATACGAAGCGTACTCAACACAACTCCCGGCGCATGCTCTGCCTGAACAAGGTTGACGTTGTTGACACGAGTAACAGCTGACCTGGGCTTGGTGTTGATGTTGAGAGCCCGTGGTGCAGGTGCGCGAGCAGCAATTGTCGAAGCAGGTCTTGGAGGTGGAGGAGGAAGAACCTTGTTATTCATAGGGAAATTCCATTGCTGATGCCCAGTGTTCCCGCAAGTGTAGCAAGCACCAAACGGACGCGGAGCAGAGTAGCCAGGGACTCCACCATACGGTGCTCTAGGGTAGTTGTGGTTGTAGCCCCTAGGAGCGGCGTTGAAGGAGTTTGGTGGCCTTGTCGAGTAGCTTGAAGGTCTTGGCGGAGCAGGGAGCGGCGGTGCGGTATTAGGAATCCACACACGGTGCTTAGAAGGAGTTGCCATTGCTGAAGAACCAGCTGTGTCCCGGTTGTGCTTCTTAGAATCATCATATGCCTGCTTACTTGCCTCTTCTTGAAGAGCTGCTTGCTGAAGCTTGAGCAATGAGCCTGGAGTGGTATGAGTGAGAGAATATTTGATTGAAGCATTTAGCCCTTGACGGAACCTCTTCTGTCTTTTCTTATCATCAGAGACTTCATCACCCCCATAGCGAGATAAGTTTGCAAATTTTTTGATGTAGGTGTTGACATTGTCATTCCCCTGCTTAAGATTCAAGAACACCTCCTTCATGTGTTCCATGACAATTTCAGGCAGGTACTGCTCCTTGAAAGCATCAGTAAATTGCCCCCATGTTGGCTGAAATCCAGGAGGACTTGCTCTCAGATAGCTCTCCCACCAAAGAGCGGCTTCCCCACGCAGAAGGTGAGTAGCGCACTTGACATTGTCGTGCTCAACAACATCTGTGGTATCCAGTAACCTCGTGATTTCCCGGAGCCAATCATCGACATCCAACGGCTCGGTGGTCACCTCGAAGTGTTGTGGGGCGAACTTCAGAAAGTCCTTCAAGTTGCCACGCTGAGGAGGTGGTGGAGGTGGTACGAACTCATTCCTCCTGATGCTCTCCTCAAATCTCTGCTGGTTTTGCTGCATAGCTCCCAGAGTATTCGCCAAACTGACAAGCGCAGCACCCAGCTCTGGCAAACCCGGGACATCATCATTGCGACGAGGCATCCTGTTATTAATGGGAAACTTGCGTTAGTACCATAATGGAGAATTATTAATAATCCAAAATAGCACTAAAACAGAATTAACCAAGATTAAAGGATACAATTTACTAAGATGATATTAAAATATCAAGCAAAGTTCATAGCACCTAGAAGATAGTTAGCATATCGCACACGACTGAAAAGGAGTGTGGAACACAAATCTATCAAAGAAAAAAATTCTGCAAATTTTGGTATTAAAATACCAACTAGATGCGCAAAACCACTTAACAGTTAGAGCTTAGCAGCTTCACCATTCAATGTACAAGAGCAAATGATAAAAGTAGTGGTATGGTCATGACTCCATCCCGCACTCAAAACATTACTTCGCACAAGAATAGGAAAAAATGCGCAACCCAACTCTTATCCTTCTTACGAACAACCGAAGAGATTAACAAATACAAAACGAACACCCCTAACTAGAACGCATCGGTTACCAAGAGTAAGACATATCGTATCAGTTTACAAAGAATCGGATAGATTGCCTCGGTTTACACATAAGCCTGTCGGTATGGAATGTACCAACAATTGATAACCAAAAGCAGATTGCGAAAACAAGGTTGGATGCAACAGATAGACAAAGAATTAACACACATATCCTATGGTACTACGGAAACCCCAAACACGTGAATCCTAGTTTGAATTTTAAAAGAGGATTGATAAATGTTACACTTCCTTACCAGAAAAGGGTGGGTGGGTGGGTAAGAAGAAAAATGGAAGCAGTCCTACTCTCACGTTTAATTTTTCCCTAGTATACATAGCTACCAAAAATATTTTCTAAACTGACAACGACCATCTTGGCTGAGACCCTGAAGGGCGGAATGGCTCTGATACCAATTGTAATACCTCGGACATTACGCTCTAGGTTCAAGCCTGGACGAACCAAAAGTGGATAAGTGACTCTACTGCGGAGGCCCAAGGCCACCCACGTGTAGGACCGTCGAAGCGGAGTAGGGCACGGTACCAGCCTACCACCTTATCCACTTTCAAGAACATCAGGACAAAAGCGAGCGGCGTAAGCGATAGGTAACGCGACCACGACATACACAAATGAGTATGTATGCCTGCGACTTACAATAGACATCAGAGTCACACCATCTAAAAGAAATAGAAATATTGCAACACCATACTGCAAGATCCAAATATCCTAGATAGATATAATATTTTAGGATATCTCCTCATACATCAAGCAACAGAGAATCAAGTGGAAGCGGAATACAAGATCCGAGTACGGATAAGAAGCAAATCGGCATAAGATGCCACAGAACGAAGCACATCCCGCCCACAGATCTCACGGATCTCCAACCCCGGAATCTCTACACCGGATAGTCGTTGCCACCATCATCCGTCTCCTCAACCTAGTAACCTTCCTGAGAGTATAAATGTCCATCTGAAACAAAAATTTATCGTGTGAGACCCTAGGGGTACTCAGCAAGTCTTAATGCATCTAAAGGGAACAACCTGGGGTGACACAACTGCAGCGAAAGATAATATCTACAAAGAGCTATAGAGACTCGCTACACATCCGCCCAACCAGAGATGGACGGACGCCCGTTAATTAATAGCAATAGTTATATAAGCAACATAAATAACCTCGCTCGTCCTCCTTCTCGCTTACCGACGAGAAGGCGGAAGAACAACCCATCTGTTAGCAATTTTATTAACCATTCCATGAGTGTTGTACTGATTACTAGTCATGTCTTAGTCAGATTAAAGGCGGTACTTTAGTTATGCTTGTCTATGATCGAGAAACTGTGCTCCAAGTCGTTCATAACCGCGGACACGGCTTTCAGAAAGATTTACCCTGCAGGGGTGCACAAATAGCAACACACACACGATCAAGCTCGGGAAGAACCAAATAAAATGCAACGAGGCCTCACGACAAAGCATTCATTGGATTCATAAATCATTTCAGGGGGCCACCCCAATAAGCTACCCGCTATGAAGTCGGCCGGCTCCGCGACGGACCCAGGGTGTGTGGCGACGGCTGTAAATGACTAGGAACCCAAAAGTGTGACTAGGCTTGTCGATACAGCAGAAACGTCGCACGGGGTTCCTAAACAGTACAAGCGCTCCACACGCAATCATAAATAAAGTAGTAAGGCATGGCATAAGTACATAATAGTAATAAAGCCCCAAACTACTTTGTGGCCCCAAGAAATAAAGTGTGAATCAAGCTTAGGCAAAGGGGGATTCATAGGGTCTCCCGTATGTGGATAGTGCGAATAGTCAAGGAACAGGAATCAAGTACTCGGGGTCCTACGGGACAGAAGTGAGCTTAAAGAACCAAATAGCAGATAATGCTCACCGATGCCTCTTTCATTAGTTCTCTACTCATATTAAGTTGTTTAGGTACCTCATTATCCAAAGACTCGCACAAACCCTACAAATGCAATTCTACGACTCGCATGGCTCAAACAACTCCTGTAGTAATGGCTCATGGGATGGAGGAACAAGCTTCAGTGGGGTTTAAAATTAAAGGCTATGCAATACTTGGGATTCAATTTATTGCAATCGCGACTTAGTGGTGCAAGAGTAAGATAGAAGCATAGGTATTATATGTATGCAAGCATGGGGAATTGCTTGCCTGGCAGTTCAATTGCAGAATAAGAAGGATCCGGGTAATACTCCTGAGGCTCCTGCTATTCTCCTAGCCCAGCGTCTATCCGGATAAAAACCAAACACACAAGGGGCCGAAATAAATACATTGCACAATCATATAAATCATATGCAATAAGCAAACAAGTATGCCATGATGGAATGGTGCACAATTTACATGGTAGTAATGTAGCATGGCAAGGTGAAGTGTGAAAACAAGAATTAACACTTTTAATATTTATTTGGGCTCATTTTATTTGCATAAACCATTCAAGTTTTAATGGTTTCACATGATGCATGCTTCAAATGATATCATGGAATGCATAAACATAACGGGCTAGTCGCGCTAATCGATTTAGACATATTATTTGTCGAATTCGGAGTTACGGAACTAAAGTTAGACCAATATCAAGTTTTAGCATTTATCCGCGTGGTCAAAAAGTGTATCAGATGCTGGAATTAAGTGCCTCACATTTTACTATTTTCAAAACATGTATCCTTTGTCAGAATTGGATTCGGTTTACCCTAGTTATTAGCTTATTAAAAAACATTGTTAGCTTATATATATAAAACAAAAAGAAACCATGGGCTAAACTACGATAAAAGATTTTGTAGTATCACAGGTTTGCAGACAATGTGGTGGTTTCGTGTTGGTGTACAGGTAAGATTCAAAGCATGTAGACAAAATAGAAATTTTGCTGGTGTTGGATCATTTGGTGCCGTGCATGCCTAGCTGGGTCGAACGTGCTAAACAGCCACCGAACGGGTTCAGTTAACACCAAGATTCAGTAAAACGTCTAAAAATTCAGAGATAAAAAGAGGATGTAGTTCAACTAGGATTTGAACTCCAGACCAATTGCTTGAGTCGAAAACTTGGGTGGCGACTGCTGTCATCTTTTGCTTGCTTGTTTCAGTCGAAATTGTTTCCAGCGCTCCCTATGGGAGTAACCCACGTCCATAGTCGAATCGTTTTTCGAGTGGTTGGGTTTGATTGTGATTGCCTGTATCCCTACAATAAGAAAAGAAAATCATAGGGTGCGCGGCCAGCGCTCCCTATGGGAGTAGCCCCCAAGTGCTTGGTGGAGTCGAAGACTCTAGCAAGGACTAAAGTAGTCGTAGTTTTCCGCTGCGTAGCTATTGATGATGTCAGTGCTGACGCTTTCATGACCTCAATTGCCCGCGTGAGCGGTTTTGACGGTATTTGACGAGCGGTGGGTCCCACTTTCTAACTTTGACTTGACTAGGCGTGCATAATCTTATGATTAACCGTGCCTCCTTGATTTCCGTGCGTAATGGGAGCAGTGGAGGGACGGTTCGCGCTTCCTCTACTCCACGTGTCGAGCGCGATGCGTGCCACGCATCCAGTAGGATTTTTCTGAGCCGTTGGATTGCATCTCCTAAGGGTTAAGTAGCGATGCTACGGCGGTAATTTTCCATTTGTGCCCTTTTCTTCCTCGCTGCCATCGCCATTGCTACTGCTCCTCAGCTCTGGACCATCTCCGCTCGTTTCCAAGTTATTTCCTGCGTTCTCATTGCCGCCGCGCAATGGGAAAGAAGAAAGGAGGCGCTGCCACTGAATCTGCCGCCACCACTGCTGCGGTGAAGAAGAAGGGTGGCCCCGCTACTGTGGGCACCAATGCCACCGCCGGTGGAAAAAAGAAGGTCGCGGGCACCCGCGTGACCAATGGCGCGTGGCGCCCCTCTATCATCAAGGCATCCGATCTCCGTCTTCTTCGCCAAGACGGAGTTATTTCTGCAGCAGTCGCCGACGCGCGCGTCCCCAGCGGTGAGACCATTCATGTGCCTCCCGCTGGTTTTCGAGTGATGTTTCTTGCTTTCATCATTCGCGGCCTTTCTTTGCCTCTCCACCCCTTTCTTAGGGGTCTCCTCTGTTTCTATGGGCTCCAGCTCCATCAGCTGTCCCCAAACTCGATTCTTCACATCTCTTGTTTTATCACCCTTTGCGAGTGCTGGCTTGGAATCGAGCCGCACTTTGGCCTTTTCAAACGTTTATTCAAGCTAAAGCGTCAGTCCGCATCTGGCTCTTTAGTTTATGACGTAGGTGGTTGTGGAATCCATGTCGACCCATCCGCCACCTACTTCGACATCAAGCTCGCCAAGTCCGTCCAGGGATGGAGGGACAGATGGTTTTATGTTCGCGACCAAAAGGCCAAGGACGAGCATTTTGGACTCGCGCCTTTCGATCCCGCGACTCCCTGCAAGAAGATGCGTTCTTGGAAGAACGTGATCATGCCCTCCGAACTCGCGGAGACAGACGTGCTATATCAACGCGTCTACGACCTCGAGAGTCGCATAGACACAGAGGAGGGAAGCTGCGCCCTTGTCAGGACTTGGCTGCGTCGTCATGTCCAGCCTCTCCAAGCTAGAGTCCATCCCATGTTTCAATGGGGTGGTGCTGATGATGCCACTCGCGTGTCTGCCGATGGCATGTCCGCGAGTGAGGTAGATAAGAGGGTGCGACTGGTTACGAAGTACACCTTTAAGGATGTGCTTCCGAATGAGCCAGTCGTTCCTCCTTTTGATGCTTCGAATCCTCCTCCTGAGGTACAGTTGTGCTACGCAGTAGCTTATTTTCGTGATTGCTTTTTCTGTTGCTTACTCGCTCCTTTTGCTCATCTTTGCTGTTTGTATGCAGGATTGGGCGGTGTCGCCTTGCATGCCTCCTCTTCCTGAGGGTATTATTCCTCGCGAAGCTTTGGAAGAGGATGAGTCTAAGTCGACTGTCCCTTCTGATGTGGAAGAGGAAGCCCCCGAGTCTGGGAGCCCGGATACTCGCAAGCGTTCGCGCAGCGAGGATTCCGACGCGTCGACTCCTTCGACTCCAGAAGGCACGGTTGTTGGCGTGGAGTCGCCAATTCCAGCTGTTCCTGTGAGGGCTGTGGCACTGTCGACCCGCAAGAAGATGTGACTGCCCAAGGAGTCATCGTCGGAGTCGGCGGAGGCCACATTTGATCTTGACAAGTTTGACTGGTAAGTTCGCGAGTTTATTCATTCTTTTCTGTTTTCGTCTTGCTGGCTTTGCCCTGGAGTTTGCTTTTTCTCAATGCGAATTTCGTCTTGCAGTCAGGAGGCGTCTTCATCTTCTGGCGACGTCGAGTTTTTGAAGGAATCGGGAGTCGCGACCTCAAGGGCCAAGGTAGAGGTCGAGCGCGCTCCTTCTCCTCCGGCGGCGGCCCACTCCGGGCATAATTCTTCGAGCTCTCCTCACGGAGGGGAGCATCGAATAGTTGCTCGGATGACGGCTCAGCAGACTTCTTCGGAGTCGTTAGAGGACCATGTGAGTATATTTTTTCCTTCTCTTGTAATTTTGCAGTCAACGCCTTCTGTTGTCTTCTCTGATTCCTTGTTTGGTGCAACAGCTCCTTGTAAAGGAGGCTGCGCAAGTGGCGGAGCAGGTGATGGCAATGGGTCGTCAGCATGCAATGCTGGAGACGCGTCACCGTGTGGTCGAAAGTGCGTGCTTCCACGCTTGTACTTTTCATCTTCTCTCTGTTTTGGTATATTCGAATGATAGCCGATTATTGACTGCCACGTAGCTGAGCATAACGCTTTACTGCGCAATGTCGCAACATTGGAGAAGACATTGACTGGAGCTGTGAAGGGGCGTGATGAGGCAATCACGGCTCGTGATGATGCCCAGAAGCGCGAAGAGGATCTGCGCGCCTCCTTTGTGGCCAGGGAAAAGCTGTTTGAGGAGCAACTGCTCTCAATCGCCAAGGCCCTATCAGGTACCTTTACTGGTGGATATTTTATTGTTGCTCTTTTCTGCTTCTAGATTTTTGCCGATGGCACTAGAGATTTGATCCATGTTTTTTGGTGTAGATGCTGGCGACTTGAGTTTTGACCCACAGGCCCTTCGTCGTGATGACGTTCTGGCCGGCGTGGTGTCCGCGGTCGAAGACCGAAGCACCGCTGTCGAGGATACATTATCCAAGGCCAAGGTTGCCCTTAGTCGCCTCCAGGAGGAGTTGATGCCAAAGGCGGAGCAGGTCGATACTATGGGCGAGCTGGTGGAGTCACTCGCCGGGGGCGTGCCTTCTTCTTACAAGAACTCCCTCCGGGCGGCTGGTGCAACGATGTCACTCGCCATGGTGCAAGCCCACGGAGTCGAGATAGATCCCTCTACGGTGTCAAAGACAATGCCTGTTGGCGTAGATGGTCAGCAAGTAGTCTTCGCTCCCTTTGCGACTGCCTGTGACAAATATGGCCATTCCTTGATTAATACCGTTACCAAGTATTCGGAGGAACTCCAGCGTGCTAAGAAGGCGGCAAAATCTTCGGCCTCAGGGGAAGGCAGAAAGTCAGTGGCGTCTGATACTGCCACGGACTTGATGAAGCCCCCGAAGGCGTCGAAGTCGAAGAAGCCAGCTGCTCCATAGTTAGATTTTGTAATAGATGATGAATTGTCCTTTTGGTCTAAGAACATGTCTGCTGGCGAGTGTGCTTGTGAATATTTATGCTTATCCTGAATGCACCTGTTCCCCTTGTCATTGTGTTAATTTGGTTGCCTTATTTGCTTCTGTCTTGACTTGTGGTAGGGCACATCGAGTGATCCGGTAGGGGAAAACCAGGACTCACCATCTCTTGATGAGACAGTGGCACCGCCGCGCTCCAGGGTAGAGGAGTTGTCCTTGCTGTCGCGACTTCGTGACCGCGTGAAGCAGCTGGAGCGTGAGTTGCCCCTGATCCGCGGTAACGCAGATGCCTAGAAGTCAAAGGCAGAAAAAGCCGCCGCCCGCGAGCAATATCTGCTTGGTGAGGTGACGCAGCTGGGCGACCAGTTTAAGTGTTAGTTTGCTCATCCTCATTTTTTTCCTTTGCAGTTAGTCGCAAAGGTACGTTGTACTCATGCTGTTGGTGCTGCTTCGTGTAGTTGTTAGCGCACGCCATTCGCAGGAGGAGAGGGATAGGATTGACATCCGTCTTCATGGTCTCACCCAGGAGCAACTTCAAGAGAGTGGATACTTCTGGGTGGATCATGATTGTGCGACTGCATTGGCGACCCTGCAGGATCGCGCTTCGCGAGTACTGCTCTTCCTGAAGAAGTCGCAGTCATGTTTGAAGAATATCTACCGGGCGATGTTCCCATTGGATGACACTCCATCAAGCCTGTTGGCTCTCCTGGCCAAATTTCAAGATATGTCCGCGGTTCGCGAGTGCGTGAGGCAGCAGTTGGTGGCTGGTGCCAAGGCTGCCCTCTCGATGGTGCGATTGCATAGGCCTGATGTGGATGTCGCCGTCGTAGCTGCCGGTCTGCCAGCGCCGCCAGCTGGATCTGCTTGGAATATGGTGCCGCACTATCAAGCAGTGGACCGTCCAGTAGAGGAGATTGTCGACTTCTTCGAGGAGCAAACCAATGTTCTTCTGTTGCAGCAGTAACCAGATTTATATCCTGCACATAAGTGTATTTGTGTTGTAAAGTTCATATATATATATTTGTATGTAATTTATTGTTGAACGCGTACAAATAGCTTTTGTAAGCGTAAGGTGTGTTGCACTATGCGAGTCCTTTTCGTTAGCCTGGCCATCCCTTTTATCAACCTGCCAGGTGCGTTGCAGCTGGGCTGAGTTTGCGTTAAGGGGTTCAATTGATGTGCCAGCTACTCAGGATGTCGCGTTTATTAGTTTGAAGAACAAATGTGTGTAGGGTGGCATAGCCCCCGAGTACAATAGTAACAGAAGTGAAAAGAAAAAAACATAGAGTTTTGGGGCACTTAGCTTTTATTTATTTGGAAAATAGTACGAGGTACAATGTGTGGCTAAGTAGCCTTGGCTAGGTAGCCTTATTTGCGATGTAAAAGTAAAAACAGCTAGGGGTAGAAGCATCGCAGTTGTGCGACGTTCCAAGGGTTGGAGTATGCGACTCCTGTTTCTAGGTGTTGAAGGCGATAGGCGCCACCTGGGATTATTTCTGTAACCAAGTATGGTCCTTCCCAGGGGGACTCGAGCTTGAGATGCCCCTGCTGCTTCAGTCGCAGGACCAGGTCACCTTCGACGAAGGATCTGGGGCGAAGCCTTCTACTGTGGTAGTTGCGCAGGTTCTGCTGGTAGATCGTGGATCTTTCTGCGGCGATTTCTCTCGCCTCGTCGAGGAGGTCGACGGAGTCTTCGAGTGCAAGAGATGACTCTTGTTCACTGTAAGCGACTATGCGCGGTGCCTTGTACCTTACTTCGGCGGGTAGTACCGCTTCTGCCCCGTGCACCATAAAGAATGGCGTGTAGCCTGTGGCGCTGTTTGGAGTTGTACGTAGGCTTCAGAGTACGGATTGGAGCTCATCTGGCCAGCAACCCGCGGCTTGTTCGAGTGGTCGAAGGAGTCGCTTCTTGATGCCGCTGCAGACGAGCCCGTTTGCTTTTTTCACCTGACCGTTGGTCTGTGGATGCGCGACTGAGGCATAACTGATGTTGATCCCCAGGTTTTCGCAGAATTCTTGGAACTCCTTGGATGTGAAGTTCGTCCCGTTGTCAGTGATGATGCTGTGCGGCACGCCGAAGCGGTAGACGATGGACTCAAAGAACTTGACTGCTTTGTGTCCTGATTGCTTGGTTATTGGCATGGCCTCGATCCACTTGGTGAATTTGTCGACTGCGACTAAGAGGTAGACGTATCCCCCTTGCGAGGACCTTGGGAGTTTGCCAACCATGTCGAGACCCCACTGGGCGAAGGGCCAGGCCAATGGAATAGGCCGTAGTTCTGCGCCTGGTGCGTGTGGCTTGTCGGCGAATCGTTGGCAAGCGTTGCATTTTTGGACTATGTCCTTGGCATAGCACATGGCCGTGGTCCAGTAAAATCCAGCTCGTAGAGCTTTGGCAACGAGGGTGCGACTGCCGGCGTGGTGTCCGCAAGTCCCCTCATGTATGTCGAGGAGGACTGCTCTTCCATCGGCCAGGGAGACGCATCGTTGTAACACGCCTGTGATGTTGCGTTTATACAGTTTGCCGTTGATAACGGCGAATGCCTTAGAGCGTCGCGCGATGTGTCGTGCGTCTGTCGGGTCGTCCGGTAGGCGCTTGCTGAGGAGATATGTAATATACGGCTGCGTCCAAGATTGTTCGATCATCATGACGCTCATTGGCCCTTCGAGTCCTGTGTCTGGCTCCAAGTTTTCGAGTGCCATTGGCTCATTGGGTGGCGTAGCCCCCGAGTCTGTTGCTGCGCTTGTTTTCTTCTCTGCGGCCTTTGGCTTGATGGAGCGTTCGCAGATGCGCTCGAGAAATACCCCAGGTGGTATGGGGGTGCAGGTAGAGCCTATGTTGGCGAGTGCGTCCGCCTCTTTGTTGCTTTCACAGCCTATGTGTCGCAGCTCGCAACCGTCGAAGTCTCCTTTGAGTGTGTCGTAGAGGTCGCGGTATGCGATCATGTTGTCATGCAGTGCGTCGCACTCATGCATCGTTTGGTTAAAGACCAACTTGGAGTCGCCATATATAATGAGCCTCTTGGTGCCGCAGGCTTTTGCCATCCTCATCCCGTGCAGAAGGGCTTCGTACTCAGCTTCATTGTTGGAGGCGGTGAACTGCATTCGCAGGATGTATTTCAGCTTGTCCCCTTGAGGTGATGTCAGTATGACACCGGCACCTGCTCTGTCCTTCCGCTTGGATCCATCATAGTGCATTGTCCAGAGGTAGGACATATCTGGCTTGTCCGGGAGTTGGTTTTCCATCCAATGCACGAGAAAGTCAGGAAGAACTTGCGACTTGATTGCGTCGCGCTTTTCGTATGTGATGTCTCGTGGAGACAGTTCGATTCCCCAAAGCGCGACTCGTCCCGTGGCGTCGGGGTTATTGAGGATATGTCCCAATGGGGCGTCACTGACTACCACGATTGGGTGTTCCTGGAAGTAATGGCGCACTCGCCGGGCGGTCATGAAGACGCCGTACGCCAGCTTCTGGTAGTGCGGGTACCGCTGTTTTGTTGGCGTGAGGACCTCGCTGAGGTAGTATATCGGGCTTTGTACGCCATGGACCTTGTTTTCCTCGGCCCGCTCGACGACGAGCACTGTACTAACCACTTGGTTGGTAGCGGAGATGTATAGCAGTAGTGGCTCCCTTTCTCGTGGAGTCACCAGTACTGGCGAGGTGGATAACAGGCGCTTGAGATCTTCGAATGCTTCTTGCGCTTCCTTGGTCCACTCGAATTTGTCAGCTTTGCGGAGGAGCTGATAGAAGGGCAGTGCCTTTTCCCCTATTCGACTGGTAAATCGACTGAGGGCCGCGATTCGTCCGGCTAGTTGCTGGACGCTACTTATGTTCTTTGGCTTCTCCATGGCCAGTATGGCCTTTATCTTTTTCGGGTTTGCCTCAATCCCTCTCGCGGAGATGAGATACCCGAGCAGCTGCCCAGATGGTACGCCAAAGGCGCATTTGTCCGGATTGAGCTTAATCCGGTAATGATCGAGGTTGGCGAATGTTTCGCGCAAGTCGTCGATTAGAGAGGCTTCCTCCTTGGTTTTGATTACTATGTCGTTGACATAGACTTGGATGTTGCGACCCAATTGCTCCTTGAGGCAAGCCTGCATGCACCGCTGGTAGGTGGCTCCCGCGTTTTTTAGCCCGAAGGGCATTGTGTTGTAGCAGAACATACCGAAGGGCGGTGTAAACACGGTCTTCTCCTGGTCTTCCTCCTTCATTCGAATTTGGTTATAGCCTGAGTAGGCATCGAGGAAGCAGAGGCGCTCGCATCCAGGGGTGGAGTCGATGATTTGATCGATCTGTGGTAGCGGGAAGTGATCTTTTGGGCAGTGCTTGTTTAAAGAAGTGAAGTCCACGCACATCCGTAGGATATCCGTGTCCTTTTTTGGCACCAGCACCGTATTGGCGAGCCAAGTGCTTTCCTTGATCTCGCGTATGAATTTGGCCTCGAGGAGTCTGTTGATCTCCATGCCAACTGCCTGCGCCCGTGGCTCAGACAGTTGCCTGATTGTTTGCTTGACTGGCCTTGCGTCGGGGTTGACGTTGAGTGCGTGCTCCGTGAATTCCCTAGGAACTCCTGGCATGTCCGCAGGACACCAGGCAAAAATTTCCCAGTGCTCACGAAGGAATTCGACGAGCGCGAGTTCCTATGCGGGACTCAAGTTGTTGGCGATGAGGGCCGTTTTGGCGGGATCTGTCGGATGGACCTGCACCTTCTTTGTGTGCACAGATGAGTCGAAGGAGAGATCAGGTGAGCTTGGCCTGCTCGGGGGAGGCAGGCTGTTGTCTGTCGTTTCCTTCAATCGCGCGAGCTCCTCCTGCATGCCGAAGGACTGGGAGATTCTGTTGAATTCCCTGTCGCAACTGTCAGATCGCTCAAAGCTTCCGTTGATCGTGATGACGCCGTTGGGACCTGGCATTTTCATCTGCAGGTAGGCGTAGTGGGGTACCGCCATGAACCTAGCGAACGCGACGCGTCCGAGGATGCAGTGGTATTGTGAGGGCCAGTCGACGACCTCAAAATCGATGCGCTCGTGTCGGAAGTTCCTTAGCATGCCGAATATGACGTCGAGGTTGATTTTGCCCAGGGGGTATACGCCTTTCCCTGGGACGATGCCATGGAACGTTGTGTCCGATGCCTCCAAGCAAGTTAGAGGGATCCTCATTGCTCGCAAGGTACTCGCGAATATGAGGTTGATGCCGCTTCCGCCATCCATGAAGACGCGACTCATGTCGAAGCCTCCAATTTGCGCCTCGGGTACGAGGGGGCAATGGCCTGGGTGAGGTACTTGAGGCGGGTGGTCTCGTTTATCGAAGGTGATGCACGACTCACTGCCACTGAGGTACTCAGTGGTGGATGGTGGTGAATGCGTGGCCAAGTTGACTTGGCGAGTGATGGCTTTCTGCACCCAGTTGGAGGGGCGCCCCTTTTGGATCATCATGGTACCCATGGCCCGTGGGTACGGTTCTCCTCCGTGGTGCTGGTCCGGTGCAGCTCCGTTCGGTGGTGGCCCCGGTGGAGGTGGCGGTGCGCCATGTGCCACGGCGCCTGGAGCGGCCCCGTAGCCTCTTTCGACTGCGTTGCGGTTCATCCGAATCAATCCCTCGTGTATTTGAGGAACTCGCGGCAGTCCTTGAGGAGGTGGCTGGACTTTCTCTTGCCGTCATTCTTGTCGATGTAGAAGTGTACCATGCATGGTCCGGACAGTTTTTCCTCGATGGAGGTCGCTGGTGCCTCGTCGCGAGTGCGGCGTTGCCATACTTGCATGGTTTTCCCAGAGTCGCGGTATCCACCGCTGCGGTATCCGCTGTTGCGGTTGTCGTCGCGTCTATCGGCATAGCCGGCTGCGACCATGTTAACGTCGTCATGGTCGTCGTAGATGCGCATGCGGCGTTTGCCTCGGCGGTCGCGTTTGCGTTCGAGTTCTGCCTCCTCGTCGGAGTGAGCGTGGTTCTTCACCGAATCTTCTCCATCAGCCCACCGATTCGCGATCTCCATCAGGTGGTCGATGGTCTGGGGCTTTGAGCGGCCCAGCTCCTCCCTGAGCTCTAGACGACGGACGCCACCGTTGAATGCATCAATCGCGCGGTCTTCCGAGATGTTTTCCGCGGAGTTCTTGATGATGGACCACCTTCGTATGTATGAGCACAGCGATTCGCCAGATCTTTGCTGGCAGCATCTCAGTTCTTCGATTGATGCGGGCCGTTTGTACGTGCCTTTAAAGTTGCGCACGAAGCTGTAGACCAGCTCATCCCAACTGCGAATGGATCCGCGTGGGAGGCTATTGAGCCATGCTCGGACGGCGCCCTGCAGCTGTAGCTGCAAGCATTGCATGGCAGTACTTCGACCGCCTCCGTGGAGCCTGACGGAGGAGATGTGATCCTCTAGCCAGATTTTAGGGTCCTGTAGACCGTCGAACTTCGGATTTTCTGACGGAAGTTTAAACCCCTTAGGCATTCGCTTCTGCCTAATGGATCTGCTGAAGCATATGGCGCCGCAGAGTTCCCCGTCTTCCTCTTCCGAGTCAGTCGACCGAGCACGTCGTGCTCTTGACTTGTCGACCTTGCGTTGTGTGAGGTCGTTGCGCGCATCGTAGTCGCGATCGTGTCACCATGAACGACGGCGTCGAGACAGGTCGTGACTGTCATCGCTGGATGAGGGTGAGGAGTAGCGTTTTGCTAGCGCTTTGCCCTTTTTTGGGTCTGGTACCGGCTCCTTATCGAGGGCGGCCTCGATTAGCTCCAAACCTGCGATCGCATGACGGTTCGGGGATCTCCAGCCGGTGGCTGGTTGTTGAGGAGGTACATGGTGGCTGCTGTCACTGCGACCTGCGGCGTCCTGGGGACCACGTTGCCTCTCGTGTCGACTTTCATAGAGCCGAAGTCGAGGACTTTCGCGGCGTCTATGCGCTCTTGTTCGGTGAGGTGAGCCATTCGCGACTGCCTCTTCTTGGCGATGTACTCGTTGCCTCGTGAGGAGGATCCTCCGTAGGAGGAGAGCCCAGCGCGACGAAGGCTCGACTCATCCGCCGCCTTTTTACGCGCCTCAAGTTGTGCGATTGCTTGTTTTTGGCGCGTGAACTCCTCTTTTAGGAGCCAGTGGTAGCCCATCAGTAGTTCCTGTGGGGACCCGAGGGGTAGCGGTGTACCTCGTAGGGCCTCGCGGCAGCGCTCCCACTCTTGCTCGTTGAGCTTGATTACGTCGCGTTCGCCGGTTTGCTCATTGATTATACTGGGAGGTTCGACTGCTCCCCCGCTGGCGCCGTTACCGCCGTTGCCGCGATTGGCGGAGGTGTCGCCTGCGTTAATGACGGCGCACATGAAGTGATTGGGGAAGCTACTGCTTCCACAACTTTCAGATTCAGAACCGTAGGTTCCATCTTCTGTGGCCAGATCGCTCAGATCGGAGTCGCGACTGCTGTCGCTGATCGTGTTCCCGACTACCACCGGAGCATTGAGCTCGCTGAGGGTGCCGATTGATGGAGGGAACCATGATGCCGGGGCAATCGCCGGTGTCGTCGGTTGATCAGGCATGCGAAGCGTGCCCATCTGACCAACTTGGAAGCAGAAGTTCCCAATCGCCAGGCTAATTCCGTCGCCCACGGATTCGAAGGCCGGGCGGGTGGCCGGCGTGTGGATGGTGAAGTCGAAGGCGCCGAAGAGCTGGCAAATCTCTGATGTTGCGGAGTTGTAGATCACAGTTGATGGGGCCGAAGAAGCCGCAACATTAGCACTCCCACTTTCCACAGACGGCACCAATTGACGAGGGTTTAACTCATCAATGCCCATTGTTATGGACTTGGGTTTTGGAGAAGGAGGGAGTGCTGGAGACATCTATCGGCTAGCAAACAAGCACAAGGGGACAAAGGATTTACCCAGGTTTAGGCCTCGTAGAGGTCCCTACTCCTGCTTGTCTGCTCATGGAATTATCAAAGGAGTAGAAAGTTACAATGGTGCACAGATGCAATCTGGCGAGAGTTCTGGAAACTAGGGTTGTGTGTGTCCTCTTCGCCGCCCCCTCCTAGCCTTTATATAGATAGGCTAGGTCTCGGGTAGCAGGTCGAGTCGGTTACAAGTTAGGGTTTTTCCCTTCAAACTTTCTATCTTTAGCTTCTTCTTGTCTCTCAAGCAATCGAGAGTCCGCAGGTTACTCGAGTCCTTTCGTCTGGGCCTTGGCGACACCGTGGGCCTGTACGTATTTAGACCGTATATACCAAGCTCGAGTACCTGTAGGGTATACCCATGTCACCAGGGGTACCCAATCGGCCGTAGACAATGCCTGATCCTCAATCGGGAGGCCTAGGTACGTAAAGGGGAAGGAGACCCGTTTGCAATTAAGCATGTTCACGATCCTGGAGGCCCCCTCCTCGGAGGTGCCAAGGACCATGACCTCGCTCTTGAGAAAGTTGATCTTGAGGTCCGACATACACTTGAAACAGAGGAGAATGAACTTGAGATTGGCAATCGCCAGCTCCCCTGATTCAAACATGATGATGGTGTCGTCCATGTATTGTAGGTGCGACACCCCTAGACCAGATGCGGGATCAGGCCCGAGAAGTGCCCAGCGTTGCTTGCCGCCTCCAAGATGGCAGCCAATGCCTCGACCACAAAGTCAAACAAGAGCAGCGAGAGGGGGTCCCGTTGACACACTCCCTAGCTGTTACGAAAAAATTTCCCAACCTCCCCATTGATAGAAACCATCGCCTGGCCCCCCACGACCAGACTGTTGGCTATGTGCACCAAACCCGGCTCAAAACCTTTTCTAAGCAAGACCTCCTAGAGGAAGGCCCAATTGACCCGGTCATAAGCTTCAGGAAGACACCCCTATGCTTCTTGACCTTCGTCTCATGCACGATCTTTTGGAGGGAGATAACGCCCTCGTGAATAAGTCTACCCTTGATGAACGTCGACTACGTCCGGCTGATGGTCTGGTGCGCGATGGGGGAAAGGCGAAGGGCGTATGCTTTCGCCATGAACTTGAAGATCACATTGATCAACGCAATGGGTCTGAACTGCCTGATGTCCTCCGCCCCCTGCACCTTGGGAATGAGGGTCAGCACCCCGAAGTTGAGACGCAAAATGTCTACCCTCCCAAGGGCGAACCCGTTCGTGATCGCAAGAACGAGCGGCCTGGTTAGGGCCTAGAAGCGTTTGAAAAACGAGACCGGGAAACCGTCCGGCCCCGGCGCGGTGTCGACTTTCATGTTGGATAACACCCTATCCATCTCCTCCCCCGTGAAGGTTAGCATGAGGGGTGTGTTCTCCTCCGAGACTCTTCTTGGGCCCGTGAACAAGTCTGTGACCAGGTGGACACCCCTAGGGCCCACCTCTGCACCCAGCAGGTCTCTGTAGAAATCGTAGATGTGAGCCTCGAGGTCCAAGGGTTCCGTGAGGATCCCCCTCTCCGAAACCAACCGCATGATGTTGCACTTGCGCCTCCTACCATTCGCAATTGTGTGGAAGTAAGCCATGTTAGCATCCCCTTTCAACATCCACTGCAGGCGGCTGCGTTGCCGCCAATACTCCTCCTCTACCCTGCCCAGGTGGGTAAGCTGCCCTTCTAGGTGGTACCTCAGGGCCCAACCCTCATCAGGCAGGCTCTCAGTGTCCGCCTTCAGGTCCAGGGCTTGCACTTGACGCAGGATCTCATCCTTCAGGTCCCTATCAGCCTTGCCCAGGTTGGCCCCCCAGCCCTTGAGAAATTGGCGCAGCCCGGCCAAGGTCGACTGCCAGGCCTCAATTGGGTCCACCCATGGACCCCCGGCTTCCATCAGCGCCTTCCACTTGTCCTCAATAAGGACCCGGAAATCCGGTTGTTCCAGCCACCCGTTCTCGAAGAAGAAACGGGTACTCCGTTTCTTAAGCTCCTCCCCGGAGCTAAGAATTAACGGAGAGTTGTCAGAACCGATAAAGGTCTCCGCCGTGAGAGTGCATAAGGGGAATAGAGCTTCCCACTCTAGGGACATGAAGACCATGTCCATCACACATCTCATCAGGTTCAACTGCTTATTGGTCCAGGTATATCTCGCGCCTCCCCGGCGGATCTCGCGCAGCGCCAGCACGGCTAAGCAATCATTAAACCTATGCACCCTGGGCCAGTTGATGTTATCGTTGTTCTTATCCCGGACCTCGCGGATTAGGTTAACCCCCCTCCCCCCATCAATGACCAGGGGACGCGTGCAGGCTCCCACCACCACCGCGAGCTCCTTGAGAAACTCTTGGGTGCGTCGATGATCCGCCGGTCCATAGACAACGAACATCGACCAGCGCCGGGAGCAGTCAAGCTGGAGCACGTCAGCACGAACAAAGAAGGACCCCCTACTCCATTCCTCGACCTCGAAGTGGTCCTCGTTGACCCCCATGAGGATACCACCCGAATGCCCCTAGGCCGGGAGCGAGTGTCAAGCATATCGCCTCCCTGGGTCTGTGCTGCTCAGCTCGGCTGGAGAGAAAGAGACTTTGATGGTCTCTTGAAGCCCCACGAATTCAAGTCTCTCGGGCTATGAAATCCTTTATGTGGACACGGCGGCCCGGTTTGCCGAATCCTCGGATGTTGTAGAAACCCACCCGCATCAGTTGATGTTCAGTTGATGTCACGAAGTGAAATGTAATGTAACGGTTCCACACCTGGGAGTCGTTCTAGTAGTGTTTAGTTGAGAAATGAAATGGAACGAGGTGATTTCTTAAAAGAGAATATTCCTTTTAGATCCAGAACACACTCATTCCTCCAAATCGGTGGAATATCTCTGTTCCTCTATGCTAAAGTCACCCAAACATTTTCACTCTCTATTCTCTTGCCATCATTTTTGCTAAATACACCCAAACATAGAATGGAACCATTCCATTACATATTTTTGGTTCTAACCAAACATAAGAATGTAAACAACCTATTCTAGTGGAAATGGAACCATGACATTCTATTCCACTTTGTTCCTAAATCGACCACAGTGTTAACTTCGTGCAAACCTGGGACTTCGGCTAATTTGGAACAGACAGATGGAGCAGTATCAAGATTAGCCAGCTCGTAATACCCACATCGTCTTTGGGAAATGGCGAGAGCCGGAGGGAGGCAAATTAGAGCGCGAGAGTAGGCTTAGGTCTCGGGGTGATATGAAAATAAGCCACTCTCTTGACGTGCTCTTGAACAAAAATACCCACACCGTGGCGTATTTACACCTTGTGAGCTCGAGGTCATTTGGTCCATTCCAGTTCTAGATCCTAGACCATACGAACACTGGTGAGCTTGGCTTCACTTCGCTTCCTTCCTTTTCTTCCTCGTCATCGCGAGACGTTGTTGTTGGCAGGCGGATTCCCTGCTGGCCGTCTTTTTCTCGCGGCGCCATCAGCAGCGCCCAGCGCACGAAACCTTTTCCCTTTTTCTCCGCCTCTCCTTTTCCTCTCGCAAGGGGGACAGGCTGGCTGGACGGGGACGGGCAGCCGGGCGATCGCCATTCATCTTGCGCTGACGAGTAGTAATCGCTTTGGGGAATTGATCCCGTCCTGCCTGCGTAATGGTTTTCTGCTCACACTCCGTCCATGTCACTCTAGGAGCGGCTAGCCGAAATAGCCTGGTGACGCGCGGTGCATTTTTCTTTCCTTCTTTCTTCGCAAAATGTCAAGCATGGGTGACATGTGATTTGGAAGTAAGTAGTTTTTTTTTCGAATAGAGAATTAGTCCATCTTTCAGTGGCGAGTATTACATATAGTATAGTATACCGGAATAGTTCAACGAGGCGTGGAACTCGTTGTCCCTGTATTCCTGGAGGAGCTGTTCGGCTGCATTTTGTTCTTAAAGCAAAACGCTAGTTCAGTTGCTCGGGTTGCATGTGCTTGGATGGTGTGAACTTTTTTTTTTTACTAGTTTTTTGGATCTATTATAAAAGTTCATCAGAAGTACGAAACACTCTCAACATAATAAAATTACATCGATGCCCCTAAACCACCAAATGGCTATTAATGGTGCTAGAAGAGCCATCGATGCTCCGCTGTAAGACTGGTCACAATGGGAAGTATTATATAGTAGTATCATAGTTTTAGTATATTTATTGTTTTGTAGAATCTCAATATAAAATGTGTACAAGATTTATTTAGAATTTGTTTTTCTAGTTCTACGTGTTATGATACCATATCCATCTATGATACCAACACAATATTTTTTACCATTAATTAGCATGCCACGTCAGAATTTTGCCAACATGGTATACATGATATACCTATGATACCTCCATTGGAGTTAGTCTAACAAGGGGATTTTGTGTCAGCAAAGCCCGACATGATTTTTATTCTGTGAAATAAGAATCATGAATGTCGTTTTGATGGAACTATCATACTCCCTCTGTCCCCAATTAAATACCACTGATTTATCTAGATTCACAAATATCTATAACCTAAAAAAACGTCTAGAACACTAATCTGAACAAATTTGCAACATCTAATTCGATGCAGAGAAACTAGGAAATTGCATTTATTTTTTTCAAAACTAGCCAAGATAGACACATACCAAGAGCATCACTAACAGACACCGTAAATAGAAAACTGTAAACGCATATACAGGCCACACAAAACCTGTTTTATGAGTCGGGTGACGGCCAGCAAACCCAACCCGCAAAAGTATTTTAGCGCACCTCATTGTAGCGCGGTTGGAGTTGTTCTTATAGTTTGGAAGGTCCCAAATTACACATGTTCGGAGTGGTCTAGGCCAGTGTCACTTGCGTGTCAGGTAGTTTGTCAATTTGATAGTTTAGTCGTAGCCACGTGTTTCAAGTGTTGTACATTACTGCATGATTCGTGGGAACACCTAAGAATAGGCAGGGGGACAAGCTTCCTTCGTCACGGTGTGTACATCGATAGTCACATGTCTACTGACTACTGGCTTGTCCCGGCCAATCACACGGAATCTACACGTCTCCATGGTGATGTAGCTAGCGATAACACGTAACCAGGAGAAGGAAAATTAACTGGCGATAGAGCTACGCTACGGCGACGTCGTTCTCCCCTTCTTATCCTCGAATCTGTCTTTCGCCTCGTTATATTAATATAGCAAATATACGATATAAAACTGATATCACTTTTGGGGCAAACAACACAACCAAACCCAAAGAGAAAAAAAGAGAAAAAAAAGAAAAAGAAGAAAGGCCGACCCTAGCGGATCAACGAAAACGAAGGCGACTCGCAACCGCTGCGGCCCCCGGAGTAGTCCCACCACGATCCTAGCACTAGGAATGAGAACATATCTAGTGCTCCCACCCCCTTAGGTGCTACCGTGCTCCCACTTTCCAAAATTCAAATTTTATGTTTTCAAAAATTTCAAAGAAAAATGTGTAGATGTTCACAAGATCCGTGTCTATAATCCCTAATACTTGCATAATCAAATTTATGACGCACACAGAGCTATAAAAAAGACAAATCCAACATGAATAGTGGCACAAACACACAAAACACAAAATGCCACATAATGACACTATTCACATAGCATTTTGTCTTTTTTATTCCGTGTGTATCGTGAATTGGGTTATGCAAATATTAGGGATTGCAAATACGGATCTTGTGAACATTCACAAATTTTTTCCGAAATTTTTTGAAACATAAAAATTTGAATTTTTGAAGTGGGAGCATAGTAGCACCTAAAGGGGTGGGAGCACTAGATATGTTCTCCACTAGGAATCACCGTGTACTAAACAACACCTCCAAGAAGAAAACGACGACGACGACGCTACTACCGGATGGGTCCTAGGGTTTCTCCCGGTATGCTACGGTAGTGGAGAAGAGAGGCAACCGACGCCCTTCAGGAAGGAGCGGCCACACCCGAGAGCGTCACCACGCCGGAGTCACGATGACAAGGATTTCTCCCACCTCAAGCACCACAACACCAAACAAAACCATAGTGCTCCACCAATCTCGGCACCCACCGACATACGCCACCACGGTCTTGAACCCACCATCGCCGTATCACCATGGCAAACACCGCGATGCCGGTCGGACTAAGAAACAGTCGTAGTCAAGGAGTTGCAGCACCACAACCACGCCGGAGGGAACAGCCCCCACCGCGATGGCGGTAGCTGACCAGACGTAGCGGCAAGAGCATACCAAGCCATTGGATCCGGAGGTTGGCAGCAATAGCCACCTGGGGGACTTCCTCCACCGCTGAAGGAGGGTGCTGACCGGACGCGACAGCCAGGACGACCCGGCCAGGCCCTGAAGGGCCCGTAAAGTCCCTGTCGTCCCGCTGCTGCACGTAGACCACCGCCGCCGCAACCCTCTTGGTCGTCACCATAGGTCTGGCCGGACCCAAACGGGCCCGCAAAGGTCCCGCCGCCACACTGCAGCAGACGAGGTGTCGTCGCGGCCACCCTCATCACGAGCCGTCTGTTAGTCCCATCGGAGGCGGCGGGGCCGAGCCTTGCCCGCCCATACCCAGATCGGGCCCAAAGGGCCCAGATCTGGGCCGGCAGGGCACCTCGGCCAAACTCTACCCAGCCACCGTCACCACCAACCGGTGGCTCCACCACACTGCCTCCACCCAGCCGCTGCCGGGAACTCCGCCGTCGAGCTGGACCACCATCCCCGAGGAGCACCTTCCGGTCCCAGCCAGCCCCCGCGCCGACCAAAACCGAGAGGGGAAAGGCCAGGGCGCCCGCCGCGCGGCCAAGGGCCGGGGCCGCACGCCGGCGATGGCAGGGAGAGGGGGCGAGAGGGGAGCCTGAAGGGGGTAGGGGAGGGGCGTGGCCCGGCCGTGGTGGGGGGGTGGCGCGGGTTGCGAGAGGAAGAAACGCGAGCGTCCTGTCAGGTAATACTCTCATCCCGGGTACTTCTTCTCTCACCCTTTTTATCCATCGAGTTATCTGGCAGAGATTTATTTGGACGATAAATAAGTCTGGGTCAGATGATTAAGCGGGATGAGACTTTAGGAGGAAAATCAATCAATTGTTTCTCAATTGTGCTGAGTCAAACATGCCGCAATGGTGATGAACATATGCGCATAATATGATGTTTAGTTATGGAATTAGGACAGTGCTGAGCTGTCAGCCCGACGATCCGAGATAAATTCTGTCTCTTCCTGCCCATCCAATCGTCTTAAAACTTAAAATCTTGTCCGTCTGATCCTTTCAGAATAACTTCAACCCGATTAGAGAAACTATTTTCTAGAGAATACTTGTGGTCCTCCTTGGTCGCATCAAATATCCGAGAAAACAAATCAACATACGTGTGCAACTGCTTACGAAAATATTTGCAGCAGATGCTTAGAGTTGTCGCAACATCACATTCATGTGTTCATAGCAAAATGCACACGAGTTTGTGGCATTTGGAAAACACTGATGAGACATCGAAAATCTGTGAAAACTAACCTTATGTTGGAGCACCCCCGTTCCCACCAGCCCATCATTCCCCTAGGCTCAGATTCGAAGATCCACCATGGCCATGGCCATGTCGGTGCGTGCTATGTGACCTCCTAGTTGCGAGAATGGAGAATGGAGAATGGAGAATGTCGGAAGAGAAGAGGATATAAAGAAGCAACAACCAGGGAGCGACAACGGTAGCGGCAATCAGTGGGGATAGGACTAGAATTCAAGTCGAGACGAGCCGACCTAGCTCCTTCAACCAAAAGAGTCCAAACTAAAGTTTGTCTTGACTCATAAAACTCGTGAGTTTGCTTGTCTTAACTCAATTAGCTCGTTGACTGGAACATGGGAGCCTTGAGTACGTGGTCTGTGGGGTAGTTGCGATGGATGCCAGTGATACATACCTAGAGGCTTTCTATGGCCTTCAATACTTGGCTCACCTGCTTCTCTATGGCGCAGTGATTGCCAAAGACCGAGAAGAGACGCTGCTCGGTTGCCCAATTGAGATACTAAAAGACCATAACCTCAGTTGTGAATAGTGGAGAAGATGTGTCCTCGGTGGTGTGTGGTGGAGAAGATGCGACATCGGGGGCGAGGGTCGGTGGCAAGCATGGAGAAGATGCCCCTGGGCAATGGTCGTCTCATACTAAACAACAGAGGAGGGCATGGAATCGGGCTAGGGAGTCGTGGAAATGTGATGATTCTAGGTAAGATAGCAGTTGGATAAGTTGGCTAGATGGGACAGATTCTTTTAGATAGAAAATATGAGCCGGAATGTTAGGTAGTGATGATTTGCCCCTGAGTTAAGCGGGTACTCGGTACCGTCTAAAACTGAAAGTTAGCTCGGCTTGCGGGTAGCCAAATTCGAGTGAGTCAAGTTGCTCATTTAGCTTGCAACTTTCTAAGTTTTATTTCCAGCCCTAGGTGGAAAAGAGCCGGCAACAACAGAGCCAGCGTGGGCGTTAGAGACTAAGACGAGAGAGAGAGGGGTGTAGAGATGAGAGAGACTATGCCCATGCCGATCGACCCACACTAGGATAGTCCGGTTGATTTGTATGTTTTTTCATAAAATCACTATTGCATCCTCGCTCACTAAAATATGAAAAGAAATGCAATAGCAATAGGAAAAGCTTAAAACCCCCATCAACCACATGTGCCAGATAATCTTTCGAGCAAACGATCGGTTCGATTTCCATTAAACAAATCGACGAACAACGCAGCAGATAGACGTGTGACAATCATGGCATATAGTATGGCACAATATTCTACCCGGTACTAACTCCATGTAACCTCAACTACAGATTCTACCCTCGACAGTGTTCTAATCACGTCACGCAAGTCCCTAAAACAAGCACTGTCAGCAGCGAAGCAGACAGCTTAGTTTCGCACTCTAGCTTAAGGCTTTGTTTACGAAATAAACCACGGACCAGCAGCCCCAGCTGAGCTCGTTCCCAATCTTCTAGAAGCAAACTGTTACCGGCGCTCTATTTTTAGGGCCTTTTTTTTTTTTGCTGACTCTAGACTTTACCTACCACTGCTAAATCTTGATTCCCTCGGAGTAACTACTCCCCGTCCCTCTGAAATTTCTCAACGCCCCAACAGCTTCCCGGCAATTTTTTACCGCCCCGGCCCGGCCGCCGAACCGAAACCCCACACCCCCCCCTCCCCCCCCCCCCCCCCCCCCCCCCCCCCCCCGGGGCGCCGCCGCGGCCCCTCCCCTCCGTCCACACCACACTACTACTATTCAATCGCCACTCGCTCGCGAGTTACCGCGCGACGCGCGGGACGGGAGGGAGTCAGTCAGCCAGCGAGCATCCGTCCCCTTCCTTATAAGCCCTCGTCCCACCCTCGTCCCCCTTCCCCTCTTCCTCCTCTCGCCCCCGCCGTCGCCGCCATCTGCTAGAGAGAGCGTAGGCGCCGGGCGAGTAATAAGCTGCTACCGCGCAACCCTAGCCCAACTAACACCGCCACCCTCCCGCGCCGACGCTGCTGCTGCTGCTGCAGATATGTCGTCGGGACGGTACATGGCGTACTCGCCCTCCCCGTCAACCACCCCGCACTCCCCGCGCATCTCGGGCCTCCGCGCCTCCTCCGCCGCCGTCGCCGACCAGGAGAAGTAAGCAACTAAGCTCCCCTCTTCCTCCCCCTAGCTTCGTGTCGCCTCGTGCTGTCGTGTGTGGACTAGGCTAGAGGGTGTGTGTGTTGTGGGCTAGTCGCTACAATTGGTCCCTGAGTTTGGGCGAGGTTCGACTCCGATCGTGCTGGGGAGGCCAGATTCGGGCCTTCCCCTGCGTGGATTCGGTGTCTGCCAAGGTTGCGCGGCTTGAATCTGGCCTAGGACGATGAGGTTTAGGGCTTTTTGGCATCGGATCTGATTCCCCACGACGAGATCTCTGGTTTGTGGTAAACATTGTGTCTCGTCCTAGCTTCGCTGAATTAAGCAGCACGGACGCTCACTTCGTGGTTCATTTTGCTAACCACGGCGATCGCCTTGTGATCTTGTACACTTATATCGTTTAATCTATGTGCGGGGGTTTTCCTGGTTATTTAGCAAAAAAATTACTGAGGCGAGGGGAAGCAATCTGAGTTGGTAAGGCTGGTGTGGTATATGACAGCGGTGGCACATGATGAGTATTCCCCCTTATCTTTTGCAGGTACCTTGCAGAACTGCTCGCGGAGCGCCACAAGCTGAACCCGTTCGTCCCAGTGCTCCCTCATAGCATACGGTTGCTGAATCAAGGTGAGCTCTCGTGTAATTATGCCATTTCTACCAGGATGGCATCTGTGTACTGGTCGGATTGCTACTTCTTCCACACAATTCGGAATATTCTGTTGTGATGGTGAGAATATTTGACTCTCAATGAGTCTGGTTTGTGTACCGCTTCTCTTGTTTCATTTTATTTGTATTAATTCGTTTCTTATGAGTGATTGCCCTTTTTCCTACACTCTGAAGTTGTTTTCATCTGCACTGATCTAGATTTACCACATCAATCATTCTTGTTGTGTGCATTTACTTTGTGGATATTGTTCAGCGGGATATGCTTTTATTTTGCCTTGTCGCTGCTTCTTTTTATTTAATAAAATGAGTAAAGATTATGTTTCATGATTGCTGTTTAGCTGATCTGAACACTGGTGACCCCCTCCCTTCTTGTGTAAATATTCTTTCCTTAGCTAATCATGAAGTGCCACAGCAAGTTAATATCTTTTGTGTCACTCCACCACCCTGCCTCCCTACCTACTGCTCCCCCACCTTGCCCCCTCATCATCAGCTTAGTCTAACTCTCAACCTTCGCGGCTTCGCATCCACAAATTCATGTACCTGTCTACAACACAACATGCCCAATCTTCTCTATGTGCATCACGTGCCTACCACTAGCTCAGTGTAGCTCAGCTCTAGATAAATGTCTGCACTAGCTTGGCCAAGGCTTGCTGGATTACGTTCATTTGGCCTCATTCATCAAAGTAATAAAGGCACGCTGTTTTAAGTACAAAATTGCATAGTATCTCATTTGATGACACAGCCCAATGTGTCAAGCTCATTGGTGCATTTGCAATCCTGTAATCACGTGTTCTTTGCGGCATATGCTTCTATTGGGGGTATTGTAGCGAGTCGCCATGAGGCTTTCTCTCGGAACCTTTTTTTGTGCTTGCGTGTCTATCTGCTTGGTCTAACCACATTAATGTGTTCATGGTGGTGACATTAGTTTGTCTCGTTAGCTCATTGCTTCTAGCTCTTTTGAGTTTATAGTGGACAACTGGCCATTACATCGAGTTCTTCAGTAACAGCAAAGCTTGCTCACCAGTTGAAGGAACAATTGATGTTAGTCACTGTGTTCATATGCAGCATCTCTGGGTTATTCAGTGATATGAATGTGCTTTTTTTTATTATGATGCTTTGACGAAATTTTGTCCTATTTTGACTCACATTTTGGTAAGAGGTTTCAGAGTTCAAATTAAGGCCCTGTTTGGGAAGTGGGATTTTGTAAAATTCTTAGGATTTAGCTTAAAGTTGAATTACATCCTGAAAATTCGTAAATTAACCCCCCTGGTCTAAATAACCCCAAGGCCATTGATTGGTGAGACAATAACAAAACCATTGTGGTACCTTGGGTGGCAGGGGTTTTCGATCAAGCTTCGATAGTGCATAACAGCATCTATTTCTATAAATCAAGATCAGTTATGAACTTGTGATTACTTTCCATAAGAGGTAAGATATGATTAGGTTGCATTCTGGTTAGTGAAGAAATTATTAGATTTGTTAGAGATCAATGGTTCAGGGACTAAGTAAGTCATTCACTCATGCCCATAAACGGGACAACATGTACACCATTATCATTAAGAAAGGAAATGCTTGGCCTGGTTTATAGAATTAGAGTTGTTAGTCAACTACATTTGCTTAATACCAATAGGGGGATGACCAAATAATCTTTTAACATATTAATCATATATTGACTAACTGAAATCTATCTTAATAGTTAATCATAATTTAAAGAGGTATGTCATGCACCCTTGAGCTTGACCCAATGCCCGTGACACTGGATGGCATGTCTATGAAGGCAATGCATCATATCCTTCCTTAAATCACCGGGCCTGTGGGCTGTCGGCCACATGGAAGCTTAAGCTTAGTTTGATGAACACGTGCTAACCTTTTATAGTCGTGAACACATAATAATCTTACAAAAGAGATTTAAATATTTTCCCCATGCCCTTTTCATGTTATTCTTGTTAGCTGTAATGTTGCATCTCTATTTATCTTTGTTGAGTTCTCTTTGTTCTAAATACTTGGTTCTGCTATTCATCTTTTCTACAAGCACATACTATTTGTTTAATTTTGTTAGCATATCTCCTCAGCATAAATATTATAGAGCTTTACAACTAACTATACAGATGTGCAGTTGATACTGTTATGACTCTTAGATTAGTGACTTTGCACTAACTCGTCAGGTATATATGTGCATTTGCTAATCACTAATTCTAACTGCTAACTTGTACATCTTGTTCTTGAAATTGCAATTTGAAACAGAAATTATACGTGTTTCCACACTGTTGGAGAACGCCTCCCTTTTAAATCAAAGTGGCCTTGAACATGGTAGTCCACTAACATCGGGAGGATTGTATTCAAACGGAGCAGCAACTGACATGAATGGATGGACATCAGCATTTCAATCAGAAGTATGGATACTGACCATTTAACATAACTTACTCTTGCATGTCTAATTACCAGTTTTCAAAGCTTAGATCAGGTTTTCTCTAACCGGTTCTGACACTGACGAAGCTAGACATTTGGTACCTTTTGGTTCCTATGCTAATTTATTGTTCCTGGAATCTTAACTCTGGGTTTTCAAGCCGATTTTGACACTGCCGAAGCTTTCTCGATACCACTTGGTTCTTATGCTAACTTTCTAACTTTATCATCCCTTCCAGGCATAGGGTTCAAAAGATGCCCCACTAAAATCTTCTCTCTATCGCAACTGTTGGAGTTTGGATAACATGCTAACACTAATCCACTAATTTGGCACCATATGCCAAAACTACCAATATGCTAGTTAGTTGCCATGCTAACATCAGTCTGGTAGTTGGTCACAATGTTCCTACTTATTAGGTATTTCCCTTGCTGCAGTAAGATGAGTTTGAGATGATTGTTACAGAATACTTGTGAGTATCTGAACCTTAGCTTGTCAATAAAATAAACAGCATATGACTCACATGCCCAGCAGTTGAGTACTTCATCACTGTTAAGCATAATCATGTAACAATTCTGACAGTTGTAAGTAATCTGTGGTCAACTAGTTCCTTACATTTGGCTTGAATTTTTGAACTACTTACGGCAAAAGCTACTCCAATTGTTCCCATATAAAATGTTACTAAAAATCTAAATTATCAAGCTGTAACCATTGCAGAGTTCATCTGCTTATAGCTGGCGTGGAGGTTCTCAAGGCAGCTCATCTGGACTCATTCTCAAGAAACAAATGAGGGTTGACATTCCAGTAGACAAATATCCAACAGTAAGTGTACTTTCCTATGGTACTATACTATTGTATGAATTGTTGTGTCCTCATGGTGCTTTTATGTGTATTTTTCTAGTACAATTTTGTTGGTCGCATCCTTGGTCCTAGAGGAAATTCCTTGAAGCGAGTGGAGGCAACTACTGACTGCCGTGTGCTAATAAGAGGTCGGGGCAGCATTAAAGATCCAGCTCGGGTAACTCCTGATACCATGCTTCGTAATCTCATCAATTAGATGGGCTGGCAAATCTGGTGTATTCATATTGGTTATGTATGTCAAGCAGGTTTGTGTCTCAAGCGTGACTAGGATAGAGTTGTATCATTGTCACCTTTCCTATTAACCCATGTTAGGGATGGAATCAGGGTTTTACTTTTGGTGCCGACCCCACTCTTATTTAGCTACACTGGCTATTTTCCAGGCTTCAAGCTTCTAATCGTTAACTTTCTTGATATATTGTTAGAGCTTATATTTTTTGTGTTAGGTTGGATCACCATAAAAAATTGGTCTGTTTCCAATGGGGACCATCTGCCCTTAAAGTGTTATCTTTTGCCTTTTTGCATATCTGTGTTCATTTTTTGTATTTCAGTGGACCTTACCACTTTGTTCCTGGTAATGCAGGAGGAAATGATGCGAGGGAAGCCAGGATATGAACATCTGAATGAACCCCTTCATATATTGGTTGAGGCGGAGATGCCTGTTGAAATTATTGATGCTCGTCTGATGCAAGCCCGTGAGATCCTTGAGGATCTGCTAAAGCCAATGGTGTGTATGATATTGATATCTCCTCGTAAGCTAGTTCTCTATGTCTTAAAGTTCTTCTTTTCTATTTTTCATAAGCAGGATGAGTCTCAGGACTTCTTCAAGAAGCAGCAGCTCCGTGAGCTTGCAATGCTCAATGGCACCCTTCGTGAAGAAGGGATGCAAAGATCTGGTTCCGCATCCCCTTTCCACAACAGCCTTGGAATGAAGAGGGCCAAGACAAGGGGGTAAATGGTCAAGTGTACCAAGGGAGAACCGATCATCTATCCTGAGGCTGAAACTGAGTATGCCTGTGGGTTTGCCTTCCTGGCGGCGCAAATGGTCTCGCACCGCTAGCATCGGAGTGGCCCGTACTTGATAATACATATATCTGGACTTGTGTTGGCTGCTACTGGAGAGGTTTGGTTATGGCAACATTGGATGTTCAAGCAATGTAATGGATTGTGCAAAGTTTGGTAGCAATGTGGTTTGTGTATCGCTATGGGCTCATGACTGGTTTTGATATAAGGCTTTATGCTTGTATTTGAAGTTTTGAACAATGTGGTCTAGTTATGTTATTTGGGTTTCTGAACAATTTTGTAACTAACGAACTTCTAATTAGGTATTGTACTAAATAAGCATCGTGCTTGTGTTATTTCGTTTCATTGTGAGTGTTATGTTATTCAGTTTGAATATCTCATTTTCCATTGCCAGTGCTCAGTTGAGATGATGTATCCAAAAACAATCGAAGTTCCAAGTTTGTCCCAAGTTAAACTTCTCTAACTTTGATTGAATTTATCAAAAACTTTGTCAATATCTCCGTCATAGTACGGAAATATATTGTACTAGGTGAGCTTCGCCTTGCTGCCTACATTTGTAAGAGTGGGTTCATCAATGACATGAGTTATCTGAAAATTTTAGCTAGATTACACATCCTACATAGACAGATCCATCACAAAACATGATCAAGGTTGAGGTATGTACAGATCAAAAAAAAAGGATGAGGTATTTAACTAAACAATTGAATCGATAAAAGAAATCTTACAAATTTTTGCCTACATAGAAGTTGACGAAAGTAAGCAAGGTTATTCTTCTAGCATACAAAAAATATTATTCCATGTGCATAACAAACATATATAGGATGAGACCACATTGTGTTCACTTCATTTTCGCTCCGGTCCTACTCATTTCCCATTCCTTAGCTTAGGAAGATCTCCTTTTCTCTCTTCCCTTGGTCTCCTAGGATCTTAATATATGCTGGTGGCAATCATTTATTATGTGTTGCCTGAGTGCCTGAGGCGAGGTTGGCATTAGGCAATGCTGATAAATCCAGGTGTATGCAACACAATTTATATGCCATGTGAATATGTTAGTCAATGCATGAGTATGCCATCAACATCCACATGATCACTATGTCTTCATGTCAAATGTAAAACCATTCTTTCCCTCCCTTATCTCAACCATTTAGCCCATTTCATATACCTTGACAATTTTCTGACTCTGACAATGTTCCTTACCTTCTTGAATATATCTTGGCATGTTGTATGTGCCCCTTTTACACCAAATACTTGTTTTTATGAATTCCAACATTAACCTAGGTCCTAATAGCTTATAGGTATGAAGATTAGATGCCCTCTATATTTAGCAGGAAAATAGCAGTCAAACAGGGTGATATCAACAAAATACAATGTAAAATACTGTACTGAAATCAGTGGAAACAAAGGTAATGTCAACACTAATCTTGCTGGAGCTGAAACTACAAAAGTTATTTATTGCATTGACTTAATACTGTTTTAGCTTCAAATTTTCTCATGATAGATATATAAAGAGAACATGTACCTGAATCCTTGAATCAACAAGCTGAATGGAGCCTTGCTCAATGCCCTAGCTTCAATTTGTAGATCTTGCTTAGAGTAAGAGCCCCAAAATTACGATGGAGTGAATAAAGTCAGCAACATACACAAAGTTCCATACTTCCGATTCTTTTGTTTGAGATTTGTATTGGAAGGGCAAGCTAGCAAAAGAAAAACTAAGTAATTTATGTGATTATCAAAAATACAAAGTCATTCACCCAATGACCTACACGGGCTAGCTATTATCAGGATCGTTAGAACATTCATTAAACCGAGACATTAAAATATAGGAAAAACATAGTACTCCCTCAGTCCCAAATTAAGTGAATTCACTTTGTCTAGATAAAGATGTATATATAACTAAAACATGTCTAAATACATGTGTATCTAGCCCGCAAAAAATACATGTGTATCTAGAAAAAGTTGAGACACTTATTTTGGGACTGAGGGAGTAGTAATTTGGAAGATAAAGGATGCCTCCATTTCCGACCTTGTGAGAGTGATTGTGTAATTGATTTGTTCTCCTTCCGTAAATAGTTATGAGTAATCAAGTAGAAGGAAAGATTAAGGACAAACATTTTGTAGCTAAGTGAGCGGGGCGAAAAATAACACCTTATGAACTATAAACTTCGTAATGACATTACTTACATCAACTCTTTTGCGGTATGGCAGAAAATGGGGAAAACTATACAACAAAGATGAACCGATGGTGCAATGCAAGACATGCATTTAAATAATCCTTTAAAAATATAACCCTGAAAAATAGCAGGAGCTAACACTATTAGCTATCTTATGGAGATCCTTAACAATAGGAAGGTGCAATAATTTGTAGAAGTAGACATGGAATTTGACCATCGCCGAACATATAAAGAGGAAAATCTAAACCTACAAAATTTGTTAATCGAGCCGAATGTGGTGAAAATCTGAACCCATATGTTGTTAAATGTACACCACAAAATAACAAATAAAGTGCATAAAATGAAAAGTGTAGTTTGTATACATAAGCATCTATGCTGGACTCCCCTGTATTGTTCATTAACTTATCTAAGTATATATAGAGGCTTGTGCCTTATGACCCAGGCCAAATGCATATTCAAGATACATACAACTTTATAGATAGAATATGCGTCATTTGGAGCATCATAAATTATTTCTCGTTGATATTTTCTATATCCTTTAGTTTTATATTGATGTTTTCCAAATCAGCACAAATATACGCATATAACACATGGGCATATAATAAATCATTAATTCTAAACAAATAATAATAACACAGGAAAAATTGTGTTTAAGCAACTACGGCATGACACAAATTTACATTAACAATGATTCCTCGGTTATTAGTTTTGTACAAATTCAGTCATCACCAAGGAATCCCTGCCAACATAGATCAAGCCTACATTACGACACATAGAAGAAATATTACTTCATCTTTTTTGTAGTGTAAATCTCACCATTTACTAATTCCGTCGAGGAAGGTGGTTGTAAAACTAAATGAAAGTTTGGGAAAAGGGGAAACCATAGAAACTGAAATTACCAAATCAGAAATGTAGAAATTTTGCAAGGAGGCCAAACACTATAAACCGAAAGCACCCTACAACAGCAGAAGGGTCACGATCTTTCTATTTTTCAGAGCAAGACATTGAGATATACTTAAGTCAAGAATATCAATCTATCGGCACGTTAGGAGTGCGCACTAACAAAATTTGTGTGCGTCAATGGCGGAGACACAACACTCACGCTAGGTGATGATTTTGTCGGCCTTCCAACGCGTCACCGCCTTGCCGGCCACTGGTCATCCGATCCTCCTGGCTATAATGCCTAGTACAGAGGCTGATGCAAGCGGGCCAAGAGGAAGGCTAGGAGGAGTCTGCCATAGTTCACGACAACAACAACAACTGTTCATCCTTTCTCTTCAGTCTGAGATTGGCGCACTGTCTAAAAAGTGCAGTTAGATTACAACGAAAGCACCGCCTAGCTGGCACGCTCCAGAACAGCACCCAGGCCCCAACAAAATGAGCCCTACACAATGCCGCCGAAAAATATGGTACCTAGGAAAGAATGGAGCGAAGAAATCACCGCCAGAGACAAGATCTAATTTCAAGGTGAGGCGAAGGCCCAGAGATAACCAAAAAAACCGTCCCCCACAGAATCAACAACCAGCTCCTACACGCAACAGCCCAATCAAAATGATGAGATAACTAAACAAAAGATAAGAGAATAAAAAAAGAAGTCAAAATCAAAAAGAAAACAACACTGGGATCAACCATGAAGAACATATCTTGAAGACCCCGAACGGCCAGGTATGAGAAGCCACGGTGGCACCCACTAGAGAGATGGCTGTCCACAACCACGACCAATGTGAGGACCATGAGACGCTGAGAGAGATCCACCGGCGGCAACAACCACCACCCTTACTAGTCAAAGCCACGAAAAACCTAGGAAAAGGAACCCAACAGTGATCGGGCCAGACATCCCCAGAGCGAATGCGTGGGCAGGCCGAGTCGCCCGGTCCACCGTCCTTCCGCAAGGTCCCCACCATCAAAACGCAATGTACCTAAAATACAAACACCCAAGCCCACGTGCAGCGGCGGAAATAGAACATGCCCACATGCAGAGACCAAAGAACGGCAACCCGCGCCCACAGGTGCCCTTAGCGCATGGTGACGACCACGCTTAAGTAATTAAATAATGATAACATCTATAAAACTTAATTTTGTAGATCTTCATATATTTTTCACAAACTTATTTTTTTTAAAGAGAAGCAAAAGATCTGCCTTAATTCATTGAAAGAGAAGCAGCAAATGTCAGAAGATGTTATGGCCAAAGGCTACAGACCTAAAATAAAAGAACAGAAAAATGACTAATCTCCTTATAGTAAGTGACCCAAATGGTTGGCTCTCATAACTAGGGGTGGGCATAAAAACCCGAAACATAACACTAAAATCGAACTAACTAGAGTGAAAACCGAATACACCAAAACCGAATAACCGAGACTAATTTCGGTTCATAAACAATGGTGGCCAGAGTTTGGTTTATTGGTTTAAACCGAACAACAAACCAAATTTTCAGATAACCGAATTATCGGTTAACTAAAACACCGAATTAATTTTGGTTGTAGTTTACTATTATCCGAATTATAAAAAACTGAAAAAGTGAATCAAAATTTCAGCTAAAACCGAATGCTCGGTCCTACCAGCAATGCTCCAAGAGCTCGCCTCTAGCTTAATACGATCAAACACCACTCTGGACAAAGTAATCTTATTATTGAATACTCTATTGTTGCACTCATTTCAAAGCACCTAGGACACTAACATCAAAATGGATGCTATCTCTTTCCTCCTCCTGGGATGGCGGTGAACAATACGAAGCCACCAAGAATTTACATAATTGAAAGTACCCCATTTGGAAGGCTCGAAATCATGAAGGCTAGGCCACCCTTTGACCATGTCTCAAATCCTTTTGGAAAACAGGCCACCCTTTGACCATGTCTCAAATCCTTTTGGAAAACCGACACTGGAAGAGAAGATAAGACGCCGACTCAGGCACCATATTACAAAAATGGCAATTGCCACAATTAGGCCATCCTCATTTTTGAAGATGGTTTGCCGTCCACACCTAGTTTTGAATGGTGAGCCAAGAGAAGAATTTGTATTTGGGGGTGTCCAATTCTTCCAAATGGTGTAACTTGTGTCTGTATGAATTAAAACCCGAGAATTGCGCCTTGTAAGTGGAGGCTAAAGAGTAGGAGCCCAAGGCGGTGAGATTCCAAGTAACTGACTCACGGATATCATCATTGAGATGAACTTGCGAGGTAAAGTATCAAAGACGCACAGACACCCCAAGATGCTGGAATCCCATTGGAGATGTCAATTTGTTGCACCCATGCATTGTCGCAAATGGCGACACGTACCACCCACTTTTTCTTCTAAGAAAGAAGGCACAATGGTTTTGGGAATGATCCCATCAGCCCAAGGCGCATCCCAAAAAGGGGACATCCTTCCATCCCCAATAGTGACCTTTGTCATTGCATAAAAGAACCCCATATCCTCCTTGGTGCAAGGAAGCTCGGTACCCACCCAAGCACCATCTGGCTCTGTCCATTCAAGCCATGGCCAACAGAGACGCAAATCACAGGAGACTATTTTCGAGTTGAGGACACCAAGCCCACCAAACGAAGTGGGACGACACATAGCATTCCAATTAATTTTGCATTTTCCATCGATACCTTTATCGGTTCTGGCCCAAAGCCAAGCACTGATCAACTTTTGAATGGCAATAAGAAACTCAACCATGACGCCTAGTGATGAGTGCATTTTTTCAGCATGTTTACCTTGTGTTTTTTGCATGAGTAGTGATAGGATTTTAGTATTTTACTACGCTCACGCACACCTTTTATGCTTGTTTCACCAGGATCCAAGTTTTAAAGGAGTTGATGGACAAATCAATTGAAACAACCATTTATGGACACAAATATGCTAATTAGAAGCCATAAAAGCCATCCAAACAACTATTCACGCACCTGGGAGGAAAGCCAAGGAGAAAACAATTCAAAAGAGGCGATCAGATGTTTTAACAACTGTCAGTACCTATGGGGCCTGCCCGTAACATCCGCACGTACCATGTGCCATTAAAGCCGCTGCCTCAAATACTTTCACCCAATGTAGATGGATCTAAGATCCAACATACAAAGATACCACAACTCATAGCAACCTCACCTCCAGAAGGGAACTGGAAGGGGGATAAGCAGAAAGGCATCGATCCTCACAACTACAAAGATCATTAGAGGCCTAGGCATCATCCTCATCATCAATCGCTGCATTTCCATCTCCATCATCATCACCATACCCTATATCTCATATTACATTCATCTTGTTGTAATTCCTAAACCTTATTGTGGATTCACACAAGTATTCATCCATTCATTTGTACTCCATTCATATTACTATGATGATGTCGATTGCCTCTATGTGTGAGTAGTTCCTTTTTTCTTGGGGATACGGACAAACCCTAGAAACATTATGTATTGAAGAGATCTATAACTTTGGTTTATGAGTATGTATTGATTAACTCTCTTGATGTTATGTGAATGTGCACCACACAACAATTGTCTTTGGAACTTGAGAGGAAATTACCGTGGACATGTGGTGGTGTTGGAGGTGTTAAGTGACATGTCATACTAGATCATCATTCATGTGGTCAAGGGGGATAGAGGGGACTCACAAAGCTAAGCTCATGAACATGGGGTTAAACCTTAATTGCACGGGATCATGGTGGCTGGCCTTTGATCACTACTATGGTTATGTAGGATGAAATAGCAGATGGCTAGTCTGTGATCATCTTATATTTGGAGCTTCTCCCATACATACTAATGGGAATATGCCCAAGAGGCAATAATGAAGTTATTATTATATTCAATGTTCATGATAAGTGTTTATTCTCCATGGTATAAATGTATGTACCGGAAACTAAATATATGTGTGGATATATAAACAACAATGTGTCCCTAGTAAACCTCTTCTAGACTAGTTCATTAGTCAAGTGATGGTCAAGGTTTCCTAGCCAAGTAGCCATGGACATGTAATGTCACTTGATAAAGGGATCATATCATTAGGAGAATGATGTGATGGATATGCCCCATAATAAGCATAGTCATTGATCGTGTCACTAAGTTTGATTGCTATAGCTTTCATAAATTTGAAGTACTATTTCCTTAGACAATGAGATTGTGTTACTCCCTAGTACTGGAGGAATGCCTTGTCGACATCAAATGCCACTTCATCATTGGGTGATTATAAAGATGGATTTCAGGTATATATGTTTATTTGCATGAATCAAGATTGGGATTTGTCCCTCCAAGTTATGGAGAGATATCTCTAGGCCCTCTCGGTAATGTAGCATCCTAAAGCTTGCAAGAATGTGACTAATGTGTTTAGTCACGGAGATCCTATATTATGGAACAAGTAAAGAGAACTTGCCATTAACAAGATTGAACTAGGTATGTCGATATTGATGATCAAATCTTGGGCAAGTAATATATTGTGAGACAAAGGGAATCAAATACAAAATTAATTGAATCCTCGACATCATGGTTCAACTGATAATATAACTTCATTGAATATGTGGGAACCAATATGGACACCCGGTCCCGCTATTGGTTATTGATCGGAGAGGTGTCTCGATCATGTCTACACGTTCTCGAACCCATAGGGTAACACACTTAACACTTCGATGCCGCTAGGGCTCATATAGATAATAGATGGTGTAATCAAATGTTGTTTCAGAGTCTCATATGAGATCCTAGACATTACGAAGAGAATTTCCCGAGGATAAATAAAAACATATGGGAAAGTGTTTCTGGGTTATTGGAAAAGTTCAGGATTTTTTGGTATTATACCAGAGGTTCTAGAATATTATGGAGGGTCCCATAGTTGGGCCCACATGTCCCAGACAACCCATATGGACCGATGGGTGTCACATAGGCCCACATAGGCCAGGTGCACTAACAAGGGCTAACCTCAGCAATGCCCATAGTTATGGACTTTCACGGAAAAGAGAACACTAGGGATTTAGTCGGATGTCAGGCAAACAGGGGAGTCGAAGTCGCCTGATTATTGGTGGACAAAGATATTATAGATTGCTTGGGAGTTTTCCGATACCTCCTTGTAGGCTTCTCCCGTCCTATACATAATAGGTTGGGTCTCAAAGCTGTATACAGATAGGTTACATATTCATGATTACAACATCAACATAACGTCGGTTCTAATTTCCTTATCTAATACAACTATAACTTCCATCGGATGTTTTCTTGGGCCTTCATCTTGAGTCTTCATGGGCCGTGAGTCTTTATACAACCAGAGTAACAAAACATAAGCACCCGAATAATTATACCCATGTCAGTAGCCCCCGAGACTGTATCCAAATCATAGATTATGGTTGAGTCTCAAAGATGTTTTTAGTATGATTTGAGATTTTATGAAATGTCTTTATTTTTCTAGTTTTATAGTTTTATAGGCCTGATGCATCCGGCGGATCAGGAATCAGTTAACTGTTCCTGGGCAAAAATACTATAGACCTACATCAAATTCAAGTCCCGCCTGAACTCAGAATTTTAACTAGCGTAACTCAGTTCAAGCTGCTGAGGTCTTATCGAATATTAGTGGCAGAACGCATTCTTGTGCGATTACCCGGCCACATAGGATGAATCCCGGGGTCTTATTTTCATGTCGGGGACACGACATTCGGATTTTTATTGCATCGGGCGCGATCCGAGAGTTTTGTATAAATTTTTATCAACTGCCTTGTCTGGCTATAGGAATTGCTAAAGTTTATCAGCTTTTTATTTTGTCGGGTGGTTTTACAGAATCTCCCGACGGGAGTAACCTTTTGAGGATACACTGAAGTAAAAATCACAGGCTTTTAATATTTTTATAGGTCGCAATTGTTTGACCTTACATGCATAATATAATTTTCTATCGGGTGCGCGCCAGCGCTCCCTATGGGAGTAACCCCCGAGGCTATGTTCGGATGTCTGTATCTGGACATAGGCTCACAATTTTTTGTTAGCTTCATTAGAGCAATGCTAGCAAATTTTCTAAATGCCTTTATAAAAAACCCTTGTTTTGTGGGTCAAGAAAACAATAAAGAAATCAGAGTATGGAGAACTTATCTTTTATTTATAATCTGAAGCCGAAGATACATGGTTTGGCGGGTACGCCTGGCCATTGACCTTTGTTGAATAATATTCTGGCTAAGAAGCTAGGCCGTAGGCCTTATTGTAACTTAAATTGCGATAAAACATAAATTCTAAGCGTAAAAATGCCGTAGTTGTGCGACGTTCCATGGATTTGAGTACTTGACTCCTTTCTTCTTGTCTTGAAGCCGATATGCTCCTCCGGGGATAACTTCTATAATGCTGTAAGGCCCTTCCCAAGGTGATTCCAATTTACTGTGTCCATCTTGCTTGAGGCGAAGAACTAGCTCTCCTACAACGAAGGACCTAGGACGCAATCGTTGGCTATGGTAGTTGCACAAGTTCTGCTGATATACAGTGGCCTAAAATGTTGCAAACATATCTATAATTTTTGATGTTCCATGCTTGTTTTATATCTACTTTCTTATGTTTTGTCCACACTTTGGAGTATTTTTACACCTTTTCTGGACCTAACCTATTAACAAGATGTCACAGTGCCAGTTGCCTATTTTCTACTGTTTTTGGTTTCAGAAAAGCTAGTAAGGAAATATTCTCGGAATTGGACCAGACAAAAGCCCAAGTCAATATTTCACTAGAAGGAATACAGAGTCCGGAGGGGAGACGATGAGGGGAGCCAAGGTGGCCACACCCTAGGGTGGCGCGACCAGCCCTAGCCGTGCCACCAAGGGGTGTGGGCCCCCTGGTACTCCACCGACCTTGTCCCTTCGCCTATATATTGCCTCTGGGACAAAAACCCTAAGTACTCGATCAAAAATTCCACGAAAGAGTCTGTAGCCGCCATCTCTATCTCTAGATTGGGAGGGATCTGAAGCTCTTCCTAGCACCCTGCCGGAGGGGAGAGATCACCCTGGAGGCCTTCTTCATCACCATGACTGCCTCCGGTGTGATGCGTGAGTAGTTCATCCCTGGACTACGGGTCCATATAGTAGCTAGATGGTTGGTTCTCCTCCTTTGTGCTACCGTGTTTAGATCTTGTGAGCTCCGTTCATGATTAAGATCATCTATTTGTAATCTACATGTTGTGTTTGCGGGGATCCGATAGATATTGAGATGCTATTTTAGATTGATTATTGATTCTATCATATCTATGTTATTTTTGATCTTGCATGCTTTCCGTTGTTAGTAGCTATCTTGGCCGAGTAGATGCTAGCAACTCCAAGAAGGAGTATTTATGCTCGATAGTGGGTTCATGCCTCTAGGAATCTGGGGAAGTGACAGAAATATCTAAGGTACTAGATGTGCTATTGCTACTAGGGAGAAAAGAGCAATCCTTTGTTCATAGAACAATCGTATTGTTTACTTTACACACTTTGCTTAATGCAATTATCTATTGCTTGCAACTTAATACTGGAGGGGGTTCGGATGATAACCTGAAGGTGGATTATTAGTCATAGATGCAGTTGGATTACGGCCTATGTATAATGTTGTAATGCCCAATCAAATCTCATAGGAGTCAAGATGATTAGTATATACATGTATGCTTTCTCGATGTCTGTCAATTGCCCCGCTGTAATTTGTTCACCCAACATGTCATCTATCTTAAGGAGAATCACCGCTAGTGAATTATGGACCCGGGTCCATTCTTTTACCATCAATCTACAAATCTATTTACTGTTTTTGGTTTACTTTCTGCAAGCAATTACTATCTTCCACACAATATGTTTAATCCTTTGTTTTCAGCAAAACCGGTGAGATTGACAACCTCACTGTAAGTTGGGGGCAAAGTTCTGTGGTTGTGTTGTGTAGGATTCCAAGTTGGAAACAACACCTTGGAGGTGTTTCCTTGCTCCTACTAGTTCAATAACATTGGTTTCATAACTGAGGGAAAACTTGCTGCTGTGCTCATCATACCTTCCTCTTGGGGTTCCCCAACGAGCTCGATGTGTTGAGCCGATCATCAAGCTCTTTTCTAGCGCCGTTGCCGGGGAGTCAAGGACATCTTCACAAGGGGAGTCCCTCACAACCAATCTCTTTACTTTGTTTTTTTGTTTTGCTTAGTTTATTTTTGCTTTGTTTGCTTGTTTCTTTCTATCAAAAACACAAAAAAATCTAGTTCCTATTATAGTTGTTATTTCTGTTGATCTATTATTATCTTGCTTTATCATGCTTTCTATCAATGGTGGGTTTATTTGAAACTAGATCTTATTGGCAAGATGAGTTCATGGAACGACAAAAATATTATGAGGAACACCACTTGTCAAAAAAAGGGAAACTCTTATGGGAACAAATTGATAAATTATGTACCATTGCTAGAAACATGTGCTCTACTTATAATGTTACTTATTGCTTTGATAAATCTTGTTGCTGTAGGAGGTATAAACACCTCCCTTTTCAATGTGAGTATAATGATGATGTTACCATATCTTCTTATGTTAAGGGAAATTATGACTTTTATGATGTGGAACAAATTGAAGAATTTATTACTTGGAAGGGTGCATTCTAACTTTCTTATTTGCTTGAAAATACTGATGATGCACCTTATAAATATGAGGTTTATGATATACTTAAATTTTCTTTGATAATTACAAGGTAGAGAATGGATATATTCCTGAATATCTTAATAGATGCTCTCCACCAACGGAAGAGACTAATGCCTTGCATGAGCCTATGGAAGAAGAAATTGCTGAAACTGGAAGCTCATTGGATGAAAAAGAAGAGGAGAGTGATGATCAACAGGAGGAAGAATGGATCTACCCATCCCTACCTTCTAATGAGAGTAACTCTTTACCCATTACATTATTTAATTATCCTCCATGCTTACCAAAGGAGGATGAATGTGATGTTCCTATGGATTCTTTTGATTTTTTTTATAATAAAGCTCTAGATGATGGTCCTATATTGGTTGATAATATTAATTGTACTACTATTGAAAATAAGATTGATCAGTCATCTTGTTATAAAATTATTGAAAGTGGGTCTGAAGGTTTTAATCCCACTATTTTTGAGCTTGATAAAAATTATGTGTTTGTAGATCATGAAAAGCATGCTTTATGTGATAGTTATATTGTTGAGTTTATTCATGAGGCTACTGAAAATTATTATGAGAGAGGAAAATATGATTGTAAAAGTTTTCATGGTACTGAAACACCTCTCTATTTGCTGAAAGTTTTGAAGTTACTCTCGTTTTATCTTCCTATGCCTGTCACTTTGTTCTTTGTGAATTTATTTGCGTATAAGATTCCTATGAATAGTAAGTGGGTTAGACTTAAATGTGTTTTGAATTTGATTCTTGATGCTCTCTTTTACTTCGATTCATATTTCTTATGTGAGCATCATCGAAATTCTTATGCCTAGCTCAAAGGCGTTAAAGAAAAGCACTTATTGGGAAATAACCCAAATTTCCTTAGGAGTATTTTGTTGAGTCTTGGAAGTTATTACCTATGTAATAAACGCTCCTTATCATTTTTGTGTGGTTTTTGTGCCAAGAGTAACCTCTAATGAGGGAGAAGAAAGATTTGGGAAAGTTGCTGTCCCGAAACAGATTTTTTGTGCTTCGCTGTAAAAATTCGTGAAAAATCTTTGTACGTCGGTTTGAGCTGTAAATTTTTGTGCTTCTGCCCTAGGTTGTTATCCAACTTTCGTTAGTTCAACACTTTCCGATTTGAGCAACAAAAAGTCTTCGAAAAAATTGTTTTTACCTGCTGGTCTGTTTTGACAGATTTCTGCTATTATTTGCATTTGCCTCGTAATCTCTTTCTCTTTGAGTTCTCTTTGATCATTTGAAATTTTTAAAGGAAGTGCTACAGTAGCTTTTGTTTTAATGGAAGTTTTATTTGTATTGGAACTGAACCAAAAGACTTATTATCTTGAGTACACTAATGTTGCTAATGAAGATTGTGTGAAGTTTTGTATGAAGGAAATTTTAAAGTGTAGGAAAGAGTAATGTGATAAGATGAAGTATGAAAAAAATCTCAAGCTTGGGGATGCCACCCGTGTCACCCCAAGAAATATTCAAGAAGTACAAGCATCAAAGCTTGGGGATGCCCAAGGCATCCTAACATGGGTATACCCTACAGGTACTCGAGTTTGGTATATACGGTCCAGATACGGCAGAAGCCCACGGCGTTGCCAAGGCTCAATGCGGAATTCAGGTGACCCACAGACTCTTCGATTGCTTGCAAGACAAGAAGAAGCTTAAGATAGAAAGTTCAAAGGGCGAACCCTAATCTGTAACCAACTCGACCTGCTACCCGAGACCTAGCCTATCAATATAAAGGCTAGGAGGGGGCGGCGAGGAGGATATTCACAACCCTAGTTTCCACAACTCTCGCTAGATTGCATCTACGCGCCCCTGTAATCTTCGATTCCTTCGTTAATTCCAAGAGCAGACAAGCAGGAGTAGGGACCTCTACGAGGCCTGAACCTGGGTCAACCTTGCGTCCCTGTGTGCTTGTTTGCTAGCCGATTGATGCCTCCATCGCTTCCTCCTTCTCCAAAACCCAAGTCCATAACAATGGGCATTGACGAGTTAAACCCTCGTCAATTGGCGCCGTCTGTGGGAACTGGGAGTGCTGATGTCACGGCTTCTTCGGCCCCATCAATCGCGATCTACAACTCTGCAACAACAGAGATTCGCGAGCTCTTCGGCGCGTTCGACTCCACCGTCCACACGCTAGCCACTCACCCGGCTTTTGAGTCCATGGGCGATGGAATCAGCCTGACGATTGGGAGCTTCCGCTTCCAGGTTGGCCAACTGGGCATGCTTCCCATGCCTGACCAGCCAACGGCACCCACGATTGCTCCAGCATCATGGTTCCCGCCACCAATCGGCACCCTCAGCGAGCTCAACACCTCAGCAACAGCTGGGAATACGGACAACGACAACAGTCGCGAATCCGATCTAGGTGACCTGGCCACAGAAGATGGAGCATACGGCTCCGGATCTAAAAGTTGTGGGAGCAACAGTTTCCCTAACCACTTCATGTGCGCCGTCATCAACGCGGGCGACACCGGCGTCAATCGCGAAAACACTGGCACCGGATCTGGCACCGGACCACCCAACGGCGGTATACCCAATGGTGGCATACCAGTCGCAAACGGAAGCCCCACCAACAGTGGCAACATCGTGCCCGTCAACAATGGGATGGGAGGTGAACCGTCACTCACGGCGAATGAGAACACCGGCGAGCGCATGCTGATCAAGCTCAACGACAACGAGTGGGCCCACTATCGTGAAGCTCTACGAGGCAATCCTCTACCCCCCAACACACCGCAGGACATGCTGATGGGCTACCATTGGCTGCTAAAGGAGGAATTCAAATACCAGCAGCATGTGATCGTGCAACTCGAAGCGCGCAGAAAGGCGGCGGACGAGTCGAGTCTTCGACGAGCTGGGCTCTCCTCCCACAGAGGATCCTCCTCCAAAGGCAACGAGTACTTGGCCAACAAGAGGCGATCTCGACTGGCCCACCTCACCGAGAAATAACGCGTAGAAGCTGCGAAAGTCCTCGACTTTAGCTCTATGACGGTGGATACGTGGGGCAACGTGCTCCCAAAAACGCTGCAAGCCGCGGTGACGGCGGCTACCATGTACCTCCTCAACAACCAGCCATCGACTGGAGATCCGCGAGCTGCCATGCACCGATCTATGATCGCGGGCCTGGGGCTAATCGAGGCCGTCCTCGACAAAGAACCAACACCAGAGCCGAAGAAAAGCAAGGCTCTGGATAAGTACTACTCGTACTCCTCCAGTGACGACAGTCACGATCTTTCATGGCGACGTTGCTCATGGCGGCATGACCACGACTACGACGCGCGTGATGACATCACGCAGCGCAAAGTCGACAAGATGCAGGCAAGGCGTGCTCGTTCGACTGACTCGGAAGAGGACGAGACTGAGCTCTGCGGAGCCAGATGCTTCAGCAGGGCCATCAGACAGAAGCGAATGCCTAAGGGGTTCAAGCTCTCGTCGGAGAACCCAAAATTTGACGGCCTGTAGGACCCGAAAATCTGGTTGGAGGACCACATCTCCTCCGTTAGGCTACATGGCGAGAGTCGAATCACGGCCATGCAATGCCTGCAGCTACAACTGCAGGGCGCCGCTCGCGAATGGCTCAACAACCTCTCGCGCGGATCCATTCGCAGCTGGGAAGAGCTGGTCTACAGCTTTGTGCGCAACTTCAAGGGCACTTACAAAAGGCCCGCATCAATCGAGGAACTGAGAAGCTGCCAGCAAAGATATGGAGTCTCGCTGCGCTCGTACATCCAGAGGTGGTCCATCATTAAGAACTCCACGGAAAACATCTCGGAGGACCGCACAATCGACACATTCAATGGCGGCGTTTGCCGTATAGAGCTCAGGGAGGAGCTAGGCTGTTCGAAGCCCAAAACAATCGACCACCTGATGGAAATCGTGAATCGGTGGGCTGACAGAGAAGACTCGGTGAAAAACCGTACCTACTCCGATGACGACGACCTCGGGCACAGACGCGACCGCCGAAGCAAACGTCGAATGCGTGTCTACGCTGACAAACGCGACGACAACTGCAACAATGGATATCGCAGTGGTGGATACCGCGACAGCGGAAAAACCACGCAGGTGTGGCAGCACCGCACTCGCAAAGAGGCACCCGCAATATCTATCGAGGAAAAATTGTCCGGACCATGCAATGTACACTTCTACATCGACAAGCATGATCGCAAGAAGAAATCCAACCACCTTCTTAAGGACTGCCGCGAGTTTCTGAAACTCCACGAGGGTCTGGCTCGGATGAATTGTGACGCGGTCAATAGGGGCTATGGAGCCGCCCTAGGCGCTGTGCACATGGAGCTCCTCCACGACCGCCCATACCACCACCACCTGCGGCCGTGCTGGTCCAGCATCATGGAGGCGAGCTATACCCACGAGCCGTGGGTAACATGGGTATGATCCAAAAAAGGGTGTCCCTCAAATCGAGTGCAGAAGGCCATCACTCGCCAAGTTAATCTGGCGATAAACTCTCCACCCTCCACCACTGAGTACCTCAGCGGAAGCGACTCCTGCATCACCTTCGACAGGCGCGATCACCCATGCCAAGTTCCTCGTCCAGGCCACTGTCCCCTCGTACTCGAGGCGTAGATCGGGGGCTTTGATATGAGTCGCGTCTTCATGGACGGCAGCAACAGCATTAACCTCATGTTCGTGAGTACCTTGCGTGCGATGAGGATCCCTCTGACTTGTCTGGAAGTTTCAGACACGATGTTCCATGGCATCGTCCTAGGGAAGGGCATATATCCCCTGGGCAAAATCAACCTCGACGTCATCTTCGGCACGCCGCAAAACTTTCGGCGAGAGCGCATTGACTTTGAGGTCATCGACTGGCCCTCGCAATACCACTACATCCTCGGACGTGTCGCGTTCACTAGGTTCATGGCAGTACCGCACTACGCCTACCTGCAAATGAAAATGCTAGGTCCAAACGACGTAATCACACTCAATGGCAACTTCTAGAGGTCAAGCTGCGACAGGGAATTCAACAGAATCTCTCAGTCCTTCAGCATGCAGGAGGAACTCGCAAGTTGAAGGAGTCGACAGGCAACAGTCTGCCCCCCCTGAGCAGGCCAAGTTCACCTGACCTGTCCTTCGACTTGTCGGTGCACACGAAGAAAGTCCAGGTCCACCCAACGGACCTGACCAAGACGACCCTCATCGCCAACAACTTGAGTTCCGCATAGGAACTCACGCTCATTGAATTCCTCCGTGAGCACTAGAAGATCTTCGCCTGGTGTCCAGCGGACATGCCAGGAGTTCCCAGGGAATTCGCCGAGCACTCACTCAACGTGAATCCAGACGCAAGGCCAGTCAAGCAAACAATTTGGTGACTGTCTGAACCAAGAGCAAAAGCAGTCGGAATGGAGATCAACAGACTCCTCGACACAAACTTCATACGCGATATCAAGGAAAGCACCTGGCTCGCTAACACAGTGCTTGTGCCTAAAAAAAGACGCGGATATCCTGCGGATGTGCGTGGACTTCACCTCCTTGAATAAGCACTGCCCAAAGGATCACTTCCCGTTGCCACGAATCGACCAAATCATCGACTGTACCGCGGGATGTGAGCGCCTCTGCTTCCTCGACGCCTACTCAGGCTACAATCAGATTCGAATGAAGGAGGAGGACAAGGAGAAAACGGCGTGTTCTGCTACAACATGATGCCCTTCGGGCTAAAAACACAGGAGCCACCTATCAGCGGTGCATGCAGGCTTGCCTCAAGAACCAACTTAGTTGCAACATCCAAGTCTATGTTGACGACATCATCATCAAAACCAAAGAGGAAGCCTCGCTAATCGATGATCTACGCGAGACCTTTGCCAACCTCGACCGCTACCGGATCAAGCTCAATCCAGACAAATGCGCCTTCGGCTTGCCATCTAGGCAGTTACTCGGGTATCTCATCTCTGCGAGAGGGATTGAGGCAAACCCGAAGAAAATAAAGGCCATACTGGCCATGGAGAAGCCGAAGAACGTAAAAGGTGTCTAGCAGCTTACTGGGCGAATCACGACGCTCAGTCGATTCATCAGTCGAATGGGCAAAATTGCACTGCCGTTCTACCAACTCCTCCGTAAAACTAACAAGTTTGAGTGGACAGACAAGGCGCAAGAATCATTCGAAGATCTCAAGCGTCTACTATCCACCTCGCCAGTACTAGTGACTCCACGCGAAAAGGAGCCACTACTGCTCTACATCTCCGCCACCAACCAGGTGGTCAGCACGGTGCTCGTGGTGGAACAAGCCGAAGAAAACAAGGTCCACGGGGTCCAGCGCCCAGTATACTACCTCAGCGAGGTGCTCACGCCAACAAAACAGCGGTACCTGCACTACCAGAAGCTAGCGTATGACGTCTTCATGACAGCTAGGCGACTGCGCTGCTACTTCTAGGAGCACCCAATCGTGGTGGTAAACGACGCCCCGCTCGGGCACATACTCAATAATCCTGATGCCACTAGACGAGTCGTGCTCTAGGGAATCGAACTGTCTCCATGAGACATCACATACGAGAAGCGCGATGCAATCAAGTCGCAAGTTCTCCCGGACTTTCTCGTGCACTGGATGCAGAACCAGCTCCCCGACAAACCAGATATGTCCTATCTTTGAACAATACACTTCGACGGGTCCAAGCGAAAGGACCGTGCTGGCGCAGGTGTCATACTGACATCGCCCCAAGGAGACAAGATGAAATACATTCTGCGAATGCATTTCACCGCCTCCAATAACGAAGCTGAGTATGAAGCCCTAATCCATGGGATGCGGATGGCGAAAGCCTGTGGTGCCAAAAGGCTCATCATCTACGGTGACTCCAAACTGGTAGTCAACCAAACGATGCACGAGTGCGACGCACTGAGCGACAACATGATTGCCTATTGCGACCTCTATGACACACTAGAAGGAGACTTCGACGGCTATGAGCTGCGACATGTGGGTCGCAAAAGCAATGAAGAGGCGGATCTACTCGCCAATATCGGCTCCACCTGCTCCCCCATACCACCTGGGGTATTTCTCGAGTGCATCTGCGAACGCTCCATCAAGCCCAAGGCTCCAGAGAAGAAAGCAAGCATGTCAACAGACTCGGGGGCTACACCACCCAATGAGCCAATGGCACTTGACGACTTGGAGCTCGATACAAGACTCGAAGGACCAATGGGCGTCATGATGATCGAGCCATCTTGGACACAACCCTACATCACATATTTACTCAACAAGAGGGTGCCAGATGATCCGACTGATGCGCGACACATCGCGCAACAATCCAAGGCATTCGCCCTCATCAACGGCGAACTATACAAGCGCAACATCATGGGAGTACTTCAACGGTGCATCTAGGGGACGGAAGGGCCGTCCTCCTCGACATCCACGAAGGCACTTGCGGGCACCATGCTGGCAGTCGCACCCTTGTTGCCAAAGCTCTACGAGTTGGATTCTACTGGCCCATGGCCACGCGCGACGCCAAGGACATCGTCCAGCGCTACAATGCTTGCCAGCGATTCGCAGACAAACCTCACACACCCGGCGTGGAACTCAGGCCAATACCATTGGCTTGGCCCTTCACGCAATGGGGACTCGACATGGTCGGCAAGCTCCCAAAATCCTCACGAGGAGGTTACGTCTACCTCTTGGTTGAAGTCGACAAATTCACCAAGCAGATTGAAGCCATGCCGGTGACAAATCAATTAGGGGCCAGCGCTGTCAAGTTCTCTGAGTCCATTGTCTACCGCTTTGGAGTGCCACACAACATCATCATGGACAATGGGACGAACTTCACCTCTAAGGTGTTCAGGAATTCTGCGAAAACCTAGGAATCAACATAAGCTACGCCTTAATGGCTCATCCATAGCCCAACGGTCAAGTCGAAAAGGCCAATGGCCTCGTCTGCGGTGGAATCAAGAAGCGACTCCTTCGACCACTCGAGCAAGCCGCTGGATGCTGGCCAGACGAGCTGCAATCTGTACTTTGGAGCCTACGCACGACTCCAAACAGTGCCACGGGATACACTCCATTCTTCATGGTGCACGGTGCTGAAGCGGTGCTACCCGCAGAGGTACGCTACAAAGGCCCACGGGTGGCCGCTTACAGCAAGCAGGAGTCAACTCTTGCACTCGAAGACTCCATCGACCTCCTTGACGAGGCACGGGAAATTGCAGCGGAGAGATCAACGATCTACCAGCAGAGCCTCCGCAACTACCACAACAGAAGGCTATGCCCTAGATCCTTCGTCGAAGGAGACCTGGTCCTGCGACTAAAGCAACAAGGTCATCTCAAGCTCGAGTCCCCTTGGGAAGGACCTTACGTGATTACAAAAGTAATCCCAGGTGGCGCCTATCGCCTTAAAGTTTTCGAGACAGGAGTCGCGTACTCCAACCCCTGGAACGTCGCGCAGCTGCGTCACTTCTACCCCTAGTCGTTTTTACATTACAAATAAGGCTATTCAGTCAGGCTACTTAGCCACACATTGTACCTCGTACTATTCTGCGAATAAATAAAGCTAAGTGTCCCAAAACTCTGTGTTTTTCCTTATTTTCTTGCAATTTTATCAGTCGGGGGATGCGCCACCCTTTACACCCTCGTTCTACGAACAAATCGCAGTATCCTGAGTAGCTGACACAACACCAATCGAACCCTTGATAAAACACGAACCCAGTTGCAACGCACCTGACAGGTTGGCAAGGTGCTGAGATAAACACAAGTCAAGCTAACGAAAGGGAACTACAGAGTGCAATACACTCGCAAAACATGCAAGCTAGCAAGCTCTTCACATATCAATGGGTATTAATTATACCCAACGTAATCATATGAACTTTACAACACTCATACATCTATGTGCAGGATACAAACTACGCTACTGCTGCAGAAGATGAACATTCGTCTGCTCTTCAAAGAAGTCGACGATGTCTTCTGCTGGCTGGTCAACCGCCTGGTAGTTCGGCACCATGTTCCAGGTCATCCCTTCTGGCGGTGGCGGTGGTCCAGCAGCAACGGATGCCATGTCCACATCTGGTCAGTGCAGTCGCACCATCGATAAGGTAGCTTTCGCACCTGCGACCAATTGCTGATGAGTGCACTCGTGCACCACGCTTAAATCTTGAAACTTCGTGAAAAGGGCCAACAGGCTTGAAGGGACAACATCCAGCGGAAACATCGTCTGGTAAATGTGTCTGAGGCACGACTGTGCCTTCTTCAAGCATTGAAGCACTCGAGAAGAACGATCCTGCAGGGTTGCCAATGCAATGGCATGGTCGTGGTCCACCCAAAAGTACCCACTCGCCTGAAGCTGCTCTTGGGTCAAGTTATTCATTCGAATGGCCACCCGATCCTTCTCATCCTGTGGATGACGAGTGCTAACAACTACACCAAGCAAACAGGAAAGTGTGAAGACAAGGCATCACCGTGACTGACTAAAAGAAAAGATGAGAAGGCAGAAAGCTAACATTTGAACTGCTCATTCAACTGCGCCTCTTCCTCCAAGAGATACTTCTCGCGAGCAGTGGCCTTCTCCGCCTTCGACTTCCACACATCCACACTACCGCAGATGATGGGCCCCTCACGCTCCAATTGCTTAATGCAATCGTGCAATCGCTAAAGTAACGACAATTCCTCCACCTTTGAGCGCGGCTGCGCCAAGGTTTCATCGGTGGGCGGAGGATCATGAGGACCACTCAAAGGACCACTCGAAGGACCCTAGGTACAATAAAGAAAGAGGCAAATGAGACTCATCAGGCATTGATAAACAAAGACTGCAGTCAAACTCGATAAATGTCAAGGGAACACCCCGCACAAAAGCATGCTTCAAGCAAAAGGCCAAAGCTACAACTATTACACATGAAGACTAAGGAGCATTTTGTTTCTTCGACTTTGACTTCGGCTTCGGGAGCTTCATCGCATCCGTGGCAGTCTCCAACGCCATGGACTTGCTGGTGGTAGCCCTAGATGCCGCGGTCTTCGCCGCCTTCGCTCGTCGCCACTCCTCGGAGTACTTGGCGACTGTCTCGATAAGTTGATGATCATATTTAGCGCAGCTACCAGCGAAGGGAGCAAACACTACCTGCTGGCCTTCGGCGTCGACAAGCATCGCCTTAGAAATAGTGGCAGGATCCATCTCCATGCCATGGGCTTGCACCATCGCGAGTGCCATGGTGGCACCGACGGACTGCTGAGAGTTCTTGAATTCCACGGGAACACCTCTAGCAAGGGATTCCACTAGGTCTTCAAGGTTGTCGATCAGCCCGGCCTTGGGAGTTAAATCCTCACGGATGTGACTGAGCACATCCTTGGCCTTCCCTAGCATCTCCTAGAGGGAAACACTGCTGTCGTCGGATTGATGACAAGTACGCCATGAGGGGGTCCTCGAGGCATGTGGAAGAGAGGGGTGTGAGACATACGGTGTTCGGGGACGGTGAGCACACAAGTTTACCCAGGTTCGATTCCGCCGGCTTTGGACGAATCCTACTCCTGCTAGCAATCCAGTAATATGGCAGAGCCTGAATATGGGTTACAATTAGACTATTGTGAGGGTAGGTGCCCTAAAGGCTCTCCCTAGGATGGCTTATATAGATATCCAACCTAGGGTTTACAAGAGAGATCTATCCAGCTACGACTAAGAGTCGGTTATAGAGTACATCTTGAACTACAAGTAACACTATGGGCCTACGTCGGTAAGTCTTCTGGGCCTTCCCGTAGCTGGACTGTACTCCGTATCTTCTCCCTAACTGGGCCGCTCGTGAAGCAAAGATCTAACCCGAAGTGGGCCACCCTGGTCAGTGAGGAACTGTGAGGATACCCAGAAAGTATATCCCCAACAGCAGCCCCCGGAAGCCTCCAAGATCCAAAGTCGGATTCATCATCATCTAGCTTGATCTTCGACTTGCAGAATCTTGAAGGGTTCCTGAAGCTTCAAACAAAAGATACGATCCGGGTCTTAAAAATAAGTTGGACCTATGAGTGAGTTTATTCGTGCTTCTAGATCGAAATTCACACTAAGCCAGAACTTGGTCTCTGACGTAATCTGACAATAGTCATGGTCAAGTCATGTCACTAACAGACATTTCCTATCAGCACGACCGTTGGTGGGTCCGCCTTTCGCGGAACCGAGGCACCGTTTCAATGCGTGCATGGAGATTGAGGCGGCGTAATCATTGCGCGGAGGTTTCCCCGTCCTTTCCACGACGCGTGGCACGTTCACTATAGCGTTTAGACGAATCTTGACGCGCCTGGCGGATATAAGTGGTTTGGATTCTTCTCCCTAACTTCTTCACCAGTTCTTAGCACCATTTCCTTCTCCTCTATGCCTCCCACGAACCTAGCACTCCACCGCCTCCAGCAAAAAACACCTCCAGCGCCACCCATCTAAGGTCATCGGCGTACCGGAAGAATGGCTTCCTCATCATCCTCCATCTTGGCAGCGGCAGCGGCGGCAGAGAAAGAGAGCCACCATGGAGTTTGGATCTCCTGCGTCCTAGACGATCCCAAACTCCAGGTCGTTGAAGACGAAGGGCTCCTCCGCACCGGCGACTGGCGGAGCGGCTTCAGCGAAACCGTCCCCAACCCCCGCGACGATGAGCGAGTGCATTTTGGCACTCACCTTGACAGAGGTCTTTCCTTTCCTCCCTCGAAATTCTTTTCCGAGGTTATAGATCATTATGGTGTTCATCTCCACCATCTCCCCCCGAACTCCATCTTAGAGGTGAGTGCGTATGCCTATTTGTGCAAGGGGTATCTCGGCATTAGGCCGAGCCTCACTCTTTTCTGGTACTATTTTCATGTCTGGAGAAATTCCATTACTGCCGGTAATCCTTATATTACCGGTACTATTAGTTTTTCGGTTAGGCGTGAGCACGTTTATCCCCGGATCATGGCAAGTGATTCGGTCAAACAATGGCCGTCCACTTTTTTCTACCACAAGGATATCCCCGCTCTCGACAAGGATACAGCTTTGCCGGGTTTCGTTGATGGAGCCGCCATGCCCCAAGAGTCTTGGGACGAGGTCGCTCCGACTCTCAGTGACGATCTGTTTCTCGCCAAGAGACGGATCGAATACTTGATGAAGCACAAGGGCCTGAAAGGGTCTGACTTAGTTCAAAGCTGGGTGGCACGCCGGATCCAACCTCTTCAACATCATGGAGATCAACTGATGCACTCCATCACGTCGTCGAAGAATGACTCCCTCCGTATCAGCTCCAAGTCCTTAAATCCGAAAGATTATGTAAGCCAAATCAAATGGCTGATAAGGGAGCGGATCGAGAGGAAGATTCTAGAGCTATCCCTGGACATGCATACAGCAGCAAATCCTGTTGTGCCGGTAAACTTCAGCAGTAACTCTTTTTACGTGCTCATCTTTATGTTATTTTTGCAATACTGAGATACTTTTCCCTTTTCAGCTTGCTGACCTCCCCGAGTCGGAGTTCGCTCCTATCGAGGGATATCCTCCTGAGTTTTCTCAAGACGAGGGTGAATTGGTCCCAATGCCGAATGTGGTTCCTCGGAAACGCAAGGCTCCGACATTGGCCATCGGTACCAAAGAAGTGCCTGTTGTGAAGAGGTAATCTTTCCTCACAGGGTCTTTGTATTTTACTCGTAATTCCTTCTGAGATGTAATGTTCTTTGTTCTATTATCTTCTCAGAGCTAAATAGCTCATCAAGGCAAAGGGAAGGAAACTGCCGCGAAGCCTCTGTGCTAGTCGAAGCTCAAACTGGCTTCTCCTGCTGTGGCTCCTTTGACTCCTGCCCCTCAGCCTTCTGATGCGTCGGAGATTATTCCATCTTCGACTGTTGTAGAAGATCTGGCTCAACCATCAGAGCTAGCGATCCTTGAATCGCAAACTGATGTCACCATGAGTGACTCATGTGTTGATAAGGGTGGACCCTCCTTGGGTAATGATCCCTCGGTAGAGACCTTTGCCGAGAATCTCCTGGACAATCCGAGATTTGCCAAACTTGGCTTATCTCGGAAGTATGTGGAGGAGATTCAACAGCTGGCCCGAGAATGCCTAGAGAGGCGGACTCTCTCTGCCGAAGAAGAGGTGCAAGAAGCAGAGGATATCAAAGACTATGATCTTCTTGAACAAGTTCGTTTTTGCGACGAGAAGATAAGGTCCGGCGTGCTTCCAACTGCGCCGGTGATCCCCCTAACTTTCGCCAAGAAGGTTGCCACCGAGGTGAATTCAAGTTTAGACAAACTCATTCGCGAGCAATATGTAAGTCGGAATTCCAACTCTCATTTTTCCTTATTTCATATCATATCCTCTAGCCCCTAAGCATGAAGCTGGAAAATCAAATCCGGTTTTATGCTTCCTTAGGATGCAAAAGAATGAACTAGTATAGCCCCAAGGCTCGTGCTGATATTAGAAAAAATATTAGCCCGAGTCTTTAGTAGACTTCTGACTCTGGGTATTCTGACTTACAGAAAGTTTATTCCTATAACCAGGATTTGTTGAAGAATGTTTGCAATAAGCGGAAAGAGATCAAAGCTCTCCGGCTTGAAAATGCACAACTGAAGGTTTCCAAGGATGAGGCCGAAGGTAAACATTCCGAAACTCAAACCTTGTCTTTTTATTTCATAGTCGAAGTTTTGTTGAACTGTCTGTTCTTTTGACTTACAACACTAGTAAAACAGTCCTGCGCTATGATTGAAGAGGCCGAGAATCTTAAGACCTTGGTGGTGGAAAACAAAGAACTTCGCCATGAGCAAGATAAGCTTAAGGCAGATCATGATAAGAGCATTGCTCAAATTCTCGAATCCACCTCCATGGCCACCGAAGAGCGTGATCGCAAGATTACGCTTCAAGATAAGAAAATCTCGGATCTCAGCAATGAGCTATTCAGAGAAAAGGACATTTCTGAGGCACTCCGGGCTGAACTCCAGAGTCTTCGTGAAGAGAAGGCCAAAGTCGATGATGTCATCTTTGGTATGTTTCCCTTTTTTGACTTATCTGCATCTTCAGATTCTTTGGAGTCCGAGTTTTCTTGACTTACCGTTTGCATCATATGCGCAGGTCCTCTAAACTTGACGGACTCAACCTCTACCGAGTCTCGCACCAGCCGGCTTACTCAAGTCGGTGATTTGCTGCATGACTTCTGCTAATCCCTCGAAGATATTGGCGAAGTTCTCAAGGTTTCGGATATGCATAACATGTCTGGTTTTGAAGTGCGAGACAAGGCCAAGGATATGCCACAACTTGTTCAGAATTGGAACATGTCCTATGCGCGAACCGCAGCGCAAAATGCTCTCACCATGGTTATGAGCCACCATGGAAACATGGAGATCTGGCAAGTAACCAGAGGGTACTGCAAAGTGGACGAAGACTGACAGGAGCAAGACATTAAGGTCATCATGGACTCCTGCACCTGATATGGGTGCCACATAGCTGATTTGACTAGCTACGACACTCCTTTCTTCACCCGCGTGGACACGCCGCCTCCGCCTTTCGAAGAAACAACTAAAGTTTCCGGCAATGATCAAACCATATCAGACTTGAACATCTCGGAACGTTATCAAGCCGAGGCCGATGTATCCAGCGAGCCGACAGCTCCTACCTCTCCCCTTGCATCATAGAGTATCAGAAGAACAATATGTTATTCTGAAAAACAATTTGGATCTGTAAATAAGTAGTACAATACTTTTGCTAGTGCTAAGTTTTAATTTATCTATTCAGAACTTTTGGTTTGATTTTATGTGCCTGAAATGTTTGCATAAGCACTTGTATTTTTTGTTTGCACTTATCGTTTATCTGGCTTTCCGCCTCATCCCTTTTGTGAGCCGGCCAACTTTCAGCATGGAAACTTTGTCGAGCAACGGAGCTCAATTGCTAAACCAGTTTAAACTCGGAAACAAAGCCGGCTTCCAGTACCAACAATTCACTACTCGGAAAATGCCCGCATCTAGCAATCAGACAAATAACACAAGTATAGACTAGAAAATTTAGATTTATACCCACAGGTATAAATTTTAGAATCGAAAATCTAAACCAGAACAAACATGAGCATAAAGTACTTTCAAATGTTCTAGGATTTTCGACCGTGACATGATCATTCGTAAATAAGATGGTAAAATCTTCTCCGAAAGATTTTGAGGGAACCAAGGCTTTATTTCTCATTGAACCTGTACACATATATTATTACAAAGAAAAGTAAACTAAGAATAAAAGGGACGTAGCTGAGCAATATTCCATGGTCTGTCTAACTTATCCGGATTTGTACTGCCTCCAGCTCTCTTTCTCTTCTTAGTAGCGGGTCTTTCTTTGACTGGCCGCATATCAGTTAGGTAGTATGAACCATTGTGCAATACTCGACTAACTAAAAGTGGCCCTTCCCATACTAGGGAAAGTTTGTGCTTTCTTTGCGGCAGAAGCCGAAGAACCAAATTGCCCTTATTGAAAGACCGGTTTCTCACTCTCTGGCTATGATAAGTAGTGGGCAGTTTTAGTTAACATCCCGTTGTAGTTGGAACATTTACTAGTCAGATATAATTGTTCTGAGGAATCCCAAACCCAACAGTTATTGACACTTTTATCCCATTCCATTGGAGTTGCAATACTTACTAAACAGGTATAGTAGGACACAGATCACCACAGATCCACCAGTTGTTGGCATTTTTATTATCCATTCCATTGTAGTTGAATCTGATTACTAGTCACATATTAAGTCAAATTTATAACACTACTTTAGTTATGCTTGTCTATGATCGAGATACTGTGCTCCAAGTCGTCCATAACCGCGGACACGGCTTTCAGAAAGTTTTACCCTGCAGGGGTGCACAAATAGCAACACACACTCGATCAACCTCGGAAAAACCAACTCAAAACCCAACGAGGCATTCACGACAAAGCGATCACAGGATTCAGAAATATTTCAGGGGGCCACCCCATTAAGCTACCCGCAACGAAGTTGGCCGGCTCCGAGACGGACCCAAGGTTTGCGCCAATGGCTGTAAACGACCGGGAACCCGAAAATGTGACTGGGCTTGTCGATACCGCGAAAACACTCCGCAATTCTTAAACAGTACAGGTGCTCCTCGCACAATCTTAATAAAACAGTAACATGGCATAAGTACAGGATAATAATAAAGCCCCAAACTACTTTGTGGCCCCAAGAAATAAGAATGAATCAAGCTCTGGCTCAGGGGGGGGGGGGTCCATAAGGCCTCCCGGATGTGGATAGTGCGAAAAATCAAGGAACAAGTATCAGGTACTCGGGGTCCTACGGGACACAAGTGAGCGTGGAAGAACCAAATAACATCTATTGCCCACCGATGCCTCTGCATTAGTTTTAGCTAGCATTTTAATAGTTGTATTTAAAGTCATGATCATCTCCACCAATAAACAACTCCACCGATAAACATCTGCCAGCGTTCCAACAATTGTGGTACTTGACAACACGAGATCACACCTGAGCAAGCGACTACGACTCGCAAGGCCAGCTATCTACCAAACACAGGTAGTAGGAGGTGTCCAAGGCAATATAGAGGCTGCACGGGATATAACTGGTGTTCGGAAACTAAAGCATCGTGACACGGATAGCAATAGATCAACAGGAGGAAATAAAGACTATAAAAGCAAAATAGGTAGACGGGGAAGAGATGCTCGCCTGGGAAACACTGTCGACGGATCATATCCGGAGAACTTGTCGATACTCGCATCCACTCATTGGTCTAATCCGTGAAGAAGCAAAGCACTAAAAGAAACACCGGATGCACTATTTAATATTGCGGCAGAAGATTCGGCATGATTATGAGATGATGCAGATACGGTGCAAATGGGCAGTATTAAGCGGAACCGGGGTCCCGACAATTAATTAAACGGTTCAAGATATTTAGAACCCTGCAATTTTAAATGTTGATTTATCAATGCAAAGCATGTTATCGGTTTGCTACGCAAATTTAAATGGGGCCAATATAAGACTAGAAAAACACTCATATAGACTCCATTTTTAATTTAGGTGAACCAATATAATGCCCCCAAACCACACAATATGTATGCGACATGAACAATTTAATATGCAGCAGGTATATATCATTTATTATAGAAATAGGGTTCTCGGAAAAGGGAATCACATGTGGTTCCGAAGATCTAGGGTTTCGGGGTTCAACGGGGTCTTCGGATTCGTGAAGGAGATCATGGTGTGGCGCCAGGTTCGGGATCGGTCTTCAGATCCAGGATCGGGTCTTCGGGGCTCGAAAGGAGAATATGGCGGTCTCGGCGTCTTCGGGTCCGAGAAGATCTTGTCGAAAAGATCCAGTCCATCGAGGGGGTCTCACACAACGGAGTCAACATCCCCCACACCTTCTCGCGAGATCAGCATCACCGCACCTGAACACCAGTTCCACATCACACATACAACACCATCACCACTAATATCTCTCACCCCAAAGAAACACGTGCAACCCCAACTGGTAACACCACTAGCAGAACCAGCTAGGCAGGAGAACAAGTCACCAAGGCACATGCGGGCACCCTAAACCAGCAGAGGACGGCGACGCGTCGGGGCTCCGGCGAGGCAGGAACATGGCCGCGAACGGGGACAGCGGCTCGCAGGAGGCAGATGGAGGCGACGACGCGCGGCTGGTCGGCAGACTCGAGCTGGGAGGTGCGGACGAGGAGCTCGACCCGAGGCGACGGCCGGAGGTTGTGGGCGAGCACGGAGGCGACCGACGGCGGGCACGAGGCAGATGGCGGCGTGCTCGGTGCGGCGCAGGAGGATGTGGTGGTCCGGACGACGGGGAGCTGGCGGCCATGGCGAGGGGCCGGCGTGGGGCTCGCGGAGGTGGAGGAACGACCATGGAAGAGGAGGAGCACGGTGGCGGGGGTCTTGGCATGCGGGGGCGGAGCGGTCGCGGTCGGCGGCGGGAAGCTCGAGGACGAGGGAGGCCGCGGGAAGGAGGACGCCGAAGAGGAGGCGGCCGGACTTGGAGGGGCCGAGCGGCGGCGGGATCTGGCGGCGGGGAGGAAGACGCAGGGGCAAGGGCGGAGGCGGAGGCGGCGACGAGGCGTCGGGCGGGCGCGACGAGCACGACTAGGGGTGCCGGAGAGGAGGGCGGGGTGAGGAGGCCGGCGAGCTCCTGGCGGCGGCACAGAGAAGATGCGGGAGGGAGGCGCGACCCAGGGAGGAGCTCCGCGTCGAGGGCGCTGGCGGCGGCGGAGAGGCTGCGGCGGGGTTGGACGTGGGGGAGGTGGCCGAGGCGGTAGGTGGCGGAGGCCGGCGCCGGTGGAGGCGAGGCCGGCGCGAGAGGAGGCCGGAGGAAGGAGGAAGCTAGGAAGGGGATGCGGGGGAGATGGCGGCGGCGACCGCTGGGAAGGTGGAGGTGGAGAGCCGAGGCGGCGGCGGTCCCGAGGTTGTCGGGTGGGGCCCGCGCGGGAGTGTGCGCGTGTGTGAGTGCGTGCGTTGCGGTTGGAAGGGGCGAGTGGGGGCGCCAAGTGGGGCTGGGGTGCGGCAGGTGGAGGTGGGTCGGCTGGGTGGAGGCCAGGTGGCGCGCGGGAGTGCAGGTGGTGGGACCAGGCGGGTCAGCGTGGCGACGTGTCGCGCTGCGAGTGGAGGAGGTGATGTGGCTGGTTGGTGGAGGAAGGCGGGTAGGCTAGGTTTAGGTAGGAAAAGGGTTTGGGTGTTTTTGGGGTAGGTAGAATTTTTATCTGGAGGTGGCCGGTCAGACTTTTGGGTCTGGCGGGCTGCCTCCTAAAAATAAAAGAAAATATTTTATTATTTAAAACGGGGCTTTTGAAAACCGTTGGTACACAAAACAAAATATTCCGGACAGACCTGGGGTTTAGATTTAAAATAAAGACGGGGCGTTTAGAAAACAAAAACAGACTTTTCAAAAATAGTTTTATGCAAACAAATGCAAGAAGACATGACGATGCTCAAATGCAAGGTGGCATGATGGCATGAGCATGCGGTCATGACGATGTAATTCACAAAAACAACGCGATTTTCTAGTAGTGGTTTTTGCGGGATGGCACAACTGCTTTCTTGACCTTTGCTGGTTGATACCCGAGGAAGGTGACGTAAGTGTCTTTCTTTGTCGGGAAATTCTTTTTCCCTTCCGGCTTGGGATTTGAAGCATCAGCTTCCTCCATGTCGGAGTCATCCTTGGTCTCTTTATCCTTTTCGGGATTCTTATTTCCCTTCTTTCGCTTAGCCCTGTAGCCAGCGGTATCGTCTTTCTTGATGTGGTCATTGAAACGACACTCGGCGTTTGTGTGGGACGAGCCCCCATTAGAATCTAAGTGATGCACACTAAGGTTATTGGCAATGTCGGCCCAGGAGTAGGTTTTGCCGGGTTGTTGGTCTCCTCTACCCTGAACTCTTGATGTCCCGCGACCGTGTCCACGGCCACCACCACACCCTCCTCGTCCTCCAGACCCGAAAGTAACAGTGACCACCGCCGTTTCCGCGTTGGGCTTTTCTTCCGAGGTGTTCTTGCGCTTCTGAGCTTGCTGCTTTCGTTGTTTTGCCGACTGTGGCATAGCTGGGGCGTTAAGTAATCCTTCTGCATCATCGTCAGCATCTGCATATTTGCTTGTTGTTTCTATTATTTCTCCCAAGTCAGTGACCTTGTCACACGTCAAGCGATGACGTAATAAACCACATGGGAGTCCTGCAATGAAAGCTTCAATCACAGTTTGGTCATTTACTCCTTCACAGGAGTTCTTGGTGTCGATCCATCATTCGAGATAATCCCAGCAAGTTTCTCCGGCTTTCTGGGTGCAACGCTGTAGGTATCCTACCGTATAGGACCTCCGATACGTGCCTTCAAAATTCTGAAAGAACGCATTTTGCATATCATACCAATTGTGGATGGTGTTCTCCGGAAGTTCATTGAGCCATGATCGCGCTGTCTTCCGCAACATGAGTGGGAGATATCGGGTCACGACTAGGCTGTTTCTGCCTTTGGCGATACAACAAGCCTAGAAAAAATCCTGGAGCCAAGTATCTGATCGAGCTATACCGTCGTAGGCTTGAATATGTCTTGAGATAGCAAATCCTTCTGGGAATTTTGTAGCTCTTATACATGGTCCAAAGCACTTTGGGTCTACGTATATATCATCGTTTTCGTAGCACCGCGCCTTTATGTTGGAGTTAATCCCGTGCCTTGTGTCACTTGGGGATAAAGATCGTCCCGAATGACGGCTATGGCTGTGGTGCCTTGGAGCCGGACTTCGGCTTCTGCCACCACCTCCTCCGCCACGACGCTCTCCTTGGCCTCCTTGGGAGCCGTTGTTATGGTTACTTGGTGGAGAGGGTGGAGCAGCTGGATGGTTTCCGGCTGATCGCCGGCCTCCGTCCAGAGTGTCATTATTCCGGTTCCGGGGAGGATCTTCATTACGACAAGCCCCCTGCCGGCTTGACTCAGCATGGTGTCCATCGTTCCTTCGTCCATCAACCGGACGGCTTGTGTGTCTAGGAGGTGGCATTCTCTGTCGTCCTCCTCCCGACGTTTCTCTTTATCTTCTTCCCTATGATCGTTCGACTCTCGTTGGGGAGGATTCTTCGGATTCAGTGCAGCAATTGCCTCTTGCTCCGCAGCTGGGGCAATGTTGCGCTAGTCACGTGCAACTTTGTGGTGCTATGCTGAAGATCCGGTTCTTGAGTAGTTGTCTTCCCGATGGTCGGAACGGTGATTCTGCTCCGGAACACGTTGGGGTCTTACGTCATTCCAGGCTGGATCCGTGCGGCATTGGTCAGATTGGGAGACCAGTTTTCCGCCTCCGGACAAGGCGACCTTTTGCTGCTCTAGACCCTTGTTGAGTAGTTTAATGCCCAATCGAATCTGCTCTGGGCCTCGATTACTTGATAGAATTTCTCGAGCCACAACGGTGTTTTGCACTGGTGTTGGATACACCCAGTCTCCGTTGCTTTCATGCCGAGGCATCCCGTGGTCTCCTCCAAAGAGGACTTTGTTAATCTGCGGGAATTGGTCGTCATGAGTATGACGCTTCCTGGTCTTCTGATGCTGCCAAGAGTTGTACTTCTCCGCAGCTTCCATGCGTTTCTTTTCTTCCTCAAGGTTTTTAGCTTCATCGAGGAGTACTTGGCAACGCGCTTCTAGGGCCTGGGCCCTTTCGTCCAGCTCTTCAGCAGTAAGTTCTGCAGCTGTAGGAATAGGTGTGGTTAATGCAGCATCGATGAGTTTACATGCACCTTCGGTGATCACGTGTCCATCGACCGATTCTTCTTTGGGCTCTTTTGGGATCAATGCTCCATCCGAGTCTTACTCATATTCCTCGGCAATCACCTCCTCTGCCGGAGGGTCTTTTGCCGGGGTCTTGTTCTTCTTGTTCTTTTTCTTTGCCTTCTTGGCAGCGTCGGTAGCAAAGAAGGCTTTGGGTCCGTTTCCCGGAGTCAAGCTCTGATCGGTACTTTTGGACTTCTGGACCTCGAGATTATCTCCGATATCCATGTCATCCCGTGCTTTGGGAGAGTTTTCTCTGGATCCTTCATCCATGGCTTCTCCTTCCTCTGCAGCTCTGGAGTTATACTCCTCTTCATACTCCGCGGAGAACTTTCGGAAATCTACCAATGTCATCGAGTCATCCGAGGATGCGGGTAAGTCGGTGTTTGTTGCGATCGCCTCCAGCACCGATTCGGTGTTTTCTCCAGCATCGGCAGGGCCGGATCCGGATCCAACGTATACGACAAAGTGTGACGTGTGGGTCCTGAGGTAGTTGCGGCTTTCCTCGTGGGCTTCCTCAAAGATCCTGATAGTTTCGAGAACCTCATCCATGCTTGCATCTTGCATCATCATACGCCTCAATGTATGCCTCAGGAACGGTTGATCTGTTCCGGCGTTGGCAGGGTTGGAACCAAAGTTGTTGTTGTGATCCTCCTGGATTTTGACCTCATCAGGTAGATCGATCTGGGATTCAGCCTCGCTAGGGAGATTCACTCTAGATTCGACTTGAACCGTCAGGTCTGCTTCAGGCTCGGATTTGTCCACTATCTCTGCAACTGGTGCGGGCTGGGTGGGATTAGGGTTTTCTGAGATCCGGAACTCTACCGCCTCCGCGGACAAAGGGGGCCTAGAAATTTTTTCTGCCTCTATCATCACCGCTGGGGTGGGTGGGGCAAGTTTAGCGAATCCGATGTATACACCGATCTCGCCAAAAGACATGATGGTGTAGGCAGTCACGACCTCCCTAGCCGGAATCCAGGTCTCGTCGAGAACGATGAGAGGGAAGTCACTGGCGTAGAGGATGTGACCGATGGCGATAGCCTCAGCGATTCCGATTCTTGCAGATTCCGCTCGGAACGCAGATCCGAAGCTCACTTACCCCACGGTGGGCGCCAACTATCGTCGGATTGATGACAAGTATGCCATGAGGGGGTCCTCGAGGCGTGTGGAAGAGAGGGGCGTGAGACGTACGGTGTTCCGGGATGGTGATCACACAAGTTTACCCAGGTTCGAATCGGCCAACTTTGGACGGATCCTACTCCTGCTAGCAATCCAGTAATATGGCAGAGCCGAAATATGGGTTACAAGGGTTCGCCTGTGCGAGTTGAGATTGTAGACTATTGTGAGGGTAGGTTCCCTAAAGGCTCTCCCTAGGACGGCTTATATAGATATCCGACCTAGGGTTTACAGGAGTGATCTATCCGGCTACGACTAAGAGTCGGTTACAGAGTACATCTTGAACTACAAGTAACACTATGGGCCTACGTCGGTAAGTCTTCTGGGACTTCCCGTAGCTGGACTGTACTCCGTATCTTCTCCCTGACTGGGCCGCCCGTGAAACAAAGCTCTAACCCAAAGTAGGCCACCCTGGTCAGTGAGGAACTGTGAGGATACCTGGGAAGTATATCCCCAACAACTGCGGTCTTCGACTGCAGCAACGACGCCCGCCAACGCATCCACGCGACGCAGAGACTAGGCGTCAAAGCTCAGGCCGCCGACATCTGCATACACAAAGTGTTAGCACAACAACATGACATCAAGCAAGGAGCAACACAAATCCAGCTGAAAGAATACCTGAGAGGGACTTGGCAATTGAGAAAAGTTGTTCTTCGAACAACTTCTCCCTCTCAGCAGTGGAAGCGCACAAATCCTCTTCGCGCTTTCGCGACTCCTCCAGAGCTGCGACTGCTTCGTCGCGATTCTTCGCCACCGTGGCAAGCACCTTCTCGAGGGAAGCAGCACGACGAAGAAGTTCATTGTGCTCAACTACAAAGCACAGGGTGTATCATCAATCGAATTTATAAATTTCACAAAGACAAAGACGAAGCCAAAACAAACCTTCGACAACACAGTGGCGATTGTCCAGCAGAGCGTGCTGTCGACCCAAGACAAGGACTTGCTCCGCCAGACGAGCAACTTCCTTCACAATGAGCTGCACCAAAAGGAAAACAAAGGTTCATCGGCATCGCAAAGTATAAATTCGACTGCCAAAACAACAAAAAGGGCGTTTACGTGATTCTCCAGGGACTCTGAAGATGACTGTCGCGTAGTCGTCCGGGCAACCATCTGGTGTTCCCCAGCATGCGGGGAACTCGAAGAATTGTGCCCGGAGTGGGCGACCACTAGAGAAGGAGGTGACCATTCGGCCACCTCTTTGGCCTTGGAGTCTGCGACTCCAGACTCTTTCACGAATTGGACATCGTCAGAAGACGACGATGCCGCTTGACTACAAGACATACCCAATGCAACTTCAGAAAAAAGCAACCTCAAAAGAGAGCAAAACAAACTCGCCAGCGTTTAAGGCTTACCAGTTAAAATTGTCGAGGCCAAAGGAGTCATCCGACAACTCCTTCGGCAGTCGCAGCTTCTTCCGAGCAGGAGGAGCCATGGTGCGCATAGGAACGGCGGGGATTGGATCCTCTGTAGCAGCAGAAGGACCTTCCGGTGTCATCGGGGAAGAAGCATCAGAATCCTCGTCGCGGGAATGCTTGCGAGTGTCCTGGTCGCTGGACTCGGGGGGCTCCCTCCTCCTCTTCAATTGGGACGGTCGATTCCGACTCGTCCTCTTCATCCACTTCGGGAGGGATAACCCCTTCAGGACGAGGGGGAAAATTGGAAGACACCTTCCAGTCCTGCATTCAAAAGATACATCATTATATATCAAGCACCATAATGGCAATCGACAAAGAAAACTACTTCACAGTACAGTTCTAACTTAGGAGGAGGGTTAGAGGCGTCGAACGGAGGCACGACTGGTTCGCCTGGGAGAACCTCCTTGGCAGTGTACTTGGTCACCAATCGCACCCTCCTATCCACCTCACCCGTAGAAATGCCTTCGGCAAATATGCGAGTGACATCGCTCGCACCAGCCCAACAGTACATCGGGTGGACTCTGGCTTGCAGAGGCTGAACGCGGCAGCGCAACCACGTGCGAATGAATGCGGCGCCACCCTCTTCTTTGCCTATGCGGCTTTCGATGTCATAGACGCTCTTATACAGCACCTCCGTTTCCTCGGACTTGCCAGGCATCACGACATTCTTCCAGGAGCGCCTCCTCTTGGAAGTCGCCGCGTGATCGAAGGGCGCGAGTCCGTAGTGCTCTCCGTTGGCCTTCTGGTCGCGGATGTAGAACCACTTGTCTCTCCACCCTTGGAAAGATGCGGTGAGCTTGATGTCGAAGTAGACATCAGAGGAGATGATGTGGATTCCGCAGCCTCCTACGTCGTAGACTACCGAACTAGAAGCGTGATGAAGCAAGAGATGTGGAGAACGGAATTTGGGGACAGCTGATGCAGCTAGAGCCTGTAGAAACAAAGGAGACCCCTAAAGAAAGGATGCAGGGGGAGAGAGAGACCTCGAATGATGAACACAAGGAACATCACCCGGAAACCCGGAGGAGGACAAGGGATTACCTCGTCGCTGGGCACTCGCGAGTCATCTTCCGCGGGTGGAAGAGCTCCATCTTGATGATGAAGATGCAACTCGGAAGGCTTGATGATGGATGCTCGCTAGGTGCCATTGGTGAGGCGGGTGCCCGCACCCTTCTTCTTCCCAGCGCCAGCGGCGCTGGTGCCCATGGTGGTGGTACCTCCCTTCTTCTTGGTGGCGGCAATGGTGGCCGCAGATCCCGCGGCGGCGCCTCCCTTCTTCTTACCCATCTTTCGATGGCGGTATGAACGGAGAAAGTAACTGGGGAAGACACAGAGCTGGTCCAGTACCGCGAAGAGGAAGCGTGCAAGGAAGCAGAGAGAGCAGCAATGGCGAAGGAGGCACGAGCAAGAAGAGAGATGGGGAAAATTACCACGGCTACACTACTACTTAATCTCCTTGTGGGTGCCATCCAACAGCCAGCATAAACCATACTGGACGCGTGGCATACATCGCCATCGACACGTGGCGTGGGGTGAATCACGAACCGTCCCCCATTACACATGGAAATCGAGGAGACGCAGTTAAAACAGAAGATTACGCACTCCCAGTCAAATCAAAGTCAGAAAGTGGGACCCATCGCTCGTCACGTCCCGTCAAAGCCGCTCACGCGGGCAACTGAGGTCATCACATCGTCAGCACTGACGTCATCGATTCCAGCAGCAGAAGATTTTGACTACTTTAGTCCTTGCTTGAGTCTTTGACTCAACCAAGCACTCGGGGGCTACTCCTAACAGGAGCACTGGCCACGCACCTGAAAGAATTATTATGAAGGTGTATGAACATTCAAGACAACCCATCACTCGAATCAACGATTCAATTGTAAATTACGGGTTACTCCCATAGTCGACTGACCTAGCAACCAAAGACGACATCAGTCACAAATATTTTTAGTCCCCACTCGAGTCTACGACTCGAATAGGCACTTGGGGGCTACTCCCATAGGGAGCGCTGGTCGCGCACCCTATGATTATTTTTCCTTGTATATCATACTGTGTGTTGATAACATCCACACTCGAATGCTATGACGACTCAGCCTCATATTTCCCTACAAAGATATTACGTCTCCTGGGCCACCTGAATCATCTCCGGGATGACAAAAAATTCGGATGCCGCGCTTACAGCGTGAAGATAAGACCTGAATAAGGCATGGCAACGCATCCGCTGTGCACTACCAGAAATATAACCGTACCTACAGGTACGATGAACATGCCTTAACAGACGCGTCGAGTGCTCACACTTATACACTAGAATTCGACTCATGTAAGACCTCCATAGCCTAAGTCGAATTACGCCAACATTTTTCCGAATTCGAGTCCGGGGACTCAAGTTTGAGTAGATTGCGTTGTTTTGCCCTAAGGCAGTTAACTGATACCGATACATCGGATAAATCAGGAACGTATATCAACAGTCCCTATGACACAAACATAAAACTCAAAAAAATGCTCAGTCATGCACTCGAAAGACTTCATAAAGTCCCTAGTCGAATCTGCGATTCCACTGGACACTTGGGGGCTACTGACATGAGTATACCCTACAGGTACTCGAGTTTGGTATATACGGTCCAGATACAACAGAAGCCCACGGTGTTGCCAAGGCCCAATGCAGAATTTGGGTGACCCACGGACTCTTCAATTGCTTGCGAGACAAGAATAAGCTTAAGATAGAAAGTTTAAAGGGCGAACCCTAATCTGTAACAGACTCGACCTGCTACCCGAGACCTAGCCTATCTATATAAAGGCTAGGAGGGGGCGGCGAGAGGGACAATCACAACCCTAGTTTCCACAACTCTCGCCAGATTGCATCTGCGCGCCCCTGTAACCTTCAATTCCTTCATTAATTCCAAGAGCAGACAAGCAAGAGTAGGGACCTCTACGAGGCCTGAACCTGGGTAAACCTTGCGTCCCTGTGTGCTTCTTTGCTAGCCGATTGATGCCTCCAGCGCTCCCTCCTTCTCCAAAACCCAAGTCCATAACAATGGGCATTGACGAGTTAAACCCTCGTCACATCCTCTTCTTCATCAATAAAAAATTCAGGTTTCTTCCAAACACTTCATTTTTATTGTTTCATGCACAATTGTGTTGTTCTTCGAGCGTCTTCGTTTTTGTTTTTAGTTTTCATTTGCTTAGTTTGCTTGAATAAGTTGGTTGGACCCCCTCATTCATATATTAGTTTTCAAATAGGTTGATTCGGATTGGAAAAGAGTAGGAAAGTTCATGCTTAAGTGGTATAAAAGGAGCTTGTTTTTGACCGTGTCATAGACTTTATCATGTCATGCTTGATATTGTTTTGGCTTTATGCTTAGTGATTATTTCTGTAGCATTTCTTGTTATAAATAATTAAGATTGCTTAATGTGCCTTGAAAGAATCATGCGTTTTTAGCATATAAAAGCATAATATTGTGGCATTCTCCTTTAATGCTTTATTTGGGTTGACTTGGCGCATGCTGACACCATGTTAAGACTACACCAAGTCACCATAGCCTCTATGATCATTTAGTTTTCAACTTGTAATATCACTTTATGCTTTAATTAATAATGTTTTGTCGCTTTGCATTATTATGACCATTATTGCTCTCTTAGTTGGTCGCTCCCAGTCTTTTGCTAGCCTTCATACCAAGTATGAGTTCCACTCATGCATCCAACTCCAAATAAAACCAAGTTATTCCAAAGAGTCCACCATACCTACCTATTAGCATTTCCTATTCCAAGTATGTTCATGTTTTTATCTACCTTCCGAATTAAACTTGTTATGTGAAAACAAGTGATTAAAGCTCTCACGAACTTGATGGCACACTCTACTTTTCTTGCACTTAATAAATTGAACCATTGTGCCCATCTATGTTGCCTATATGCTTGCGTTTTGTAAGTTGTGGATTAGAAGAACCATGCTGTCATGGGGAACGCTTTCAACATTGCACTTTATTTAGTTGATATCATGTTCTTTTGCTTACGGATCCCGGCGGTGTGAAATGAAAGGGGAGATTGTAAGGCTCATGGAGTTCGTATATTTGTTAGGGAAACGCCTGGGCGGCTGGTCTAATCCATGCCTAATCATGGTGGAAACCTGCAGCGACCATAGTGAGCAATCTATGAAGCATCCTCTATAAAAAAAGAAGCCTATGCAAATAGGAAAGAAAAAAAGAAAGAAAAAAAGAAAAAAAGATACCTATGCAAATAGGAAATAAAAGGATGCTGAGATGCTCATTGTCTGCTTGCCTTGTCATTTTGATATGGGGATTCTTCTGTATCATCGGGCAAGGGGTACCCCGTTGGCGGTTCTCTATGATACACATGTACTTACAATGACAAGAACTTACTTGTGACTAAACTTGAGTAGCATGAGGAACGGTACTCGTAAGTAAGGGGCATGAGATTTTCAGCTTATAACTTTAACCACCTAAATATCCTCATATTTGTTCACTTTAACCTTAACCACCTAAATATGCTTATGATGGGGGCAATGCGAGCTGAAAGCTAATAAGTACCATAATTTTTGGAAGCTCTTTATGAGACTTGAATCCCTGCTTCCTTCTATGAAGGCCTTTCTTTTACTTTTATGTTGAGTATCCATCTTCTATCTTTATGCACCTATTGAGAGAGTATAGTGGCCATACTTAGTTTAATATGCATTGTCCCAAGACTTGTTGATTGATTCATAACTTTGATATTGCTTGTTCTTAAACTATTTGTATCTAGTCACCCTTATGAACTTTGAAGGTGTCCTATGCATTTATGTTTTGCTACACTATGAGGGACAAGATGAATACCATTCTTATTATGTTCTCTATATGTGAAACAAACAAACATCTTGCAAAGCATTGTTATTCATGAATCTTTTGTTTGTACCTTTTCATGTTATAACATAGTTGCTATGTCTTATTGTTAGAACTATATCTTTCATGCTATGGTAAAGTACTATGATCCCAGCTATCAATGTTTTACAAATACCTTGATCAAGATTATGATGGTGCATGTCACCTCAAAAATCATTATTTTTTATCACTTACCTACTCGAGGACGAGTAGGAGTTAAGCTTGGGGATGTTGATACGTTGCAAACGTATCTATAATATTTGATGTTCCATGCTTGTTTTGTATCTACTTTCTTATGTTTTGTCCACACTTTGGAGTATTTTTACACCTTTTATAGAACTAACCTATTAACAAGATGCCACAGTGCCAGTTGCCTATTTTCTACTGTTTTTGGTTTCAGAGAAGCTAGTAAGGAAATAGTTTTGGAATTGGACTAGACAAAATCCCAAGTTAATATTTCACCAGAAGGAATACAGAGTCCAGAGGGGAGACGAAGAGGGGAGCCAGGGCGGCCACACCCTAGGGTGGCGCGACCAGCCCTAGCCGCACCACCAGGGGGTGTGGCCCCCCTGGTATTTCACCGACCTTGCCCCTTCGCCTATATATTGCCTCCGGGATGAAAACCCTAAGTACCCGATTAAAAATTCCATGAAAGAGTCTGTAGCCGCCGCCATCTCCATCCCTAGACCGGGAGGTATCTGAAGCTCTTCCCGGCACCCTGCCAGAGGGCAGAGATCACCCTAGAGGCCTTCTTCATCACCATGACTGCCTCCGGTGTGATGCGTGAATAGTTCATCCCTGGACTATGGGTCCATGTAGTAGCTAGATGGTTGGTTCTCCTCCTTTGTGCTACCATCTTTAGATCTTGTGAGCTCCATTCATGATCAAGATCATCTATTTGTAATCTACATGTTGTGTTTGCGGGGATCCGATGGATATTGAGATGCTATTTCAGATTGATTATTGATTCAATCATGTCTATGTTATTTGTGATCTTGCATGCTTTTTGTTGTTAGTAGCTATCTTGGCCGAGTAGATTCTAGCAACTCCAAGAGGGAGTATTTATGCTCGATAGTGGGTTCATGCCTCTAGGAATCTGGGGAAGTGACAGAAATCTCTAAGGTACTAGATGTGCTGTTGCTACTAGGGAGAAAACATCAATCCTTTGTTCATAGAACAATCGTATTGTTTACTTTACACACTTTGCTTAATGCAATTATCTGTTGCTTGCAACTTAATACTGGAGGGGGTTCGGATGATAACCTGAAGGTGGATTATTCACTACAAGAAAAGTTGGCTTTTACAATGGACGATTTTTGTGGTCTAAGGCCCGTTTTTCGTGGCTAAAAAGTCTTCTATAATGGATGCCCTTCGTGGTAAAAGCCCCATCACAAAAGAATCTACCACGTTTTTTCCTGACCGTGGTGGATCGCACCCTTCAGCCACAAAAACTTGTCCTGTCGTAGATCCGTTCGCCACCTGCGTTGACTGCTAACGTCATGCAAAAATGCCATGTGGTACCCGCCGTTAACGGTCATAGAAATCATGGCAGAAGCTTGGCCTAGACAAGGCCTGCTAATTGTTAAGTGGGTCAACCCACGAGGAGAGCCCAATAAGATTACGGCTCTTTACTCTCATGACGTGTACTGTTTGATGTGGCCCATTATTGAACCCTTCTAGGGCCCGTATGATTTCAGGCCCGCTACAGTTTCAGCCTAAAGAAGGCCCACTTTGGTAGAATAATATGCGGCCCATTAGGGGCCTGTGCCAGAAGGTCAGACACTATTAAGGCCTGCATGCAACCCGTTACTGTTCCTACGGCCCGTGGGGCCCGCTCCTGTTCTACCCATTTACTGTAATGGCCTTTTACATTTCTGGTTTGCTAGTGTTAGGATCCTTTATTGTTCTGGCCTTTTACTATTCTGGCCTTCTACTGTTCCGGCCGTTCACTGTTTAGGCCTTTTGCTCTTATGGCCTTTTACTGTTCAGCCCATTTACTGTTTAGGCCTTTTACTCTTCAGATTGTTTTACTGTACGGGCCCTCTATTGTGTGTGTTTTTACTGTTTAGGCCTTTTACTGTTTCAGATCTTTACTGTTCAAGTATATCAATATTCGGGTCCATTATAGTTCGGGCCCTTTACTGTTCTCACCTGTTGCTGTTCAGCCCTGTACATTTTCAGGGCATTGGCCACTTATGAGGCCCACCAATATACTAACCTACCACTTATGGCCTTTTAGTGTTTATTTGGCCCATCTGCTGGCCAGCATATTTGGGTATTCTATAACTATTGCGAAATTCTAACTTTAAACTGCCCGTTAATATTTCAGCCCGCTAATGGCCGTGCTAGGATCACCCTATTACATCAACATATATTTTTTGAAATTTATTACAGACCATACTTACAACAAAAACAGGATGAAGCATTACAGAGACATCGCGAGGCATGTGTTGAAACAGGGTTTTTACTACAGAGCTTACATCCCCGTACAAGTAACAACTGGCATACCATGACAGTTGCAGAAGAGATTATCAAGTAGACGGTCCATCAAATCTTGTCGATCTTTTAGTTCTTGTATCTGTTCACGTGTAATCGTGATTATTCCATCTATTTGCTCTATTTCTTATTCAATTAAATCAATTGTTTAGAGTGCAGCTGTAACACCTCTTTCTGCTAGAAAAACTGAAACCGTGGGCCGATGCAAGCAATAATCACTGTCACTGCTGCTTTGTGAAATGACCTCAATACTTAACGTAGGATTCCTCCCTTCTGCCCCCATAGCTTCATGTGCAGCCTGAAACAAAGAAAACAAGTCAGCACAACGTACCAGCTAACTGGCAGCCATCTTATATGTAAAATAATTCAAATTCATCATTGGCCAGGCACAATTAATGATGTGCCTCGTACATCTCTTTCCGGAATAACAGGAACTGTCGATGTCCTAGACCGATGCGTACATGTGCCAGTATCATAGCCACTCTGGAAGAAACACTCCAGGTTATTTGCATGCTGAAACTAAGACATATTAAGTTAGAGCAGCAAAGCATGCGAAAAAACACCATGTTTGTTATCAAAGAATTTCAAAATTGGCATTGTCCTAATATAACATATCAAGCCATCAACATGTGTGTCTCATGCAGACTAACTGAACTAGTGTGGTAATGAATGTAGGGAATCAAGCAACTCGACTCTTTTCCTCATAAACTAATCATATCACTGCATAACAGAAATATAGAAATATAACAAAAAGAGGTGCATGAGATTCCTTCAGCTGCTTAGAACTGGTCAGGACAACAAAGCATTAACCTAAAATATAAGAATACCGTTTAAAAATGGCCTTTAGTATCAAATAGCCAAAAAAGTGACATACAACCATAGGTGGCATTGCTTTAATCATCAGACAACTATGATAGTACCTTGAAAAAACAAGCAATAGACCAAGTGTCTTAAATAGACTACCAGAATGATTTTAGACAAACAAGATATCAAGCATTCCTTTTTAGTAGCCAGATCATTCAAATATTTTGATCTTCAGGCCAGTAAATAAAAAAGAAGAGGTCATTTGCTGCCAAAACAATAGTTGGATGCATCCAAAAAGTAGCACAAACCTTCTTTGTAATGCCTACAACTATTGTATTTTCAACTGCTGACTGTATCATTGTACATATAACCAGGCAAGAAAATCCAGTAGACAAACAAGATAATGATACATTGTGCACCTTGCAAAGTCAATGAAGTATTTAAACAATTTATGTTTAGGAACCACGTCAGAATATAGCATTGATGCAATCGTAAGTCAACTAAAAATTCACAGGAACCATAACCAATTGAACCATATGGTGGCTAATATTAAACTCGCAAGATCATCTGATGATGTATAGATGAAAATCCCTTGTTTATAATTAATCAAATAATGTATTTCTCACAGAAATTGCCATCCCTAGTTTGGGACTGAGGGGCTCAAAAACCCGCAGATTTGCCTTGATAGGGCGGTGCTCTGACCGTTTAAGTTAAGAAAATCATTACATTGCTTTAATGACGAGTAAACTAAAGAATCAAATTGGCAATAGACTCTATATGTGCATCATGTAGAGTAGCTATTGAGGTAATGAATTAAGCAATCAAACAACAGGTGCACGATAGAATTCCAAATCATATTAACATGGTCATAGTACATATATATAGTAACTGGGGATCATATTAGATGATAATAGCTATGAAAATCTTACTATGAGTAGTCTAGATAGAACTCCCTCCGTTTCAAAATATAAGATGTCATGGGTTTTGTCAAACGAATGTATCTAGACACCCTTTAGTGTTGGTAGAGTAACTTGGACTAGTATTGTATACATTTTTACTAGTCCAAGTTACTCCCCACCAAGACCAAGTAATTTATACTAGTCTCATACATATAACACTAGACTATATTACTACCTCCAGAGTGCATATAAGCTCAATCATGGTGGCAATCTCTAATATTATAATAGAATATAGATTAGTATAAAAGTGGATATACTTCAATCACCACCACCTAATCATGGTCTAGTTAACGTATATATATAGAAGATCATCAGTCAAATATAGCAAAAAGAGATCTCCACCATGATTGAGTGAGCAAATTGAATTACAAATCAAGGGATTTACGTTCGGTCTTTGTGCAGTACCGTTAAAGGGCATCTTGTTCTAATCATTGGCCAACTCATGTGGTGCCGACACTAGACAATGTGACTATCTCCAAAGTGCATTCAAACTCTTAATTATAGCAGAAAATACAATAATAGACTATAAATTAGCATAAAAGTGGATATACTTAAATTACCACCACATAATAGATAGATAGATGAACACAAGTCAAATATAGAAAGAATAGATCATCACCAAAATCAAGTGATCACATTGAATTATAAATCGAGGGATTTACGTCTGGTTTGTGTCTAGTCTTGGTTAAGGTCAACCTTGTTCTAATAATTAGACGAATCATCTGGTACCTCGTACAAATAAGCATCTGACACTGTGCACATCTCAGTAAAAACAAGAGACTTACTATTTCTTTTTGTGCAGTCCCGTTGGAGGACATCCTATTGTTAGTTCGTTCTTTGAAGACATCCACCACATCGAGTACTTGGATAGACGATCCATCTACTTTATTGTTGCTCCTCTGCATATAGGTTCAGGCCACTCATTCACATAAAACAGGTTTGCATTCATCAATACAAAGCAACAAGTACTTATAAGATTGTAGGGGCGATTCACTCTACGATTCTTCGTGTTCCCTATGAGAGGAAATAATATCAGATAGTGGTTGTTGCTATTTACAAAGAACTAGATAGACATTATAGTATGATCACTTTTGAAAACGTAGAGCAGGGAATGGTGGAATATAAACGAATATTTAAATGACATAAAGATTGCCATGGCGACAAAATAGAATGCAGTTACAGTCACTCCTTAGCACGAACAAGAGAGAAATTACAATGATTTAACTTGTGAAATAGAATTGCAAACAAATATGAGAAGTGCCATAAAAAGTGTCACCTTCTACAAAGCAGGTAGTTACTGTACTAACATTTGGACGAACAAGATAGACATTACAATGGTATATCTCGTGAACTTATAGAGCAGGGAATGCTAACCCATCTGTGAAGTGACTTAAAATGCCATGAACTACATAATAGAAGGTAGATACTGCTGCTACAAAAATTATAATTGAGAAACTTGAATTTATAGAGCAGAGCATGCAGATAACCATGTTAAGTGCAGTAAAACATGCCATGTAATACTACATCCAATCCAAAGTAAATAAGGCATATAAATTTTCCGCAAGTCAATCGACGCCAAAATGGACCAAGTTTCTAGAACATACCAGGAATATCTACCATACCAAATCAACGCCATTCGATACATCGGGGCATATATTTTCATAGACGCAAATTCCCCAAATTAACCCTTAATATATTTTTCTATGAGCTTGGTAAAAGTCATCATTGTTTGACTTTAAAGTTGTATAGGCCTTCTTTTATGGAATGGATGTACTCCCTCCGTTTCAAAAAGTATAAGTCATCGTCTAGAGCACTTTTAGTGTGTAGGTTCATGTACGTTTGGAGTAAACCTACTCACTAAATGGTATCTAGATACACGCCTATCACAAAGCTAAAACATATTATATTTTGAAACGGAGGTAGTAGTACACAATAGGCGGCAATTACTGTTAGAGCTTAATTGAAACAAACAATAATGGCATAACTTGCAGAGGCAATGCAAAACCAACAAGTTCAATGACATAAAAATTGCGATGAATTACATAAGAGAAGGCAGTTACTGTGTTTGCTTAGAACAACCATATTGAAATTAAAATAGCATAAATTCTGAACTTGTAGAGCAGGGAATGTTAACCTACCAATGAACTCCAAAATTACATGCAGTCGGTATTGTAGCAACAGACAAAGCAAGTTCACATTATGATGACATAACTTGTGAACTTGTTGAACATGTAGGCAGCCTCAGATTTTCAGTGAATTAACATTTGCCATGAACTGCATAGTACCAATGAACTCTAATGATGTCTGTTTTGTACTACCAAAATTGTTTATGTATATTAAGAGTAATTGTTGGTCAAAGAAAAACACGCATAACAAGGACACCTTATACCTCGAAACAAAAGGAGTAGTTTAACGCCTAGATTTAACATAGACTACATCGAATTTATAAAGGGAGAGTGGGATATCAATTAAGCGAGTATTGAGGCAGGAATTTACCACCAATATAGAAATGCAGTTCACTGTCGCAGGCTCATACTTTCTATATTGAAACAAACAAACAAGTAGATCTGGTTTACCTAGGCCACGACGTCGTTTATGCATACGCAACATCTTCACGGGTGACGTCAAGGACGCCGAGGGTGCCCGGTAGTGGTGAGTCGGGCTGAAGCAGATAAATCTCGGCGGCATTTGTGAAGCAGATCTGCGGAGGTTGTTGATGGGTCTGGCTTGCTTGACAAGATGGCCGGTGAAGGAGATCCGGTGTAGTGCACAGTGTCATCGGTGAAGCAGATCTGTTATGACCGATTATGGATTCGAGGTGCTGCACAAGAGCGTTGGTGAAGCAGATCTGGTGTAGTGGACTGTTGAGTCCGTGAAGCAGATCTAATGCAGCGCACACCAGCGTAGGTGAAGCAGGTCAGGTGCTGTGGACTAGGGAGTCAGCAAAACTAACACGGTTGTATGGAAGAGGGTGTAAGGCAAACTAGGGTTCGGTAAGGTGGACGTCGGCTGATCCCATAGACTGGTCAGGAGTATATGGTATAGAGGTATGGCGTGTAGGCCGACAAAGTGCGGTGGTGCAGGAGCCGGAGGTGGGATAGGGGGTTTGGGGTGGCGTGTGGGCCGGTGAAGTGCAGCGGTGATGTTCCGGTGTGGTGGTGCAGGAGCTGGAGGTAAGATAGGGGGTTGGGTGGCGTGTAGGCGGGCGAAGTGCGGCAGAGATGATAATGGTGCGGTGGTGCATGTCCTAGAGGTGAGAGGGGGTTGGGTGGCATGTAGGCCGGCGAAGCGCTGCGGGGATGGGCCAGTGCAGTGGTGCAGGAGCCGGAGGTGAGAAAGGGGTTAGGGTTTTTCGGAGTGCTTTGGGGAAAATGGCGTTAGTGGAAGGTGGACTACCTAGCTTCAGAGCAGTGGGGACCCCTGCCCCCCCCCCCCGGGGGAGGGGATTATGAACCATACCCACGCCCAACATTAGTAGATAGACCATTATCAGGGGTAGAAAAGGAATTTCGTACGGCTACAAGTTGGGGTGTGTGACCACTCGAAATATTTCGGTGGAGGTGAGGCGGGAGAATTTGCCACTCTGGGATTTTGAATTTGGCTATACACTTCAAAAGATATAGAATAATAATATCCCATCCTATCCTAGGAGTACCTATAGTCCAATGACTAGAAAAAATAGTTTACTGTAATGTCCTAGCCTTTCTAGGTATGGAATATTTCCGGAGCCATTTCTGCAAGAATAAGGTCTCTACCTTCCGCTCAATTACGTACACACATGAAGGTACGTAGTAAGATGAACTAGAGTAGTATGTTTCCCACTATGACCAGCCTAAGAGGATCTCTAGTGGCTAGTGTATCCGGTAGTCTAAGCCAAATATAGGCATTTTTTTAAAAATAATACAAATTATTTAATCAATATCACAAATAATACATAAAATTAGAAATTTAAAAAAATAGCGTGGCCTCGGTAGTTCAACTACCGAAAAGTACTAGTCGGTAGTTCAACTACTGATTAGTACTAGTCGATAATTGAACAACCGATAGGTCAGCTTATGGTGGCACTACTGACAAGTACTAATCGGTTGTTCAATGACCTATCGGTTGTTCAATTACTGACAAGTACTAATCGGTAGTTGAACTGCTGACTAGTACTTGTCGGTAGTTGAACTACCGAGGCCACACTATTTTTGAAAATTTCTAATTTTATGTATTATTCGTGATATTGATTAAATAATTCGTATTATTTTTTTAGCCAAATATAGACCACCATGGACCAAAAAATGCATCCGATGGCTTGTGTTTCCAGTGGTCTAAAATTTAGACATCCCCCAAACAGGTTACTCGTTGTCCATATTTGGAAAACTGAGCCACCATGTCTAAAGCAAAGTTGGTCGCTCGTGAGCTTGCTCCCGCGCCAAATTAGAGCATTTGTTGTACTAATTTGCTATGTATATTGACTATTTGTATGCAAATGGACATATAAACTATGAAATTTAGACTATCCACTAGAAAACTAAAGTCGTGTAAAAAGGAATTTTAATATACCATTATCTATAAAGTGAATATGTAGACTACCAAATTTAGACAAGCCACTAGAGATGCTCTAAAGACTTCCATAGCATGGTCGATGCCCAATAGATAGAAAAGTTGCCACCTCATAAGCGATGCCTAGAAATTCTTTTGAGGCACCGAGCTCACAATGTGATCACTTTGCCCAAAAATAAATAGCTGTCCCACAACGTGATAAACAAATTAACTAGACCAATCTCCATGGCTTATCTTTGGTGAAGGTCCTCTCAACAACATGCATAGTACACATATATTGCTATTCTATTGGGTGAAGAGTTTGGGGCATCGGAGCACCTCGTCCCTAAAAAAATTTGGTGGCATCGATCGGGCAATGGAGGGCACCAGTGCCTGATTCTTGTAAAGTGATTTGGGCACTGATTTTTTCACACGGTGCGGAAGGCCTAAGAGACTACCAAATTTAGACAAGCAACTAGAGATCAAGGCAAAACATACTAGCGTGATATTTAATTTAGCATTGCTTTTCTCCAGACGATATGAAAGTTATAGCGTGCTAATAACGCACTATTTTACAGAACATCTTTTTGTAAAAATTTAAAAATATAATAGGTATATCATGAATATAAACGATTTCAGCATGTAATGAATTGCCTAGAGTAATACTTCCACATGCATAATTGATTCCGGCGCTATCCAAGTTGGAGGATAATCGGTAGGGCTGAATCTAGGTACAACGCCACGTGCTGTAGGAGGAGGCGGCGGCTTGACAAGATCACTTAAGTTTAACAATCAAATTTGCATTGTATGTTTGCTTACTCGACACATTCATCATATGTTATCTTACTCCACACCCGTGTGTTTGGAGAATCAGATAATATAAGTATGACATATCATTTTTTATATAAAATTATAGTAGTAGGTGAAACTCAAAAAATATTTATACTTTCGAGCTTCGTTCATAAAGTATCCCATGTGTTTGGTTCTTGTACTTTTTGTATAATCTACAAATCAACCTATAGCCATAAATAATCCGCGTCCGTAAAACTGCTCCGTAAATAAAGTATATTCTATAGGAGTACGTGGGTGGGGCCAAGGGAACCATCACGCCCTTTCGTCTCCAGAACCGCTCATGCATGCATCTCCCGATCTCTTCCTAGGGGTTCCTTTCTTCTCTATCCCATTCCTTTTCTGTCACACGGCCGGACCTCTGCAAAACAAAAGAAGGCGCTAATCACAGTCCATGGAGGCACCGTTGGACAAGATGTACTACTTCATGGACCCTGGCAACACCACACTACATGTGGCGTATACCAATAGAGCGTCAGTGGTGAACGATTACATCGAGAAAATCCAAAAGCTCCTGGAGGAAATATACGACAAGATTGTTGGCCTCGACGTCAAGTACACCAACAAGCAATCATCGATGCAGAAGGCTGTTGTCGTCCAGCTATGTGTGGGCATGGATTTCCTGGTCTACCACATCTGCCAGGCTGACCAGCCATGCTCAAAGCTAGCAGAGTTCCTTGCCAACCCTAACATTTACTTTGCAGGCGTCGACATCGGCAACGACTGTATTAGGATTAGGAATTCTCTAGTACCAGTGACGAACTTCGTGGACATCCAGAAGAGGTGGAAGCCTGTCGGCTCCACGAATGAGAATGATTGTTTGGCTGACTACACGGTGGCCCTCATAGACATCTGTTACAAAGTCATGAAGAAGAAGAAGGATGTGGACCACAAGTAGTGGGGGAACATGCCCCTGACCGAAGAGCAGATCAAGTATGCAAGCCTCGACGCCTATGCGACCTACGAGGTATACATGCAGATAGTGAACTTCGAGAGGGGTCAACAGACTCTCGAAATGTTCAACCAAAAAAAGAACTAAGGAAGAAGGGCAAGGGGAAGCAGACCAAAGAAGAAGACAAAGACTCAGAATGGTACACCATGTGACCTACGAGTATATATTTGCGTGTCGGTATATCCTTGCTTGGTACTACTCCTATTTGTACTATACTACTCGCAGAAGTTAATGCATGTATATACTGTAGGCATGCAAGGGGCGGAGGCAAGAATTAATGCAAGGAATCGCAACAGTTTCTTTTATTTTGAATGAATTGTCATGTCAGAGGGGAGTACTACTACTACCGTACTCCACTATTGTACTACTACTAGTAGTAGTACATACTAGTACTCCCGAATGTATGTTGACCAGTAGTCCTACCTCTATTTGGGATTATTAGGCCAGAGAGCTTTTTAAAACTGTTAGAAATTATAATAAGACCTATCCTCTTTATTGTCTTAATTCTCGTGACTCATTAATTTAGATATCTCTATTTTCTCTCAATCTCCCAATGCATGTTGTTTCATCTCTCATCATGTTCCCCTTTTTTATCTAGCGTCTCATGCATGTAAAACTAGTCGTGCATGCATAAATTAATTAGAGTTCATCTACTTGGTAGTATTGCAAATTAGCCTTCTGGCCTTCCTAAACATAGAGCCTTAATACTATTCAGCTTACTACTCAGCAGAGTACATCCACTGATGCACCCAACCCATTGGAAGTTAAGACTTTATGAAAAATACTCAGGAGCTAGTACCTCCATTTCAAGGAATAAGGTGCACGCGCGCTCCAATGTAAAGTTTGACCGAATAAATGGAGCAACTAAAATTTACTTATATGTGTAAAATTTGTTTCGTTGAATTCGTATTGAAACAACTTTCCAATGATGCTAAATTTGTACAGTACCAACATTCTTTATATATATTTAGAGTAAATATTGGTCAAACAAAAAGCAAAAATAAGGGAGCCTTATTTCTTGGGACGGAGATAGAGTACTAGTACTACAAAATCCACCATTCCTGGTATGCAAACAATCATTCTACAATTAAAACAATTAACAGCAGCTTACATCACCACTAAAACTCGACGCGAAAAAAGAAACGCAGCTCCTTCGAGGTAGCAGGACCGACCAGGTAATGAGGAGGCGCCGCCAGGTAAGACGTAAGGTCCTCAAACGCGACCTCACCCAGCTTAGCGGAGCTCGGCGTGTCGAGATCCACCATCACGCTGCTAGTCCTCCTCCTACCGTCCGTCCAGGAGAGCAGCGGAGGGCATTCCGCCCACATACTTACCCTGTACACCGGCAAGTCACCCATCGCGGACCTAACACAAACCGCAGACACGAGGGGGACCGTGCTTACCGAGCCAATCGTCAGAACGAACACAGCACCATCCTGCTCCCCAATGATGATGAGCTGGTGGGACGACTCGCCCGGTAGCAGCACCAGCTCCTGGAAAGCTTTGGTGGTGGCATACTGGATCTTGTGCACTTGGATCGAGTGGACCGCTTCGAGGTGGGCGACGAGCGCTGGCAACGGGGTGACGAAGTCGCAGCTGGTCTCCGTGCAACTGCAGGGAGCGTACCGGCACATGATTTCGTGCTCGTGGAGTTCGTAGTAGGGTAGCAAACTACTACAGCCTTTGTGGACGCACTCGACCCTAGCCGCTGATAGGACGTCATCCATGGCGGGCCTGTGGGTGAATCCGCCACTAGGGTGCTCGCACTTCTGGCAGGTGGTGATCTTGTGGACGCAACGGTGGCAGACTAGATGAATATCCACGCATTGTAGAAATGGAAGTTCGAAAAATAAAATAGTTTCACGGACGAACCAACAAAATAAAAATCAATGGATTGTGAGGGAGAAATGGAGAGACCTTGTAGACCTGCCGGGGCATGAGGGGCTGGGAGCAGGAGGAACAGTTGAGAACGGTGGCTTCCATCTTTAGAGTGACCATCCCAAGCATTGCGATTTGGGTGGGAAGAAATGAGGACTCTCTGATCCGGCCTCGAGCCGTGCCCTTCTTTTAGTATACCACAACTGATAATCAATGAAGCTCTACCTGATTGCCCCTTTCCTTTCTGTACTAGGGTCCTTTTGTATATTTTGAGGCCTTATTATTTACAAATTCCTGGTTTAGTTGGACAAGATTAGCCGCCTCTTTGTATTTGTGCACCACCCTTTTATTAGCAAGTTGGCACGTGAGACCCACATAATAATAAATTATGACATATCATCACTATATAAAATTATGCTCTGTAATAGGTAAAGCACAAAAAATATGAAAGAGCCACATCTATAAAAAGTAACGGTGTATATTTGTTTTCACCCAGTACACTTTGAAGGTACTGTAGTAACATGTGAAAGTTTTACTAGCCTAAGTTATTCAGCACTATGAAGAGAAGCCTAATATGGAAGAGAAAGAAAACATCCAGCCAGAGCTCATTTTTGGGCAGAAGTATGAGTCAAACAGAAGGAAAGTTGGCCTGGACCCCCACGGGCCCTAACCTTCTGTGACTGCTGCGCCTGCACGGTTGTACTCCATTGCGCAGAAGCTTACATGGGAAGGAAGAGGTGACTGCTACGATGCTTCTGTAAGATCTCACCATGATAAGGTAAGATCCCTGTGATTGCAGTGCTAGTCCCTGGATCGAAATGCTAGCATCCACAGTTTAAGATGTAGTACACAGAAACAAAGGTCATTATTACATCGCACATCCAGGAGTATAATGGTTCTTACAACTCACTTAGCACAAGGCTAAGACGTAAGTTCACATAACATAGCATAATAATAATAGAGTCTTTAGTCTTCATGTGCCACAGGCAAGCATGTCGAGTGTAGACCCACAACCCTACTCATCATCAGAGTATCCTGCAACATAATAAGTTACAGCCACAAGGGTCAATACATTTGGAATTGTATTGGCAAGTGGTACCAAAGATACTTAGTATAATCCAACCACTACATGAATATATGGCTAAGTGGGGTTATGTCTGGCTTTGCTAAAATTAGTTTAACTTATAGTTTTTGAAGAAGTTTTTCATTCAAGCTATAAGGTACCAATGATAGACATCACTGAACCTTTACCCATGTTCACCCACAAGTTTTAACTTAGAGAAATTTGGATGAGGAGATTATTGAACTACTTCACTGTCTTGAGGCTCAGAAGTTGTCCATAACCGGGGACACGGCTAAGTACTTAGTTTTACCCTCTCGAGAGGTGGTGCACTTTCCCCACAAGACTCGACATGCATCGAGACAAGACCTTTCAGAAGCAATCCCTCAGACCACCACGAACGCGTTCCATCCTATCACATCTACTACCTTCTGTCCGTCTGGCTGAGTTCTTGCAACTTAGTTGGTCAAGGCAGAGCCCATATGCCATGTGGTTGCACTGGAAGCTTCATGACAAGAATGTCTCCGATCTCTTTGTTCCTGGGTGGCCATCCACAAGTGTGATACACCAGCTGACCATAGACATGGCCCCTGAGTAACCACTCAACATAATCCAAGCAAGTCCCAATCCACCCAGGTGTTTCATTAATAATAGTTGTTTTCTTAGTCAAACAAAAATAATATCTTTCCATACTATCTTGATATGTATTTTCCACCCACAAATTCTACTAGCCAAGCATTCTAGCATACAAAGTCCTTTAACTAGGGGATACTACCAAGATATAGTCTATAGGATAGCATAGCATAGTATAGTAACATAAGAATAATTCTATCATGTTAATTTGAATGCAATGTAGTACATGCCATGCTGATTTGAATGCACTAATGATGATTTTCAAATGAAGAATTTGGGATGTTACAAATCTAACCCCCTTAAGATGAATCTCGCCCTCGAGATTCAGGTTGGCTAGCAAATAGGTGAGGGTGATCTCTCCGAAGTTCATCCTCTCGCTCCCAGGTTGCTTCTGATTCAGTGTGATGGTTCCACTGCACTTTGCAGAATCTAATGGTCTTGGTACTGGTAATTCTTTCTACGGTCTCTAGAATTTTAATAGGTTTCTCTTCATAAGTGAGATCATTATCTAGCTGAACTTCATCCAATGGTATAGTGTCTTTCAACGAAGTTTCTTCCATCTCTGGGTGACACTTTTTCAGCTGACTGACATGGAATACATTATGAACTGCTGACAAAGATTCTGGTAATTCTATCTCATATGCCACTTCTTCTTTGCGACTCAAAATCTTGAAAGGCCCTACATAGCGTGGTGCTAGTTTTCCTTTGATTCCAAATCTCTTCACACCACGAAGTGGTGACACCCTGAGATAAGCTCTATCACCAACCTCGTAGGTAACCTCTCTACGTTTTGGATCAGCATAGCTCTTTTACTGAGATTGAGCTACCTTTAGCCTATCTCTCACCATCTTGACTTTCTCCTCGGCCTCTTTGACTAGGTCTGGCCCGAACAAGTTTCTTTCTCCTACTCCATTCCATAGCAATGGTGTAGTACACTTCCTTCCATAAAGGAATTAAAATGGAGCCATTTCTATGCTTGACTGATAACTGTTATTTTAAGAAAACTCTGCGTACGGTAAACTTTCATCCCAACTGGATCCATAATCTAATGCACATGCTCTCAGCATATCCTCTAATATTTGATTGGTCCTTTCTGTCTGCCCATCTGTTTGCGGATGAAATGCAGTGCTGAATTCTAACCGAGTTCCCAGTGACTCGTGAAGTTGTCACCAAAAGTGTGAAGTGAATTGAGTCCCTCTGTCAGATACGATACTCTTAGGTACCCCATGCAAACATACAATTCTATTCATGTAAATCTTGGCTAACTTTGCACTTGTATAAGTGGTCTTTACTGGTATGAAATGGGCCACTTTTGTCAAGCGATCAACGATAACCCATATGGAATCATATCCTGATCTAGTCCTTGGCAGTCCAGTGATGAAATCCATACCGATTTTATCCCATTTCCAATCAGGTATTGGTAGCGGTTGCAATAGTCCTGCCGGTTTTTGATGTTCTGCCTTTACACGACTACACACGTCGCATAGAGCAATGTGTTCTGCTATATATTTCTCTAGATTATTCCACCAAAATCTTCCCTTAACATCCATATACATCTTGGTGTTGCCAGGGTGAATTGAATATGGTGAATTGTGAGCTTCTCGTAAGATCAACTTCTTATGTTCCAGATCCTGTGGAACACAGATACGTTTTTCGTACCATAAGATTCCTTGTTCATCTACATGGAAGCCTTTTGCCTTCCCTTCACTAACTTTACTTTTGATTTCATCTATTTCTTTGTCCAACTTTTGGGCTTCTTGAATTCTATCCATTAGTGTGGGCTGCACCTCCAAGGATGCAAGGTACCCTTCAGGCACAATTTCGAGTCTCAGCTCTCTAAATTGGGCACACAACTCCTCCGACAACTCTCCTTTGTCGAGGCCATTCACATAAACCTTGCGGCTTAATGCATCGGCTACAACATTTGCCTTTCCAGGATGGTATTGCAAGTCATAGTCCTTGATAAGTTCTAGCCATCTTCTTTGCCTCATGTTGAGCTCTTTCTGTGTAAAAATATATTTCAAACTCTTGTGATCGGTGAACATTTCACAACGCTTTCCCATAAGATAATGCCTCCATGTTTTAGTGCATGCACAACTGATGCCAACTCTAGATCATGAGTAGGATAATTTACTTCATGATTTTTGAGTTGCCTTGATGCATAGGCTACAACTTTACCTTGTTGCATTAGTACACCCCCCAGTCCTTGGTGAGATGCATCACAATAGACTTGAAAATCTTTCTCAAGATCTGGCAAACATAACACTGGTGCTGACACAAGTCTCTTTTTTAATTCCTGAAAGCTAGTTTCACAAGCTTCTGCCAATTAAACTTCTTCTCCTTCTTTAGCAGATCAGTCATGGGTTTTTCTATCTTAGAGAAGTTTTCAATGAACCTCCGATAGTACCCTGCCAGACCACGGAAACTACGGACTTCTTTAACTGATTTAGGAGGTTCCCATTCTGTCACAGCTGCCACTTTTGCTGGATCAACAGCTATACCATTTCTAGATACTATGTGCCCAAGAAAACCCACTTCGTTCAGCCAGAATTCACATTTACTGAACTTGGCATAAATTTTATGTTCCCTGAGTTTCTCTAGAATCAGGCGTAGATGTTCCTCATGTTTTTTGTTGCTTTTGGAATATACCAATATATCATCGATGAATACCACTACGAACTTGTCAAGGAATTCCATGAATACTTTATTCATCATGTTCATGAAATAGGCTGGTGCGTTAGTCAATCCAAACAGCATCACTGTATATTCATACAACCCGTATCTAGTGGTGAATGCAGTCTTGGGTATGTCATGTTCTCTAATCTTTAGTTGAAAGTATCCTGATCGGAGATCAATTTTCGAGAACACACATGCTCCCTCTAGTTGGTCGAAGAGATCATTTATTCTAGGCAGGGGGTACTTATTCTTTATGGTCACTTCATCAAGTGAACGATAATCTATGCATAGCCTCTGGCTTCGGTCCTTCTTTTCAACAAACAAGACTGGTGCTCCCCAAGATGATGAACTTGGTTGGATAAATCCCTTTTCTAGTTGTTCTCCTAATTGCTTCTTGAGTTCTTTTAACTCGTCAACTGACATCTTATAAGATCTCTTTGCTATAGGCCCCGTTCCTGGCAGTAGGTCTATTAGAAACTCCACATCCCTATCTGGTGGCATGCCAAGTAATTCTTCGGGGAACACATCTGGGTATTCCTTCACTATTGGCACACTGTCTAGGCTAACCCCCTTAAGAGAATTAACCTTTCTCCCCTTGGGTTCAAAGTTAGACTTGAACCTGATCCTTTTCTTTTCTAGGGTGGTAAGCATAACAGTCCGCTTGGCACAATCAATCACCCCTTCATAACGGGTCAACCATTCCATTCCTAATATGACATCTAATCCTTGGGACTCTAGGATTATTAAACTAATCGGGAACTTGTGTTTTCCAATTTCTAGGATGATCTGTCGGCACCCTGAATTTACTATCATTTCTCCACCCGGAGAACTTACCTTAATAGGACATCCAATAGTTTCAGTGGTGAGTCCGTTTTTGATTACAAATGCTCTTGAAATGAATGAATGCGATGCGCCGGTATCGAAAAGGATAAGTGCAGGAAAGGAATTAATCTTGAACTTACCGATCACGACATCAGATCCTTCTTGGATTTCCTCCACATTAATGTGGTTCACATGCCCCTTTTGGAATGGGTTCGGCTTGGCCCCATCAGTCTTCTTCTCTGGGCATTCATTGGCATAGTGCCCAGTTTTCTTACATTTGAAACATTCCACCCGACTTATGTCTTTCTTTGCTGGCTGATTGTGACGATTCTGTCCATTTTGGTTTCCATGGCCATGACCATTGTGGTTGTTCCTGAATACACCTTTGTTGTGCCCACGATGATTGTTTCCGTCATGGTTGTGGTTGTTGTTACGATGGTTATTATGATTCCCATTTTTGTGAAATCCTAAAATTCCACTTCCTTCACCATGAGAGCGCTTGTGAGGAGATCCTGATCCATACTTATCAAAATGGTGCTTCCTCTTTCTACCCTCCACTTGTTTCATCTTGTTTTCCAGGATGGTAGCTTTATCACACAAGGATTGATAAGTTGGAACATATGCAACAGATAGTTGCATAGAAATTTCATCATTCAGCCCATCTAGGAACTTCTCCTTTCTCTTTGCATCAGTGTCAACATCGTTGGGTGCATAACGTGACAAATTATTGAACTCTTCGATGTATTCAAAGATACTACGGTGGCGTTGCTTGAGGTTATGAAACTCCTTTTTCTTCAACCCCATTATTCTAGCTGAGATGTGAGTGGTGCGAAACCCATCTTCAAACATTGCCCAAGTCACTTCCTCAATAGGGTGGGTAATTTGGAAATTATCCCACCAAGCAGCTGCATGACCTTCCAACAAGTGTGCTGCAAATCTGACCTTGTCAACATCTATGCACCCAACCATGACTTGGTCCTTATTCACAGAGCGTAGCCAGTCATTTGCTACCATGGGGTCAGTGGTACCCGAAAACTTAGCAGGTCTCAGCCTTAGAAATCTGGTCAGCATATCTAGGGGCGGTGGATTATTCTGGTTGTTGTTATTGTTATTATTGTTGTTGTTCTGATTCTGGTTGCCATGAATTGAGTCATCATTTGCATCAACTGGGTCTGCGCAGCCATCATCTGCTGCATTCCATTGCCATTGTCATCCTCGTTGTTGCGTCGGGGAGGCATCTGTGGGTTTAATAAGGGTAAGTAATGATAGATAACCCCAAATAAAACAACAATCAATCATACAAGCACATGCGAGTTCAACATCACAGTAATGATAGAGTTTGCAAAAATAACATACTAGCATAGTCACCCACAAGTCGGTATGACTTATGCAACTCAATAATAATAGACGAAAGGTAGATGGAATAGCATCACTACTCCTCCATGTCGACTTCTTCCTCCACTAGTGCAAGCCCTGCTGCTGTGAACCCTGCCTTGTATTCCTCCAAGCTTGTGGTCAAGGCATCGATCTTTGTCTATAACTCTCTCTTCTGAGTGCGTAGCCTCTCTATCACCTCGTGATCTGCTTCCAGCTCAATGTCCTCAAGCTCTAACTCAGTCTCTAATCTTCTTGTTCTTTTCCTGAACTCTCTTCTCTTGGCTCTTGAATTTCTTCTCTTGGTCTTCAAACTTCTTCTCCATTTCCTTGATTCGGTTTTCCTGCTCCTGGAAGGCCTTGTCCTTCTCCTTAAGTTGGACTCGTAGTTCATCGTTGCTAAGCATCACATTAGTCCTATCAGTATCAAGGTGTCTAATGAGGCTCTCTAAGTCCTGGAGGTAGTGACACACGGGCTTGATAGACTCCTTAGTGGCCTCGTCCAACACAATAGGCTCTCCTTCCTCGTCACGCCTCCCAAAGAAATGGAAGTAGTGGCTCTTGATCTCAGAAGAGTGACGTCCACATAGGCGTCCCAACAGCTCCTGCATAGCGACGTCAAGGCCCCTCTCCATGTCATCATGGAGTATCTTGAAGGTAATCTCCCCAGTCTGGGGCTCCGTCTCACGTCCTGGCTGGGTAACTTTGAATCCCCATAAGTCCTTCCTCTGAAACTTCCTCAGCTGAAGTCCCTGAATGGTAGGGATTGGAAGAGCGAGCACTTGGACTAGCTCCAATAGGCGAGTCCCAAAGCGAGTCCCCTTGAAATCCTTGGCCGTGCTGTAGACAAAATTCGGCATCTTTTGCATAGTATGGAGAAAATTAGTAACACAATGGAGAAAGTAAACACAAGTCACAAAAATGAGAAAATCAACCAACAGAACAATCCAAGGAGCAATACATTATTCAACTCAAGCACTTCAAGGTTCTAGACATAACTTATTTTTGCCATACCACATAAGTTGGTATGATCAAAATTTTAACGTGATAAAACGCCAAGGGTGGTGGTCCAACTAATATCTCACTCCTTAACCAAGGTGGCAATCTGGGCATCCTTGGCAGCAATCTGCTTGTCTTGGTCACATAGCTCTAAAGCTAGGCCTATGATATACTTACTTAGGCGTTTCACAGTGGCCTTTGAGTCTTGGACAAGACGCTTCTCCTCCTTGAGATCTTCCTGGGTATTGAGCATTCTATACTTGAGTCTCTCCCCAAGTTCCTTAATAGCTCTCCATGCAGCATTCCTTGCAGAGTCAAAGAATGACGGGTGCATTTCAGAGTTGGTGAACATGCAGAATCCCGTACTCTTGGAATCGTCCTCCTTGTCTTTGTACAAATGGAGTTGCACCCACCAATACTCTTGTCCTTCGTCTATCACAGGAAATCCCTTGTACACAGCTTCACCATTCGTTCCCAAGCCAAGCATGAGGTTCTTGAGTATATTGGGAAATTCTGTCTCACACTCTAGGGTCATAGTCATCAGTGGTCCCTTCTTGACAGATTCATTGATGGTGGACATCTACAAAAATAGATGAGAAGGATGATTAGGAAAAGTTTTACGAGATGAAAAGACAAGTGTAAGGTTGGAATATAGAGTTTTCCTAAGGGTTTTCCTTAGTATAATCCATTCTAGGGTCACGATCCTACAGGCAACACAGTGCTCTGATACCATCTGTAAGATCTCACCATGATAAGGTAAGATCCCTGTGATTGCAGTGCTAGTCCCTGGATCGAAATGCTAGCATCCACAGTTTAAGATGTAGTACACAGAAACAAAGGTCATTATTACATCGCACATCCAGGAGTATAATGGTTCTTACAACTCACTTAGCACAAGGCTAAGACGTAAGTTCACATAACATAGCATAATAATAATAGAGTCTTTAGTCTTCATGTGCCACAGGCAAGCATGTCGAGTGTAGACCCACAACCCTACTCATCATCAGAGTATCCTGCAACATAATAAGTTACAGCCACAAGGGTCTTAGTATAATCCAACCACTACATGAATATATGGCTAAGTGGGGTTATGTCTGGCTTTGCTAAAATTAGTTTAACTTATAGTTTTTGAAGAAGTTTTTCATTCAAGCTATAAGGTACCAATGATAGACATCACTGAACCTTTACCCATGTTCACCCACAAGTTTTAACTTAGAGAAATTTGGATGAGGAGATTATTGAACTACTTCACTGTCTTGAGGCTCAGAAGTTGTCCATAACCGGGGACACGGCTAAGTACTTAGTTTTACCCTCTCGAAAGGTGGTGCACTTTCCCCACAAGACTCGACATGCATCGAGACAAGACCTTTCAGAAGCAATCCCTCAGACCACCACGGACGCGTTCCATCCTATCACATCTACCACCTTCTGTCCGTCTGGCTGAGTTCTTGCAACTTAGTTGGTCAAGGCAGAGCCCATATGCCATGTGGTTGCACTGGAAGCTTCATGACAAGAATGTCTCCAATCTCTTTGTTCCTGGGTGGCCATCCACAAGTGTGATACACCAGCTGACCATAGACATGGCCCCTGAGTAACCACTCAACATAATCCAAGCAAGTCCCAATCCACCCAGGTGTTTCATTAATAATAGTTGTTTTCTTAGTCAAACAAAAATAATATCTTTCCATACTATCTTGATATGTATTTTCCACCCACAAATTCTACTAGCCAAGCATTCTAGCATACAAAGTCCTTTAACTAGGGGATACTACCAAGATATAGTCTATAGGATAGCATAGCATAGTATAGTAACATAAGAATAATTCTATCATGTTAAGATCTACCAAAATATCACTACTGCAATAGTGAAAATAATAGGACATGGGATGAAATATCACTTGCCTTGGTAGCTAGGGGAATAGGTACAATCCTCACAACAACAAACTTCACAATCCACACAATCTACACAAGATCAATACAACAACAATAATTCAATCAATAAAACATTACAAAAACATGAATGCATGCAAAATTCAATGATATGATCACAACTCTATAATTTACAGAGTCTACAGTACTGAGGATAGAATACCTCATCTAAATGCATAAGAAATACTCAAAAATAATTTATAGAACAATTTTTGTGAACAAAATACTCCTAAAAAGGTTCTGCCTATAATTCCAATTTCTCAGAGGCAAAAGTGTGAAACAAGGCCTCCATAATAAAGGTCTCATTTTTCTGAATCCATAGACACCAAATTTGTATTTTTCTGATTGGTGGATCAAAAGTTATTGAATTTCTAAGTTAAATACTAAATCAGTCTAATTTTCTATTTAAACGAAATAGCCTGGTGACATGGCGCTTTCCTATTGGCTGGTACCGGTTCGACCGGATCGATCGCTGTGGGCCGTCAGATCTTAAGTGACTACGGACAGATCTGATTTGCCCGTACCCTTTCAATAAGTGATCTAATCCTATCCGCTAAAATCTGATCGAACGGATATTAAACCACTCGCCCGAGACTGGCGACGCCAGCGACGGCGCGCGGCGGCGGCATGTTAGGTGAGCGGCGTTCCGGCAATTCTAGAGGGGTAGGGGAAAAGGTAGTCTTACTGAGGGCTTAGGGTGGTCTCGGCGATCTGGTTGGTGGTCGCGATGGAGAGAGGGGAGTTCCGCTGCGCTCGATATTCCTCGCCGGAGTGGCGTCGACGGCAGAGGTCACGGCCACGAGACGGTGGCGTCGATCTGGTACACGAGCAGACAAGAAAAAGGGTTAGGCAGAAGCGCCTGGTTCTGCACGGTCTAGCAGTGCCCAAAAAGGAGCGGCGGGAACCTTGCCCTCACCGGAAAAATCGTCAGACGGTGGCGGTAGAGGAGTTCGCCGGACTTGGTCCGTGTCATCGATCTGGGCAAGAGAAAACACGTGGCTCGGTCAGTAGGTGCGCTAGGACATGGTGAAATAGATGGGACAGAGGGGAGGGCGCCGGGCGGCCTGGGTTCACCGGAATTGCCTCCAGAGTACCGTCAGTGAGCGGCGGTTCGAGCTCGAAATTAGGGGAGCCTGGGGGCTCTCTGGGGGTGGCGACTGGGGGAAATGATGAGGATGGGTGAGGATTAAGTAGGAGCAGTCACCGGGGGGAATTACTGCGAGAAACGGCCGGAATCAAATCGATTCGAAAACGGCAGAGGGAGTGGGGCGCTTCGTCGCCAGGGGTTGAAGACGACGGGGTGGTGGGGTGACGTGGCGTGGGGTCGGTCTGTCAGTGGGAGGGGGTAGGTTGCTGGGGCATGCAGAAAAACAGAGAAGGGAGAGGAGTGGCCCGGGTGGGCTGTTGGGCCAGATTGGGCCAAAGGCCAGATTGCTGCTGCTGTTTGAATTTCTTTCCCTCCTTTTCTTTTTCTATTCGAATTTCTTTTCTAGTTTTTGTTTGAATTAGCAAATGTGCTCCAAAAAGTCTCAAAATTTCACCAAATTTTTGGACGACAAGTCTAATGCAATGTAGTACATGCCATGCTGATTTGAATGCACTAATGATGATTTTCAAATGAAGAATTTGGGATGTTACAGCTTCCCACCTAAACAAGTGCCACGCATAGATGCAGGAGTGGACATAGCAGATCAACGGCTTAGATTACTCAATGTTGGGAAGGTTCTAGAACTGAAGGGAAAAACCAAATTCAAAAACTATTGTACTATATTAGTGCTATAGATATTATAGATATAGAAAATCTCAGACCGGAGGGAGTAGGAAAGAGCTCACTTTATCAATTTGTTTTCACCCATCAACTCAATCATCTACGTAGGGCCCATAGATGGGGGAGGTCGCGGTCGCCTTGGACGCACCACAAAATTATGACTAGGCCATCGAGTGCGGGAAGCAGAGTCATTGTTCCGTCCAATCGCTTACCCTAGTCATCGTCATCGATATTTGCCACATGCATCGGCTTCATCAGCGACATTGATTGTCCCCAAGCTTCGGTAATCTACCACATTAATATCGGATCATCTCCTGCCTACTAGTAGTATTTATCCTCTCCCCTTCCCCGCACCACCAATCCATCTCTAATCCCCCGCTTCCAGCAACCATCTCCGTCCTCATCTGTCATCCATGGCCACCTTCCGGCTGTCCCTGCCGTACCGGAGCGCAAAGACCCCGACATCGCTGCACAAGAGGACAATTCCCTGTGCATTTGGGCCTTCTCCCCATGGAGAACAAAGTGGCAGCTGGCGTGCGCCTTCCTCGACGCTGGGTATGGTGCCGCAAGTACCGTATGTATCGCCTCCATGACAATTTGGACGGGACGTTCAAGGTCAAGTTTGTGAACTTCAGGGACGCCCGTCTCCTCTACGGCCAGGCCTTCCACTGTGGCTGCGAGATGGTGGTGTTCACCGGCGCCAACATTTTCACCAACTACTGGGACCGGTTCCCCAACAACGGCAACTTCATCCACAGTGTCCTCCCGGAGCTGCCGATGGCTCCGGAGGTACCGCCACCATATCCGCAGGTGCCGCTGATGGCTCAGGAGGTACCGTCGCCTTATCCAGAGGTGCCACCGTGTTATCCGGAGGTGCCGCCGATGGCTCAGGAGGTGCCGCCATGTTATCCGGAGGTGCTGATTGTTGGGTCCGCAGCATAGAAAACAAAATTTTTCCTACGATGAGAAATATATGCCAAGATGTATCTACTAGATACAGAGCAACGGGTGGACATACATCCATGGAGAACTTACCCTCGAAGACAACGAGTTTTGTTAACGAGTAGGAACTCGTGGTTGATGTAGTCGTACGCTTGCCGATCTCAAGATTGTGTGGAAGTTCGAGCGCCGCAAATCAGCAGCGCATCCGTCCTCGCACACACGTTCAAGCCACCGGACAACCTCCACCTCCTCGCTCCAGCGAATCAGCGGAAGCAGCAACTCCTTCCAGACGCAAGGCCACCGGGAACATGTATCTCGCTAATCCGAGACCATGGGGAAATATCTAGAGGGGGAGAGAGATCCTTCACCAGGAGGTGTGTTTTGTGAGAGGGGAGAGGGGGGCTTTATATAGGAGGGAGGGAGACCCCTCCCCTCCCATAGCCGGCGCATGAGGGGGGGGGGACTCCTCCCCTCCTTCATTCATGTGGTGAACCTCCACTCACATAAACATGGCCTCCACCCAAAATCCCACTCACATGTATTTAATTACCACCAAATTAAATGCAACTCTCAATTAATAAAACTATTTTATTTATTTTATTCAGAATTTTGTTAATTACTTTAATTAACAAACATTCACATAAAACCCCTTGCAACATTTCAATATCACATGCAGAACCACTTTCTGCAATTTCACTCGAAACAATTCCGGTTTCTATCGAAATTTTTTCCTGCGCTTTGCAAACCTTTTGTCTGGAACATATGTGCTCCTAAATGGTGTCCGGCAACCCTTAAGTGTGTCACCCTACGGTTCTCGAATAATGCAGACATGATTGAGACTCCTCTCAAATCAATAATCAGAAGCGGGACCTGGAGATCCATACTGACTCCTGCATATTCAACGATAACTTCTATGATCGTGAGAACCTTTAACGTCAGCAATTTAATCCCTTTGTCTCATGATATAATACATGTCCGAGATTCGATCATCGGTATCCAAATACCTAGTTTGATCTCGTTACCGACATGCACTCTTTTCTCGTTCCCGTGATATAACATTCTAGTGATCACATCACTTGCTTGCAAGCTATCTTAATGTGATATCACCGAGAGGGCCCAGAGTATATCTATCCGTCATCGGGATTGAAAAATTCCACTCTTGATCCATGAGCCTCAACCTAACACCTTCATAGCACTGAACCCACCTTGATGGTCACCCTGTTACGGTGTGACGTTTGATGCTATCAAGATACTCTTCCGGTGTTAGCAATTAACATGATCTCATGGTCTAAGGACTAAGACTACTTTGTATGATGTTATAGCAATATAAACATAATGACTTGATCGTAATGCTATACTTCGGATGAATGTTCATCACATCATTTCACAAATTCTATGACCTTGTTATTAACAACATCCAATGTCCATGATCAGGAAACTTTGATCATCTTGTTAATCAACAAGCTAGTCTATAAGAGAGGCATAACTAGGAACCCTTTTTGTTTATTAAACACACATGTATTGATGTTTCCTATCAATACAATTATAGCATGCAAAATAAACATCTATCATATACAAGGAATACATAATAACAACTTTATTATTGCCTCTCAGGGCATATTTCCTTCAGTCTCCCACTTGCACTAGAGACAATAATCTAGTTTACATAGTGATAAATCTAACACCCATGGAGTTCTGGTGTTGATCATGTTTTTCCCTAGGGAGTACTTTAGTCAACGGATCTGGTACATTCAGGTTCGTGTGCACTTTACAAATCTTTATATCTCCATCCTTGACATGCTCGCGGATGGAGTGAAACCGGTGCTTAATATGCTTGGAATTCTTGTGAGACCTTGGTTCCTTGGTGTTGGCTATGGATCCATTGTTGTCAAAATAGAACACCATTGGGTCCAACGCACTAGGAACCACACTTAGTTCTGTTATGAACTCCTTCATCCAAACCGCTTCCTGCGCCGCTTCTGAAGCAGCAACATATTCCGCCTCCGTCGTTGATCTAGCCACCATAGGTTGTTTGGAGCTCCTCCAACTAACTGCTGCTCCGTTCAAGAGAAATACGTATCCGGATTGAGACTTAGAGTCATCCGGATCAGTGTCAAAGCTAGCATCAACATAAAACTTAGTGACTAGCTCTTCTTCACTTTCGTATACAAGAAACATATCCTTAGTTCTTCTCAAGTACTTAAGGATATTCTTGACCGCTATCCAGTGTTCCGAACCTGGATCAGATTGGTACCTACTAGTCAAACTAATAGCATGTGCCACATCCGGTCTTGTACATAGCATGGCATACATTATAGAGCCTATGGCTGAGGCATAAGGGATCTTATCCATTATCTCTCTTTCTTCCGCCGTAGCCGGACTTTGAGTCTTACTCAATGTCTTGCCTTGCAACATAGGTAAGTACCCCTTCTTACTTCTGTCTATATTAATCTTCTTTAATATCTTATCAAGGTATGTACTCTGCGATAGCCCAATTAGGCATCTTGATCTATCTCTATAGATTTTAGTGCCTAATATATATGAAGCTTCACCAAGGTCCTTCATCGAAAATTTGCTGTTTAGATAACTTTTAACACTGTTTAAAAGATCTATATCATTTCCAATCAATAATATGTCATCCACATATAATATCAGAAATGCCACATTGCTCCCACTCACTTTCTTGTAAATACAAGCCTCTCCATAAGTTTGGAAAAATCCAAACTCTTTGATCACCTCATCAAAGCGGAGATTCCAACTCCGGGATGCTTGCTTCAGTCCATAGATGGATCGCTGAAGTTTGCACACCTTATCAGCATCCTTAGGATCGACAAAACCCTTAGGTTGTATCATATACAATTCTTCTTCAATATTACCATTGAGGAACGCAGTTTTGACATCCATCTACCATATTTCATAACCGAAATATGGAGCAATTGCTAACACAATCCTAACCGACTTAAGCATCGCTACGGGAGAGAATGCCTCATCGTAGTTAACTCCTTGAATTTGTCGAAACCCCTTTGCGACAAGTCGAGCCTTATAGATGGTTACATTACCATCAGCATCAGTTTTTCTTTTGAAAATCCATTTATTCTCAACGGCATTTCGATCGTGAGGTAAGTCCACCAAGGTCCAAACCTGGTTTTCGTACATGGATTCCATCTCGGATTTCATGGCTTCTAGCCATTTGTTGGAATCAGGGCTCATCATCGCTTCTTCATGCATCGCAGGGTCATGTATTTCATCAATCATGAAATTCATAACAGGATTGCCGTACAGTTCAGGAGCTGCACGTGTCCTGCTTGACCTGCGGGGTTCGGTAGTGTCCTCTTTCGGAGTTTCATGATCAATATCATTAGCTCTCTCTTCATTAGGTGAAGTCAACTCCGAAACAACTTCCGGTGCTGCGCTACTTGCCATTTCATGAAGAGAAGGTTCAATAACCTCTTCGAGTTCTACCTTCCGACTACTCACACCTTTCGCGAGAAACTCCTTCTCAAGAAAGGATCCATTCTTGGCAACAAAGACCTTGCCCTCGGATCTATGATAGAAGGTATACCCAATCGTTTCCTTAGGGTATCCTATGAAGACGCATTTTTCCGCTTTGGGTTCGAGTTTATCCGGTTGAAGTATCTTCACATAAACATCACATCCCCAAACTTTAAGAAATGACAGCTTAGGTTTGTTACCAAACCATAATTCATACGGTGTCTTTTCAACGGATTTAGATGGTGCCCTATTTAAAGTGAATGTAGCGGTTTTCTGTGCATAACCCCAAAATGACAGTGGCAAGTCAGTCAGAGACATCATAGATCGAACCATATCCAATAAAGTACGATTACGACGTTCTGACACACCATTACGTTGTGGTGTTCCGACATGCGTGAGTTGTGAAACTATTCCACAGTCTTTCATATGTGTGCTAAACTCGTAACTAAGATACTCTCCTCCACGGTCAGACCACGGAAATTTGATCTTTCTGTTACAATGATTTTCCACTTCATTCTGAAATTCTTTGAACTTTTCAAAGGTTTCAAACTTATGTTTCATCAAATAGATATACCCGTATCTACTCAAATCATCCGTGAAAGTAACAAAATAACGATATCCACCTCGCGCCGACACACTCATTGGTCCACACACATCAGTATGTATGATTTCCAATAAATCTGTCGCCCGTTCCATTGAACCAGAAAACGGCGTTCTAGTCATCTTGCCCATAAGGCATGGCTCACATGTATCAAATGATTCAAAATCAAGTGATTCCAATAGTCCATCAGAACGGAGTTTCTTCATGCGTTTAATGCCAATATGACCTAGACGGTAGTGCCACATATATGCAGATATATCATTATCAAGTTTAATCCTTTTAGCATCAACATTATGAATATGCGTAATACTACTATCGAGATCCAATAGAAATAAACCATTCAACACAGGTGCATGACCATAAAAGATATTATTCATATAAATCAAACAACCATTGTTTTCAGACTTAAACGAATAACCACTTTACATCAAACATGATCCCGACGGCATATGGAGAGGCAGCATCCCGACGGCGATCACATCAACTCTTGATCCATTGCCGACCCACATCGTGACCTCATCCCTTGCTAGTTGTCGCTTGTTATGCAGCCCCTGAACCGAGTTACATATATTAGAAACCGATCCCGTATCAAATAGCCAGGTGCTACTTTGAGTACTAGTCAAGTACACATCAATAACATGTATATCACATATACCTTTGTTTGCCTTGCCGGCCTTCTTGTCCGCCAAATACTTGGGGCAGTTGCGCTTCCAATGGCCAGTCCCCTTGCAATAGTAGCACTCGGTGTCAGACTTAGGGCCAGCTCGGGGTTTCTTTTCAGGCGCGACAACAGATTTGCCGCCCTTCTTTCCCTTCTACTTTCCTTTCTCGTCCTTCTTGAAACCGGTGGTCTTATTGATCATCAACACTTGATGTTCTTTCTTAATCTCCACTTCTGTAGTCTTAAGCATTGACAGAAGCTCGGGAAGAGACTTCTTCATGCCCTGCATATTATAGTTCATCACGAAGCTCTTGTAGCTAGGTGGCAGGGATTGGAGAACACGATGTATGCCTAAGTCAATGGGAATCATTATTCCCAAGGACACAAGCTTATCGGTGTACCCAGACATTTTGAGTATGTGCTCACTAATGGAGCTGTTCTCTTCCATCATGCAGCTAAAGAACTTTTCAGAAGCATTATAACTCTCTACGGCAGCATGGGTATCGAAAATCATTTTCAATTCTCCCATGGTATCAAAGGCATTGCCATTTTCGAAACGTTTTCGAAGTTCTGGCTCTAGCCCATACAGTATGCCGCAATGAACTAAGTTGTGGTCCTCCTGACGAGTTATATAGACGTTCTTTTCCTCGTCAGGGGTATCAGGAGCTGGTGGGGGGCCTAGCGGCGCCTCTAGCACAATTGCTTTTGTGCAGCAGTGAGGAGAATCCTCAAATTCATAGCCCAGTTGGTGAAGTTGCTACCATTTGCAGCAAGCTTCTCTTTCTCCATGAACACATTGAAATTAAAACCAGGTGGTGCCATCTACAACAAAATTTGTAAAATATATTTAGACTAAGTTTATGATAGATTGAGTTCAACTAATCCAAATTACTAATGAACTCCCACTCAAAAACGACATCCCTCGTGTCCTTTTGGTGATGACATGAACCAAATCCACTACACCAAGTCCGATCATCATGTGAGTCGGTGTAGCTTCAAAGGCGAGCATCTATATGGGCATCATATCAACTATATGACTCATGCTTAACCTTTCGGTCCGTGTTTCGAGGCCATGTCTGTACATGCTAGGCTCGTCAAGTAAGAACCTCAGTATTCGCGTGTGTAAAACTATCTTACACCCGTTGTATGAAAGCGTATAGTCGAGAACACCCGATCATCACGTGATGCCTCAAAACACGATCCACAAAATGATGCATACTTAAGGAAGAACATATTTTATCTTGATATCTAAATGAGGGATCATCTTATAATGCTACCAAAAGCGCCAAACTAGCAATATAAGATGCTAACATCTAATGTGTGAAGTGAGGTGATATGGTCCATGCATTTGATCTCTATCATTTGCATCGCGGTATGATCTCTATCATTCCTTTGTGTGTAAGGCCAAGGTCTATGGAACTTACACGTTAAGTGAGTTGTAAGAGTATCTATCATACATCTACTTACAACAATACCATATCAAGACACTAGCCCAGCAACGATCTAAACTAGACGCCTCTAATTTATCAATTGCAAGTTTTACGTGGCTTAGGGCTTTCAGAGTTAGAACCGGTCTTACCTACGAACATGAACCACAACGAGGATAACCAAGTTATTAGCAACTCGTTGTAAATTAGATATTGACTATAGTAGGAGAGACAGACACCCGCTAGCCACTTATGCAAAACTAGTTGCATGTCAGTCGTGGAACCGGTCTCATGTACGATGACATGTAAGGTTGGTCCGGGCCGCTTCATCCCACTATGCCACCAATATCCAAAGTACATAGAAGATGCAATAACATGATCATCATCGCCCACATATAAACATATGTGTACTACCCGTGCAAAGCACCTACACATAGACCTGGCTCTGATACCACTGTTGGGTCCGCAGCATAGAAAACAAAAAATTTCCTACGATGAGAACTATATGCCAAGATCTATCTACTAGATACAGAGCAATGGGTGGACATACATCCATGGAGAACTTACCCTCGAAGACAACGAGTTTTGTTAATGAGTAGCAACTCGTGGTTGATGTAGTCGTACGCTTGCCGATCTCAAGATTGTGTGGAAGTCCGAGCGCCGCAAATCAGCAGCGCATCCATCCTCGCACACACGTTCAAGCCACCGGACAACCTCCACCTCCTCGCTCCAGCGAATCAGCGGAAGCAGCAACTCCTTCCAGACGCAAGGCCACCGGGAACATGTATCTCGCTAATCCGAGACCATGGGGAAATATCTAGAGGGGGAGAGAGATCCTTCACCAGGAGGTGTGTTTTGTGAGAGGGGAGAGGGGGGCTTTATATAGGAGGGAGGGAGACCCCTCCCCTCCCATATCCGGCGCATGAGGGGGGGACTCCTCCTCTCCTTCATTCATGTGGTGAACCTCCACTCACATAAACATGGTCTCCACCCAAAATCCCACTCACATGTATTTAATTTCCACCAAATTAAATGCAACTCTCAATTAATAAAACTCTTTTATTTATTTTATTCAGAATTTTGTTAATTACTTTAATTAACAAACATTCACATAAAACCCCTTGCAACATTTCAATATCACATGCAGAACCACTTTCTGCAATTTCACCCGAAACAATTCCGGTTTCTATCGAAAACTTTTCCTACGCTTTGAAAACCTTTTGTCTGGAACATATGTGCTCCTAAATGGTGTCCGACAACCCTTAAGTGTGTCACCCTACGGTTCGCGAATAATGCAGACATGATTGAGACTCCTCTCAGATCAATAATCAGAAGCGGGACCTGGAGATCCATACTGACTCCTGCATATTCAACGATGACTTCTGTGATCATGAGAACCTTTAACATCAGCAATTTAATCCCTTTGTCTAATGATATAATACATGTCCGAGATTCGATCATCGGTATCCAAATACCTAGTTTGATCTCGTTACCGACATGCACTCTTTTCTCGTTCCCATGATATAACATTCTAGTGATCACATCACTTGCTTGCAAGCTATCTTAATGTGATATCACCGAGAGGGCCCAGAGTATATCTATCCATCATCGGGATTGACAAATTCCACTCTTGATCCATGAGCCTCAACATAATACCTTCATAGCCCTGAACCCACCTTTATGGTCACCCTGTTATGGTGTGACGTTTGATGTTATCAAGATACTCTTCCGGTGTTAGCAATTAACATGATCTCATGGTCTAAGGACTAAGACTACTTTGTATGATGTTATAGCAATATAAACGTAATGACTTGATCGCAATGCTATACTTCGGATGAATGTTCATCACATCATTTCACAAATGCTGTGACCTTGTTATTAACAACATCCAATGTCCATTATCAGGAAACTTTGATCATCTTGTTAATCAACAAGCTAGTCTATAAGAGAGGCATAACTAGGAACCCTTTTTGTTTATTAAACACACATGTATTGATGTTTCCTATCAATACAATTATAGCATGCAAAATAAACATCTATCATATACAAGGAATACATAATAACAACTTTATTATTGCCTCTCAGGGCATATTTCCTTCACCGATGAGTCAGGAGCCGGCTGTGTCGCTGGAGCTGGCGTTGGTGCCAATGTCACGAGCTGCCGCTGGCGGCACAGACTAGTGGTAGGAGGCACCGGACCTGCACTAGTTTAGCAGCGAGTCCTTTATATGTAAACTCGTGATGTTATGTTAGGGGCTGTTTGGTTTAGAGGATGTCATTTAGGGATGAGGATAGCCCCAACCAGCTGGTTAGGGGTAGTCTTTTTTGTTTAGTAAAGTGGGATAAAAAGTGGTTAGGGATAGCCAGTCAAAATCTATTGGCCCAACTGTTTTTTTTCATTTTCCTCTTTCACCTTATCTTCTTCATCCGCCTCACCACTTCCCTAGCAGCGGCCACGACCGTCGGCATCTCGACACCCTTTTGCCTTCGACCCCGTGTCAACCTTCCTGCCTGCACCCCTTCTGCCTGCCCACTCTACCCGGCGGCCTATGCCCGTGTGCGTATTCGAACACCCGCTCTGCATGACGGTCTACACTATGGCCGCCCTCTTGTCAAGCCCATAGGCAAGAAAAGATGGTTATTTTCTCTCAAGAGGAAGGGTGAACGAAAAAGAAAATGCTTCGGATGAGCTATCCAAAAGTGGTTGAGCTCATCCAGCTCTTTTTGTGGGATATGCTCAACCACCATTTTGAGCTAAAAGTGGTTATCCATATCACCTCCACCCTCTAAACCAAACACTAGATAACCAAAAAAAGTGGATATCCCGTGTTATCCACTAGATAGCCACTGAACCAAACAACCCCTTAATGGTTGAATGAAGTTTCTTTTGGGACGTCCTTTCTTTTCGTCCTATCGTTAAAAAAAGTTTCTTTTGTTACTACTCACTGTACCGTGTAGTACTAGTAGTACTGCGAATGCCGATCTATTGAACATCGTTCCCACCGATGTTTGTGAAGGAAGCGAAAATTTTGAAACTCAGAAAGTTTGAATTGCTACTCTATTGTACTCCCTCAAATTACTTGACTCAAATTTGTCTAGATTCGGATGTATATAAACATGTTCTAGTGCTAGATGCATTTGAATCTAATAAATTCAAGTCAATTAATTTGGGCCGAAGGGAGTAGTAGTCGGGTTTGGCTCCTTCTTGAGAGAGCAGCTGATCGCTCCATACGTTTCATACTACTTCCTCTTCGCTTGTTTTACAAATATGACCAAATCTGTCGCCATTCAAATTCTTGGATATGGGATCATAAAGTTTAATGTAGATATATGGCCTTGACCTTGTGGCCGATCGGCTTAAAATCCAAGAAAGTTCATACTCGTTGACAGCTAAGCTTAAATTCGTTTAAATTTCGCCACTTACTTTTAGGTTAGAATTTTACACAATCGGTGGAGCATATTTTACATCAAAGACCAAAAAAGGGAAATTTACATGGAGGTCCATACATTTAGCCCAAAGGACCGTAAAAGGAAAAATTTCTGGTTCGGCTCCTTCTTGAGAGATTAGCTGATCTGAGCCAAACTCTTCATACTACTTTCTCTTCGATTGTTTTCATAATATGGCCAAATCTGTTGCCATGCAAATTCTATCATATGGGGCCATCAGCATAAAGTATGATGTTGATATGGCCTTGACCTTGGTCATTCGGCTTGAAATCCAAGAATGTTCATACTCGTTGACAAGTAATCTTAAATTCGTTTAAATTTCACCACTTACACTATTTGGTTAGAATTTTACATGGATGGTAGGACTACATTTTACATCAAGGACCTAAAAAAGGGAAAATTGCATCGAGGTCCATACATTTAGGACAAAGGACCCTAAAACCAAACAAGGAATTAAAAATAGTCAGGTACGGCTCCCCGAGAGAGCAGCTGATCGAAAAAAATCTTCTTACTTGCTTTTCAGAAAATAAATTCATGTCACATTTAAAAATGAAATTGATTATTTTTTGTTTTTAATATCTTCGATTGTTTTCAAAAGATGGCCAAATTTCCCCGCATGCAAATTCTTGGATATGGGATCATAAGCATAAAGTACATTCTACATAAAGGGCCTAAAAAGGGAAAATTACATAAAGATCCATACATTTAGCACAAAGGACTCTAAAACTGAGCAAACAAAACAATCGGGTTTGGCTCCTTCTCGAGAGAGTAGCTGGTCGAGCCATACTCTTCATACTACTTCCTCTTCGATTGTTTTCAAAATATGGCCAAATCTGTCACCATGCAAATTCTTGAATATGGGATCATCAACATAAAGTATGATGTAGAGATATGGCCTTGACCTCGTGGTCGTTCGGCTTGAAATACAAGATTTTTTCATACCCGTTGACAACTATGCTTAAATTCATTAAAATTTCATCACTTACTTATAGGTTAGCATTTTACACGGTTGGTGGGAGTACATTCTACATCAAGGACCTAAAAAGGGGGGAAATTACATCGAGGTCCACACATTTAGCACAAAGGACCCTAAAATTAAGCAAGGAAAAACAGTCGGGTACAGCTCCTTCTCACGAGAGTAGATGATCGAGCCATACTCTTCAGACTACTTCATCTTCGATTATTTTCAAAATATGGCCAAATTTGTCGACATGCAAATTCTTGGATATGGGATCGATCATGAGCATAAACTATGATGTAGATATGGAGAATATCATTTTGCGGCCCGAAAGTTGGGGCGCACAGGCAACGCGGTACCCAAGTTCCCTAAAATCAACCACGATGACTACAGTTGGTATGCCAAATACTCAGAGGGTCTTTTTCGGCACAAATTCCACTTTACGTTTCAATACAAAATATTAGGCTAACGTCCGTCAAGTTGGGCCCACGTGTCAGTTCTCGCCGTTATGTCGCTCCCGTTGCTTAGGTGTCAATTAGGCTTGCAACATTGGCGTCTGCATCCATTACGCGTCTTCTTCTTCCTCGAAGCGGCAATCTATGGGGCGTCGCAGCCATGGCACGGAGCTGGGACGTGGACGAACCTGCTCAGCCCAGCTCTCCTCCCTGTAGGCTTGCAGAGTTGGTGTCTACATTCATTACGCGTCTTCTTCTTCCCCGGAGCGGCAATCTGTGGTCGCGGCCATGGCGCAGAGCTAGGACGTGATGAACCTGCTCGGCCCCGCTCTCCTCCCCATCCCGAGTCGGAGCTCGCCCTCACCATGGACGCACCCATGGCACGGTGCAGGGACAAGAATTGGTTCCCGGTGAGATCTATCACCATGTTAACCATGCTCGGTTCTGTTTTCCTCCTCTAGAATCCAAGCTCGTTGTCATCGTGGTTGCACCCGCACCAATTCTGCCACCTCTGCCGAGGTCTCTGTGGTAGCTCAAGTTCTGCCATGTTGGACCTGTAAGCGAATTCGGAGCTGGGAGGCGACAACCCGTTGTTGAACCTGTAAGGAATTTGCTGAATACTGCGTGCCGCTCCAAGGTCTTCGGCTGATGCCTTCAGCTTCTGCCAACATCCACCGCTGATGTGAGATCATTTAGTTACTTCAATACAAAATTTTGACCAATTTAACTTGTTGATGTATTCCTTGACAATTATAATATAATCAAGCACTAGAAATATTTTGTAGTGTGCATAGCATGATCAGTAATATAATTGAACACTAGAAATTTTAAGGCACTCCATATAAAGGAGTAAATTAATATAGAAGGTTCACTAGAGACACCACAGATATATTGTCTTACATGCCACACACAGGTAATAATTAACTAAAACAAAATAAAAGAAGGGGCGGCAGTAGGAGGCCGGGACACGGAGACACCTAGCAGGGCAGGGGCATTAGCACGAGGCAGGGACAACCTAGTCGATGGGATACAAGCCAGTCCTGACATAATCCCGGAGGAATTTGCCAAAGGCTGCGTGCCACGCCAAGGTAATCGGCCTATGGCTTCTGCCTCCGCCCCTGTCAACGCCCACCCTATGCTAGATCATGTTGTCGAGGTCCACGTTGATTGCTCTACCACAAAATGGGCAAACCAGTCCCCCCTACGGTAGAAACAGATTAGCCCACACCGTAACCGCCTCAGCACGTAGCGGCTTTTGTTGTCCCTGGATTCCTTGCTACCGTCCACTTCATCATCATCGTCCTGTTGATTTTTAAGAAAATAACTTAGAAACATACATATCATTGAACTGTATTACAACTCAAGAACTAACAACATTTACATGTAAGACAATATATACATGGATATCAAAGAGAAAGCATCTCAGCAATAGTTTGATCGGTTCATATATCATTTCATCTCAACATCATGACAAATAATTACATCGGAGTGTATGTAGAATAAAGATTGCAGCCTCAAAAGTTTCTTCAGGGATGGCGTGAGTGAACCAAGTAACAATTTCACAACCTATATTGTTCTTGTACATCGCCCCAGGTTCACTAAGTCATCCCTGAAAAAATCTGACACCAATGTGTCTGCCTCTCTTTTGGGGCAAATTTGAATCATTGGCCACAATAAGAAATTGAAATGTAATTGTACAAAACAATATTCAGGGATATACATAGTCAGGTACAAAAACAAGCCTAAATATTGTAATTATAAATAAAAAACCAAACAATTAATCTTCAGGTACATGTTAAAAATAATTATGATCAAAACCATTCATATACATATGCATCATACCAATCATTAAAAGATCAGAAACAATTCAAGGATCATATATGTAGTTCCATATGAGAATAAATCTAGGGCCTCATAATTTGTTTCAGAGATGGAGTTGGCGAACCAAAGTACCAACAACACAACCTATATTGTTTGTGTGCATTGCTGCCTCAGGTTCACCAACCCATCCCTAAAACACGACACCATCATACGTGTCTCCCCTTGAACTCTTTTGGGGCAAATTTCAATCATCGACCTCGGTGATAAACTAAAATGTAATTCTTATACACTATGAATGCATGGAATAGATCATTCAAATATCATACTTCTATGAATGTAGAATAAAGATTGCAGCCTCATAAGTTTCTAGGGATGGCATAAGTGAACGAAGTAACAATTGCACAGCTTATATTGATCTTGTATATGGCCCCAGGTTCGCTAACTCATCCCTGAAAAAATCTGACACCAATGTGTCTGCCTCTCTTTGGGGCAAATTTGAATCATTGGCCATAATAAGAAATTGAAATATAATCGTACAAAACAATATTCAGGGATATACATAGTCAGGTACAAAAACAAGCCTAAATATTGTAATTATAAATAAAAAACCAAACAATTAATCTTCAGGTACATGTTAAAAATAGTTATGATCAAAACCATTCATATACATATGCATCATACCAATCATTAAAAGATCAAAAACAAATCAAGGATCATATATGTAGTTCCATATGAGAATAAATCAAGGGCCTCATAATTTGTTTCAGAGATGGAGTTGGAGAACCAAAGTACCAACAACACAACCTATATTGTTTGTGGGCATTGCTGCCTCAGGTTCACCAACCCATCCCTAAAACACGACACCATCATACATGTATCCCCTTGAACTCTTTTGGGGCAAATTTCGATCATCGACCTCAGCGACAAACTAAAATGTAATTCTTATACACTATGAATGCATGGAATAGATAATTCAAATATCATAGTTCTATGAATGTAGAATAAAGATTGCAGCCTCATAAGTTTCTACAGGGATGGCGTAAGCGAACCAAGTAACAATTGCACAACTTATATTGATCTTGTACATGGCCCCAGGTTCGCTAACTCATCCTTGAAAAAATATGACACCAATGTGTCTGCCTCTCTTTGGAGCTAATATGAATCATTGGCCACAATAAGAAATTGAAATGTAATCGTACAAAACAATATTTAGGGATATACATATGCATCATACAATGCTTTCATAGATCAGAAACAATACAAAGATTATATATATAGGTTCCTTATGAGAAAAAAATTAGGGCCTCATTTTTTCTAGCTATGGAGTCGGAGAACCAAAATGCCAACAACACAACCTATATTGTTTATGTGCATTGCTGCCTCAGGTTCACTAACCATCCCTAAGAAAACGACACCATCAGATGCCCTTGCACTATTTTGGGGCAAAATTGAATCATTGGCCTCAGTAAGGAATAGAAATGTAATGTTATAGGCATGCTGTGTATCGAAATCAACACTCAACTAGCAAACTCAACTAGATGGCAGATGAGCAGATTGGGGGTTTTGTGACTAGACGGATTGGGGTTTTGTGACTAGATGGCAGATGCATCAATCGACCGATTGGACCATATATACTACCCTACTTCAAGAGAAAAAGAATATGTACATGATTGAGCAAATCCTATGTATGAACAGTGAAATCTGCGGTTGCGACTAGATAAGCTAGCAATGTAGTACCTTGGACTCCTCATCAGGGACCTCCTCCTCAAACTCGTCATTCTCCGCGATTGCGTCGAAGATTTCTTGTACGGTGATGGGGTCGTTGATGTAGAGAACCGGATTGCCTCCGCCTGCGGCTTGCCCCCCCATCCAGATCTGCCGCTGGCACCACGACGTTGTCGGCCACCTACTGCTCGATGGCGACGGCTACTGGCTGGACGGATGAGCTTGCACCCTCGATGGCGCAGCGACGCCCGGCATTTGTGCCTGGAGAAGACGCCTCCACCTGCTTGGCGACGACTGAGCCATCTCCTGCTGCGCCTTCAACTGTCTTCAACTCCAGCTCGTCTCCACGCGTACGCTTCATGGCGCACCTAGGGAAGGAGGTAGTGCAAGCGAGGGAGCTTCGGCCTGCGTGGTAGGTGCAGATTGGGGTCTTGGGACTAGACAGACTGGGGGAAATAACACGAGCACATGGAAGAAGAAGGTCGAGCGGGTTTATAAACACCGGACCGTTCGTAGTCCTTGAGTGGAAACGTGTGGTGGGCGGGGGGCTACCACGATCTCCACCTTTTTTTGGGTTCCCTTTTTTTTGAAACAACCACAATCTCCACTTTAGAGCTGCATTGAAAACACACTCATGGCAGGCCTCGATTCCACTGCATGCAAGTGGCACGGAACCAATTTCTAGCAACGTTAGATCTACTCGAGGGGGGCCCTTGACTCATGGAAGTTACTTGCGGTAGGGCCCAGTTGGAAGTGAGATTGAGAGCGCTGCGTAAAAATGGGATATGTCTTATTAAAATCAAGTGGCAATAAATTGCAGCGTCCCGTCGACAACCGTGCACTCGATGACCCCGTTGACCTGTGCATGTGTTGTAGTAGTAGTAGTAGCCTTTGCAGACTAGATTAAACGTGACATGACCACTCAACGACTTTTTCCATGGATAGCATCGCGTTCCTTCTTGTAAAGGGAGACGTCTGTGTTGTCTCGCACTGTACTGTGAAGGGCACGACGTGTGCAACGATCATCGTTGGATCACACATGATCAATGGTTGGTGCGCACGACCCGCGTGACAACTGTGACAACCAATCAGGGCATAGCAGATAGAGTGAGCACAGGTTTGGGCTTCTACAAAAGAGAGAGGGGGAACCAAGGGCAAAACTAAGTAGTATCAAAAAACCAAGGGCAAAACTGAGTAGTATAAAAATGAAAAGCTAGTGTCTTGTACAATGAAATACATCATGGCATACATAAAATTATGCCAAGATAGATCCACTAGAGTTTATTGCATGTGTGTTCTTCTCATAAACCACATATGGATCACCCAGAATCATTGCATGTCTGTTCTTCTCACAATCCACACATGGATCCACCAGTGTCATTGCATGTGTTTTCTTTTCATGAACCACACCCAGTGTCATTGCATGTGTGTTCTTCTCACAGACCACACATGGATCCACCAGTGTCATTGCATGTGTGTTCTTCTCATGAACCACACCCAGAGTCATTGCATGTTTGTTCTTCCCACAGACCACATAAGGATCCACCAGTGTCATTGGATGTGTATTCTTTTCATGAACCACACCCAGTGCCATTGCATGTGTGTTCTTCTCACAAACCACACATGGATCCACCAGTATCATTGCATGTCTGTTCTTTTCATGAACCACATCTAGTGTCATTGCATGTGTGTTCTTATCACAAACCACACATGGATCCACCAGTGTCATTGCATGTATGCTCTTTTCATTAATCATAGCTAGAGTCATTGCATGTGTGTTCTTTTCACAAACCACATATCACTAGTGTCATTGCATGTGTGTTCTTCTCATAAAGCACATATGGATCCACCCAGTGTGATTGCATGTGTGTTCTTCTCACAAACCACATAAGGATCCACTAGTGTCATTGGATGTGTGTTCTTTTCATGAACCACACACAATGTCATTGCATGTGTGTTCTTCCCACAAACCACACATGGATCCACCAGTGTCATTGCATGTGTGTTCTTTTCATGAACCACACATGGATCCACCCAGTGTGATTGCATGTCTGTTCTTTTCACAAACCACATATGGATCCACCAGTGTCATTGCATGTCTATTGTTTTCATGAACCACACCTAGTGTCATTGCATGTCTGTTCCTCTCATAAACCACACATGGATCCACCAGTGTCATTGCATGTGTGTTCTTCTCATGAACCACATCTAGAGTCATTACATGTCTGTTATTCTCACAAACCACATATGGATCCACCAATGTCATTGCATGTGTTGTTTTCATGAACCACACCCAGTGTCATTGTATGTGTGTTCTTCTCACAAACCACACATGGATCCACCAGTGTCATTGCATGTATGTTCTTCTCATGAACCACACATGGATCCACCCAGTGTGATTGCAAGTCTGTTCTTTCACAAACCACACATGGATCCACCAGTGTCATTGCATGTGTTTTCTTCTCATGAACCACATCTAGAGTCATTGCATGTCTGTTATTCTCACGAACCACATAAGGATACACCGGTGTCATTGGATGTGTGTTCTTTTCATGAACCATAGCTAGAGGCATGGCATGTGTGTTCTTCTTGCAAACCATATAAGGATACACCAGTGTCATTGCATGTGTGTTCTTCTCATGAACCACATCTAGAGTCATTGCATGTCTGTTCTTCTCACAAACCACATAAGGATCCACCTCTGTCATTGCATGTGTGTTCTTTTCATAAACCACACCCAGTGTCATTGGATGTGTTTGCTTCTCACAAACTACACATGGACCCACCAATGTCATTGCATGTGTGTTCTTGTCATGAACCACACATGGATCAACCCAGTGTGATTGCATGTCTGTTCTTTTCAAAAACCTCATATGGATCCACCAGTGTCATTGCATGTTTGTTCTTTTCATGAACCACACCCAATGTCATTGCATGTCCGTTCCTCTCATAAAGCACACATGGATCCACCAGTGTCATTGCATGTGTGTTCTTCTCATGAACCACATCTAGAGTCATTGCATGTCTGTTCTTCTAACAAACCACATAAGGATCCACCAGTGTCATTGGATGTGTGTTCTTTTCATGAACCACACCTAGTGGCATTGCATGTGTGTTCTTATCACAGACCACACATGGATCCACCAGTGTCATTTCATGTGTGTTCTTCTCATGAACCACATCTAGAGTCATTGCATGTCTGTTATTCTCACAAACCACATAAAAATACACCAGTGTCATTGTATGTGTGTTCTTTTCACGAACCACACCCAGTGTCATTGGATCTGTGTTCTTCTCACAAACCACACATGGATCCACCTGTGTCATTGCATGTCTGTTCTTCTCATGAACCACACATGGATTCACCAAGTGTGATTGCATGTGTGTTCTTTTCACAAACCACATATGGATCCACCAGTGTCATTGCATGTCTGTTCTTTTCATGATCCACACCTAGTGTCATTGCATGTCTGTTCCTCTCATAAACCACACATGGATCCACTAGTGTCATTGCATGTGTGTTCTTCTCTTGAACCACATCTAGAGTGATTGCATGTCTGTTCTTTTCACAAACCACATATGGATTCACCAGTGTCATTGCATATCTGTTCTTTTCATGAACCACAGCTAGAGTCATTGCATGTGTGTTCCTCTCACATACCACACATGGATCCACCAGTGTCATTGCATGTGTGTTCTTCTCATGAACCATATCTAGAGTCATTGCATATTTGTTCTTCTCATAGACCACATAAGGATCCACCCGTGTAATTTGATGTGTATTCTTTTTATGAACCACATCTAGAGTCATTGCATGTCTGTTCTTCTCACAAACCACACAAGGATCCACCGGTGTCATTGCATGTATGTTCTTTTCATGAACGACAGCCAGTGTCATTGCATGTGTGTTCTTCTCACAAACCAAACATGGATCCACAAGTGTCATTGCATGTCTGCTGTTTTCATTAACCACAATTAGAGTCATTGCATGTGTGTTCTTTTCACAAACCACATATCACAAGTGTGATTTCATGTGTGTTCTTCTCACAAAGCACATATGGATCTACATGTGTCATTGGATGTGTGTTGTTCTCATGAACCTCATCTAGTGTCATTGCATGTGTGTTCTTCTGATGAACCACATCTAGAGTGATTGCATGTCTGTTCTTTTCACAAACCACGTATGGATCCACTAGTGTCATTGCATGTCTATTCTTTTCAGGAACCGCAGCTAGAGTCATTGCATGTATGTTCCTCTCACAGACCACACATGGATCCACCAGTGTCATTGCATGTGTGTTCTTCCCATGAACCACATCTAGAGTCATTGCATGTCTGTTATTCTCACAAACCACATAAGGATCCACCAGTGTCATTGCGTGTGTGTTCTTTTCATGAACCACACCTAGTGTCATTGCATGTGTGTTCCTCTCACAGACAACACATGGATCCACCAGTGTCATTGGATGTGTGTTCTTTTCATGAACCACACCCAGTGTCATTGCATGTCTGTTCCTCTCACAAACACCACATAAGGATCCACCAGTGTCATTGCATGTGTGTTCTTCTCATGAACCACAACTAGAGTCATTGCATGTGTGTTCTTTTCACAAACCACAACTAGAGTCATTGCATGTGTGTTCTTCTCACAAACCAAATAAGGATACACCAGTGTTATTGCATGTGTGTTCTTCTCATGAACCACATCTAGAGTCATTGCATGTCTGTTCTTCTCACAAACCACATAAGGATCCACCAGTGTCATTGGATGTGTGTTCTTTTCATGAACCACACCCAATGTCATTGCATGTGTGTTCTTCTCACAAACCACACATGGATCCACCAGTGTCATTGCATGTGTGTTCTTCTCATGAACCACACATGGATCCACCCAGTGTGATTGCATGTTTGTTCTTTTCACAAACCACATATGGATCGAGCAGTGTCATTGCATGTCTGTTCTTTTCATGAACCACACCCAGTGTCATTGCATGTATGTTGCTCTCGTGAACCACACATGGATCCACCAGTGTCATTGCATGTGTGTTCTTCTCATGAACCACATCTAGAGTGATTGCATGTCTGTTATTCTCACAAACCACATAAGGATCCACCAGTGTCATTGCATGTGTGTTCTTTTCATGAACCACACCCAGTGTCATTGCATGTCTTTTCTTCTCATGAACCCCAGCTAGAGTAATTGCATGTGTGTTCCTCTCATAGACCAGACATGGATCCACCAGTGTCATTGCATGCGTGTTCTTCTCATGAACCACATCTAAAGTCACTGCATGTCTGTTCTTCTCACAAACCACATAAGGAACCACCAGTGTCACTGGATGTGTATTCTTTTCATGAACCACAACTAGGGTCATTGCATGTCTATTCTTTTCACAAACCACACAAGTATCCACCTGTGTCATTGCATGTCTGTTCTTTTCATGAACCACAGCCATTGTCATTGCATGTGTGTTCTTCTCACAAACAGCACATGGATCCACCAGTATGATTGCATGTTTGCTCTTTTCATTAACCATAGGTAGAGCCATTGCATGTGTGTTCTTTTCACAAACCACATATCACTAGTGTGATTGCATGTGTGTTCTTCTCACAAAGCACATAAGGATCCACCAGTGTCATTGGATGTGTGTTCTTTTCATGAACCACACCAGTGTCATTGCATGGCAGTTCCTCTCAAAGATCACACATGGATCCACCAGTGTCATTGCATGTGTGTTCTTCTCATGAACCACAGCTAGAGTTATTGCATGTCTATTCTTTTCACAAACCACATATGGATCCACCAGTGTCATTGCATGTCTATCCTTTTCATGAACCACAACTAGAGTCATTGCATGTGTGTTCCTCTCACAGACCACACATGGATCCACCAGTGTCATTGCATGTGTGTTTGTCTCATGAACCACATCTAGAGTCATTGCATGTCTGTTCTTCTCCCAAACCACATAAGGATCTACCAGTGTCATTGCATGTGTGTTCTTTTCATGAACCACAGCTAGAGTCATTGCATGTCTGTTCTTCTCACATACCACACAAGGATCCATGGGTGTCATTGCATGTCTGTTCTTTTCATGAACCATAGCCAGTGTCATTGCATGTGTGTTCTTCTCACAAACCACACATGGATCCACCAGTGTCATTGCATGTCTGCTCTTTTCATTAACCACAGTTAGATTCATTGCATTTGTGTTCTTTTCACAAACCACATATCAACAGTGTGATTGCATGTGTCTCATTCTCACAAACCACATAAGGATCCACCAGTGTCATTGTATGTGTGTTCTTTTCATGAACCACACCCAGTGTCATTGCATGTCCGTTCCTCTCACAAACCACACATGGATCCACCAGTGTCATTGCATGTTTGTTCTTCTCATGAACCACAACTAGTGTCATTACATGTGTGTTCTTCTCATGAACCACATCTTGAGACATTGCATGTCTATTATTCTCACAAACCACATAAGGATCCACCAGTGTCATTTCATGTGTGTTCTTTTCATGAACCACACCAGTGTCATTGCATGGCAGTTCCTCTCAAAGATCACACATGGATCCACCAGTGTCATTGCATGTGTGTTCTTCTCATGAACCACAGCTAGAGTGATTGCATGCGTGTTTTTCTCACAAACCACATAAGGATCCACCAGTGTCATTGGATGTGTATTCTTTTCATGAACCACATCTAGAGTCATTGCATGTCTATTTTTCTCACAAACCACACAAGGATCCACCAGTGTCATTGCATGTCTATTCTTTTCATGAACCACGGCCAGTGTCATTGCATGTGTGTTCTTCTCACAAACCACATAAGGATACACCAGTGTCATTGCATGTGTGTTCTTTTCATGAAACACACCTAGTGTCATTGGATGTGTATTATCACAATCCACACATGGATCCACCAGTGTCATTGCATGTCTCCTCTTTTCATTAACCATAGTTAGAGTCATTGCATATGTGTTCTTTTCACAAACCACATATCACCAGTGTGATTGCATGTGTGTTCTTCTCACAAACCACATAAGGATCCACCAGTGTCATTGGATGTGTGTTCTTTTCGAACCACACCAAGTGTCATTGCATGCATGTTCCTCTCACAAACCACACATGGATCCACCAGTGTCATTGCATGAGTGTTCTTCTCATGAACCACAGCTAGAGTCATTGCATGTGTGTTCTTTTCAAAAACCACAGCTCGACTCATTACATGTGTGTTATTCTGACAAACCACATAAGGATACACCAGTGTCATTGCATGTGTGTTCTTTTCATGAACCACACCAAGTGTCATTGGATGTGTGTTCTTTTCATGAACCACAGCCAGTGTCATTGCATGTGTGTTCCTCTCACAGACCACACATGGGTCTACTAGTGTCATTGGATGTGTCTTGTTTTCATGAACCAAACCCAGTATCATTGCATGTCTGTTCCTCTCACAAACCACACATGGATCCACCAGTGTCATTGCATGTGTGTTCTTCTCATGAACCACAGCTAGTGTCATTGCCTATGTGTTCTTCTCACAAACCACACATGGATCCACCAAGTGTGATTGCATCTGTGTTCTTCTCACAAATCACATAAGGATCCACCCGTGTCATTGGTTGTGTGTTCTTCTCATGAACCACAGCTAGAGTCATTGCATGTGTGTCCTTTTCACAAACCACAAAAAGAGTCATTGCATGTGTGTTCTTCTCACAAACCACATAAGGATATACGAGTGTCATTGGATGTGAGTTCTTCACATGAACCACAGCTAGAGTCATTGCATGTGTGTTGTTTTCACAAAACAAACTAGAGTCATTGCATGTGTGTTCTTCTCATAAACCACATAAGGATACATCAGTGTCATTGCATGTGTGTTCTTCTCATGAACCACATCTAGAGTCATTGCATGTTTGTTATTCTCACAAACCACATAAAGATACACCAGTATCATTGCATGTGTGTTCTTTTCATGAACCACACCCAGTGTGATTGGATGTGTGTTCTTCTCACAAACCACACATGGATCCACCAGTGTCATTGCATGTGTGTTCTTCTCATCAACCACACATGGATCCACCAAGTGTGATTGCATGTGTGTTCTTTTCACAAACCACATATGGATCCACCAGTGTCATTGGATGTGTGTTCTTTTCATGAACCACACCCAGTGTCATTGCATGTATGTACCTCTCATAAACCACACATGGATCCACCAGTGTCATTGCATGTGTGTTCTTCTCATGAACCACATCTAGAGTCATTGCATGTCTGTTCTTGTCACAAACCACATAAGGATCCACCAGTGTCATTGCATGATTGTTCTTCTCATGAACAACACATGGATCCACCAACTGTGATTGCATGTGTGTTCTTTTCACAAACCACATATGGAACCACTAGTGTCATTGGATGTGTGTTCTTTTCAAGAACCACACCTAGTGTCATTGCATGCATGTTCCTCTCATAAACCACACATGGATCCACCAGTGTCATTGCATGTGTGTTCTTCTCATGAACCACATCTAGAGTCATTGCATGTCTTTTCTTCTCACAAACCACATAAGGATCCACCAGTGTCATTGGATGTGTGTTCTTTTCATGAACCACATCTAGAGTCATTGCATTTGTGTTCTTCTCACAGACCACTTAAGGATACACGAGTGTCATTGCATGTGTGTTCTTATCATGAACCACATTTAGAGTCATTGCATGTCTGTTCTTCTCACAAACCACATAAAGATCCACCAGTGTCGTTGGATGTGTGTTCTTTTCATGAACCACACCCTGTGTCATTGCATGTGTGTTCTTCTCACAAACCACACATCGATCCACCAATGTCATTGGATGTGTGTTCTTTTCATGAACCACATCCAGTATCATTGCATGTCTGTTCCTCTCACAAACCACACATGGATCCACCAGTGTCATTCCATGTGTGTTCTTCTCATGACCCACAGCTGGAGTCATTGCCTGTGTGTTCTTTTCACAAACCACTTCTAGAGTCATTGCATGTGTGTTGTTCTCACAAACCACATAAGGATACACCAGTGTCATTGCATGGTTGCTCTTCTCAAGAACCACATGTAGAGTCATTGCATGTCTGTTATTCTCACAAACCACATAAGGATACACCAGTGTCATTGCATGTGTGTTCTTTTCACAAACCACATATGGATCCACCAGTGTCATTGGATGTGTGTTCTTTTCATGAACCACACCTAGTGTCATTGCGTGTCTGTTCCTCTCATAAACCACACATGGATCCACCAGTGTCATTGCATGTGTGTTCTTCTCATTAACCACATCTAGAGTCATTGCATTTCTGTTCTTCTCACAAACCACATAAGGATCAACAAGTGTCATTGGATGTGTGTTCTTTTCATGAACCACACCTAGTATCATTGCATGTGTGTTCTTCTCACAAACCACACATGGATCCACAAGTGTCATTGCATGTGTGTTCTTCTCATGAACCACACATGGATCCACCAAGTGTGATTGCATGTCTGTTCTTTTCACAAACCACATATGGATCCACCAGTGTCATTGCATGTTTGCTCTTTTCATGAACCACACCCAGTGTCATTGCATGTATGTTCCTCTCACAAACATCACATGGATCCACCAGTGTCATTGCATGTGTGTTATTCTCATGAACCACATCTAGAGTCATTGCATGTGCGGTCTTTTCACAAACCACAGCTAGAATCGTTGCATGTGTGTTATTCTCACAAACCAAATAAGGATACACCAGTGCCATTGCATGTGTGTTCTTTTCATGAATCACACCCAGTGTCATTGGATGTGTGTTCTTCTCACAAATCACACATGGATCCACTAGTGTCATTGCATGTGTGTTCTTCTCATGAACCACACATGGATCCACCAAGTGTGATTGCATGTGTGTTCTTTTCACAAACCACATATGGATCCAACAGTGGCATTGCATGTCTGTTCTTTTCATGAACCATAACTAGAGTCATTGCATGTGTGTTCCTCTCACAGACCACACATGGATCCACCAGTGTCATTGCATGTGTGTTCTTCTCATGAACCACATATAGAGTCATTGCATGTCTGTTATTCTCACAAACCACATAAGGACCACCAGTGTCATTGCATGTGTGTTCTTTTCATGAACCACACCCAATGTCATTGCATGTGTGTTCCTCTCACAGACCACACATGGATCCACCAGTGTCATTGGATGTGTGTTCTTTTCATGAACCACACCCAGTGTCATTGCATGTCTGTTCCTCTCACAAACACCACATAAGGATCCACCAGTGCCATTCCATGTGTGTTCTTGTCATGAACCACAGCTAGAGTCATTACATCTATGTTCTTTTCACAAACCACAGCTAGAGACGAAGAAGACGCCGTTGAAGGATGATGACCACTCCAAGGTGACCCAGATAGGCGCAGGCCTAGGTAGCGCATAGGAAAGCGCGCTCGTCAAGTTCCTCCAAGAAAATCAAGATATCTTCGCATGGCAGCCATCTGACATGACTAGAGTACCTAGGGAACTTACCGAGCACTCTTTAAATGTAAACCCGAATGCTAAACCCGTCAAACAGTCCTTATGATATTTCGGCGATGAAAATCATAAGGAAATAGCTAAGGAACTAGCACGGCTCGAGTTAGCCGGATTCATAGAAGAGGTCATCCACACTGAGTGGTCGGCCAATCCTATAATGATCCCTAAAAAGGACACCACTGATTTAAGGATGTGTGTTGATTATACTGCCTTGAACAAGGCTTGTCCAAAAGATCCGTTCGCTCTGCCTAGAATTGATCAAGTTATTGATTCTACGGCAGGCTCGGAACTCCTCTGTTTTGTCGACGCATATTCCGGTTATCACCAAATCTAGATGAAGGAATCTGACAAAGTCAAAACTTCATTCATAACCCCCTTCGGAACCTTCTGTTTTGTTACGATGCCCTTTGGCCTAAAGAATGCAGGAGCTACGTACCAGCGCACGATGCAGCGTTGCCTCCATGACCAACTCGGACGCAATGTACATGCATACGTGGATGATATTGTGGTGATGTCCAAAAAGAAGGAAACGCTGATTTCCGACTTGGAGGAAACATTTGCCAATCTATGAAAATACAACATCATGCTTAACCCAAAGAAGTGTTTCTTTGGAATACCAGCCGGAAAATTGTTAGGTTTCATCGTGTCTCAAAGAGGCATAGAGGTGAACCGGGACAAAATCAAGGCTATACTCAATATTTCCAGGCCAACTCGCCTGAAGGACGTACAAAGACTAACTGGTTGCATCGCTGTAGTTAGTCGGTTTGTAAGCCAGCTTGGAGAAAGAGACGCACCATTATACAAAATCCTGAAAAAGACCAAGGATTTTGTTTGGACAGACGAAGCTGAAGCCGCACTACAAGACCTGAAAAAAGTACTCTCATCTGCTCCTATCCTTGCTGCACCGGAACCACATGAACCGATGTTGCTCTATCTTGCTGCGACAAACAAAGTCGTTTGTATCGTTATGGTGGTGGAGAGACCGGAGGAAAATTAGGAACACCTGGTGCAGCGTCCGACATATTTCGAGCGAGGTCCTAACAGAATCAAAACATCGGTATCCTCACTATCAAAAGTTAGCTTACGGTGTTTTTCTAGCATCTCGTAAGCTACGACATTATTTTCAGGAGCATCCAATTACCGTGGTGAGCACAGCTCCCATGAGAGATATAATCAACAACAGTGACGCCATAGGACGCGTCGCCAAATGGGGCATAGAGCTTTCAGCTTTTGATATTGAGTATAAACCTCGGACATCAATCAAATCCCAGATCCTTGCTGACTTTGTTGCTGATTGGACAGAGACGAAGGAGAACATGACCCTCCCTAAGTCGGAATACTGGACCCTCTATTTTGATGGGTCTAAGGCTCGAGGGGGCTCGGGGGCTGGCGTGGTGCTCAAATCACCCAAAGGAGATAACTTCTATATGTGTTGCAGATCCACTTCACAACAACAAATAATATTGCCGAGTATGAAGCACTACTGCATGGAATCCGGATTGCTAAGGATATTGGCATCCGACGTTTGATGTGTTACGGAGATGCGGATCTTGTTTCTCAACAAGTGTCGGATATTTGTAATGCAAATAAACACATGGCAACGTATAAAGCTGTCGTGGATGATCTATCTAAATCGTTCGAAGGGTTTGAGGTTCAACACATCCCTCGAGCAGAAAACGAGGAAGCAGATGCATTATCTCGGATAGGCTCTGCACGGAAAGAGGTCCCGGATGGCGCTTTCCTAGAGCACCTCAAAGTTCCCTCAATAAAGGGAGTAGATGAGGAATATCTGACCAAATCCGACTCACCCCTAATAGCAGTCCTAGCTGTAATTCCTAGCTGGACCCGACCCTACCTTGATTATCTGGTAGATGGCAAATTACCCGAAGACGAGGTTCTGAGCCAGCAGATTATCCGACGAGCGAAAGCCTATACTATAGTTAAAGGTGAGCTCTATAAGCAGAGTGTTTCTAGGGTTTTTCAGCACTGCGTATCTCCGGAAGGAGTGGAAATCTTAAGAGAAATCCACGAAGGCGAGTGTGGTCACCATGCTGCAGCCAAATCTTTAGTGGCAAAAGCTTTTTGACACGGATTTTTCTGGCTTACAGCTCAGGAAGATGCCGAACGATTAGTCAAGACGTGCAAAGGCTGCCAAAAGTACGCCAAACAAGCTCATGTTCCGGATGATCAACTGCGAACAATATCTATAACATGGCCTTTTGTGGTCTGGGGGCTTGATATGGTAGGACCATTTAAACGAGATCCAAGTGGATTTACTCACCTCTTAGTGATGGTGGATAAATTCACCAAATGGATTTAGGCTAAACTTGTCACTAGTTGTGATGGAGAAACATCCAAAAGATTTGTCGAGGATGTTATAATCCGGTATGGTTATCCGCGTAGCACTATCATGGACAACGGGAGTAACTTCTCTATGGGAGAATTGGCCGAATTCTGCAATGAGCAAAATATCCGGCTTGATATTGCGTCAGTCACACATCCATAGGCTAACGGACAAGTCGAAAGGGCGAATGGTTTAATCTTACAAGGCCTAAAACCGAGACTCGAAGCACCACTATGACGTGCTGTGGGGGCTTGGGCAGAGGAATTACCCTCTATAATATGGAGTTTACGAACAACTCCGAACAGGTCAACTAGATACACACCTTTCTTCTTGGTCTATGGTGCAGAAGAAGTTCTTCCTAGTGATTTAATTCATACTTCTCCTAGAGTGGCCGCGTATATTGAAGAGGATGCCGAGAATTCTCAATAAAATGATCTCGACTTAGTCGAAGAAGTTCGCGTCGTTTCTGAAATGAGATCAACAACCAATCAACATAAGTTACGCAAGTATCATAGCCAGAGAGTTAGAAACAGATCTTTCAATAAAGGTGATTTGGTTCTCCGGCTTGTGCAACAAAGAAAGCACAAACTTTCCCCAGTATGGGAAGGGCCCATTTTAGTTAGTCGAGTATTGCACAATGGTTCGTACTTCTTAACTGACATAAGGCCAGACAAAGAAAGACCTGCTACCAAGAAGAGAAAGAGAGCTGGAGGCAGTACAAATCTGGATGAGTTAGACAGACCATGGAATATTGCTCAGATACGTCCCTTTTATTCTTAGTTTATCCTTCTTTGTAAACATATATATGTACATGTTCTATGAGAAATAAAAAAGTCTTGGTTGCCTCAAGTTTTTTCTGAGAAGTTTTTACCATCTTATTTCCTAATGATCATGTCATAGTCGAAAATCCCAGAATACTTGAAAGTACTTTATGCTCATGTTTGTTCTGGTTTAGATTTCCGATTCTAAAAATACTACCTTCGGGTATAACCCTAAAAGTTTCTAGTCTATACTTTGGTTATTTGTCTGATTGCCAGATGCGGGTATTTTCCGAGTAGTGAATTGTTGGTACTGGAAGCCAGCTTTGTTTCCGAGTTTAAACTGGTTTAGCAATTGAGCTCCGTTGCTCGACAAAGTTTCCGTGTAGAAGGTTTAGCCGGCTCACGAAAGGGACGAGGCGGAAAGCCAGATAAACAATAAGTATAGGCAAAAAAATACAAGTGCTTATGTAAACATTTTAGGCGCACAAAAATTTAAAGTCAAAAGTGCTGAATAGATAAAAAGCTTGGCACTAGCAAAATTATAGTACTGCATATTTACAGACCCATCATGTTTCTCAGAATAATACAAATGTTTCTGGCATTCTATGATGCAGCAGGAGAGGAAGGAGCTGCCAGCTCGCTGGATACATCGCCCTGATATCGTTCTGAGATGTCCACTTCCGATATGGTGTGATCATCGTCGGAAACTTCTGCTGATTCTTCTGGAGGCGGAGGCGGAGGCGGAGTGTCCACGCGGGTGAAGAAGGGGTTTCGTAGCTGGTCAAATCAGCCACGTGACATCCATATCCGGCACAGGAGTCCATAATGGCCTTGATGTCCTGCTCCTGGCCGTCTTCATCTACCTTGTAGTACCCTCTGGTCACTTGCCATATCTCCATGTTTCCATGGTGGCTCATGACCATGGTGAGAGTGTTCTGCGAGGCGGACCATGCGTAGGACATGTTCTAGTCCTGGACAAGTTGCGGCATCTCCTTCGCCTTGTCCCGCACCTAAAAATCCGACATGCTATGCATGTCCGGAATCTTGAGAGCTTCGCCAATATCCTCAAGGGATTGGCGGAAGTCATGAAGCAGGTCACCAACTTGGGTAAGCTGGTGGGTGCGGGGCTCGGCGGAGGTGGGATCTGTCAAGTTCAGAGGACCTATACACAAAACCATTAAGAAAACGTGACATTGAAAGAAGTCGAAGAAAACAGACAAGTCAGATAGATGGAACATACCGAAAATGACGTCGTCAACTTTGGTCTTCTCTTCTCGAAGACTCCGGAGTTCAGCCCGGAGCGCCTCGAAAAGGTCCCTCTCTCTACACAGCTCATTATTGAGGTCCAAGATTTTTTGATCCTGAGCAGCAATCTTACGATCACGCTCGTCAGTGGCCATGGAGGAGGATTCGAGAACTTGAGCGATGCTCTTCTCATGATCCGCCTTGAGCTTGTCCAGCTCTTGGCGAAGCTCTTTGTTCTCCACCACCAAAGTTTTGAGGTTCTCGGCCTCTTCAATCATGGCGCAGGACTATTTTACCAGCGCTATAAGTCAAAAAAAAGAACAATAGTTCAGTAAAATTTCGATTATAAAAACATGAAAGACAAGATTTGAGTCTCGGAATGATTACCTTCGGCCTCATCCTTGGCAACTTTAAGTTCAGTATTCTTAAGTCGGAGAGCCCTGATCTCTCTCCGCTTGTTGCAGACATTTTTCAACAAATCCTGGTTATAGGAACATACTTTCTATAAGTCAGAATACCCAAAGTCAGAAGTCTACTAAAGACTCGGGCTAATATTTTTACTAATATCACCACGAGCCTTGGGGGCTACACTAGTTTGTTTTTTGGCATCCTAAGGAAGCATAAACCCGGATTATATATCCTACTTCATGCTTGGGGGCTAGAGGATATGATATGAAATAAAGGAAAAGCATGAGTTAGAATTCCGACTTACATATTGTTCGCGAGTAAGTTTATCCAAACTCGCATTCATTTCAATAGCAACCTTCTCAGCGAGAGTCAGAGGAGTCACTGGAGTAGTTGGAAGCTCATCGGACCTGATCCTCTCGTTGCGAAGACGCACTTGTTCAAGCAGGTTAGAGTGCTTGATGTCCTCTGCCTCTTGCGCTTCTTCTTCGGCAGATAAATTTCTTTTCTCCAGGCACTGCCTGGCCAGCTGCTGGATCTCTTCTACAGATTTCCGAGATAGGCCAAACTTGGCAAGTCCCGGATTGCTGAGAAGGTTTTTGGCAAAGGTTTCTGCCGAGGGATCATTACCCGAAGAGGGTTCACCATTATCTATACCTGACTCACTCATGGTGACGTCAGTTTGTGATTCAAGGATCCTTGGCTCCGTTGAAGGAGCCGGATCTTCTGTGACAGTCGGAGAAGGAGTGATCACCAGCGTTGCGGAAGGTTGAGGGGCAGGAGTCGGAGGAGCCACGGCAGGAGAAGTTATGGTAAGCTTCGTCTGTCGTAGGGGCTTTGAAGAAGTTCCCTTCCCCTTACCCTTGATGAGCTGCTTAGCTCTGAGAATGTAATAGAGTCGAAGACATTACATCTCAGAAGAAAATTCGATTAAAGTACAAAGGCGGAAGTTGTGTTGAAAGTTACCTCTTCACAACAGGCACCTCCTTTGTGCCAACAGCCACTGTCGGAGCCCTGCGCTTCTTGGGAACAGTGTCCGGCAATGGGACTAGTTCCGCCTCCTGAGAAAACTTTGGAGGATATCCTTCGAGTGGAGCAAATTCCGACTCGGGGAGGTCATCAAGCTGAAAAGAAGAAAACCTATCAGTATTGCGATATAACCTAAAAGAATGAAACACCTAAAAAGGTTTACTGTTAGAAGCTTACCGGCACCACGGGGTTTTTCGCTGTATGCATATCCAGAGAAACCTATGGGATCTTCCTCTCGATCCGCTCCCTTATCAGCCATTTGATCTGGCTTATGTAACCTTGCGAGGTATAGGCTCTGGGGCTGATGCGGAGGGAATCCTTTTTGGATGACATGATAGAGTGCATCACTCGGTCTCTGTGGTACTGAAGGGGTTGGATCCAACGTGACACCCAACATTGGACCAAGTCGGATCCCTTCAGTCCTTTGTGTTTAATCAGGTATTTGATCCACCTATTAGCGAGGATCAGATTGTCACTGAGAGCCGGAGGGGCCTTGTCCCAAGACGGTTGGGCCGTGGCAGCTTCGTCGATGAAAGCCGGCAAAGCAGTGGCTTTACCGGGAGCCGGAATATCCTTGTGATAAAAGAAGGTGGCTGGCCATTGTTTAACGGAGTCACTGGCAAAGATTTTTGGGATATGCGCGCTCACATCTAAGTGAAAAACTAATTCTACCGGCAATATACGGATTACCAGCAGTGATAGAATTTCTCCGGACATGGAAATAGTACCGAAATAAGGTAAGACTCGGCCTAATGCCGAGAAATCCCTCGCACAAAGCCGCATAGGCGCTCATCTATAGGAGAGAGTTGGGAGAAAGATGGTTGAGTTGAACACTATAATGGTCTATCTCCTCGGAAAAGAATTCAGAGGGAGGAAACGACAAACCTCTATCGAGGTGGGTGCCGAAGTGTACCCGCTCGCCGGCACGAGGGTTGGGGACGGTCTCCACGACGCTGCTCCGCCTGTCGCCGGCGCGGAGGAGCCCTTCTGTCTCCACGCCGCGGAGCTTCTCATCGTCAAGAACTGTGGCGCCTCGCTAAAACCACTACTAGAAAATCGCTGTGTTTTTGTGCATTGCATCATCATGACCGCATGCTCATGTCATCATGCCACATTGCTTTTGAGCATCGTCATCATCTTGCATGGTTTGTTTAAAAACTATTTTCGAAAAGCCTACCTTTGTTTTCTAAATGCCTTCTTTATTTCAAACTATAAAACCCAGTCTCTCTAGATATTTTATTTGTCTAAAAACTATTTCTAAAAATATTTTAAAAGTTAAATAAAAATAAAACTATTTTTAGGGGGAGTCAGACGGTCGAGCCAAAAGGCCCAGCTAGCCACCTATCACCCCCATTATCCTAACCCTAAGTCCTCCCCTCTCCACACAGCCACCAACCCCCACCCCTCACAAATTCCCTCCCTGCCGCCGCCACCTGCACATCCCCCACCCCACCTGGTCGCTCCCCTCCTCCCACCGATCGCCACCTACCCCACCTGGCCCCACCCAACTCCTGCACTCGCACCTTAGGCCCCGACGCCACCTACCCACAATCCCCACCTACCACCGCCCCGCCCGCGCACACGCACGCGACCGCGTGGCCCCACGCGTGCCCCACCACGCCTCGATCCCAGCGCGACAACCACCACCGCCTCCCTTTTCCGCGAGCGAGACCGGCGCCCCGACGCCGCCACATCCGCCCCTCCCTCCTCGTACCGCGGCGTTGCTCCGCCGGCCGCCTTCCCCTCTGGCTCCTCCGGTCGCCTCCGCGCTACCGAGCTCGCCGATCGCCCCCTCCTCCCACGTTCGGTCGCGACCCCCGAGCCCCATCGCCGGAGCCCGCCTCGGCCTCCGCCCTCATGCTCGACCTCCGCCGTCACCACCTCGGGCCCCACCGCCCCGCCGCCTAGTCCGCCTTCTTCGGCTCGGCCCCGCCCAAGCTCGCCTCGACGCCGTCGCCAGCAACCTCCTATGTCGCCGCCAGGACCGTCTCGCCGGTCGCCGAGGGCGCCCCCCTCGCTCGCCTCGCACGACCCGTGCTCTCTCCCCACTGCGACCCGTCCTCCCCGTGTCCGTCGGCCGCTGTCCCGCGCCGCCCGCCACCGTCCCGTCTACCTCGGCCCAGATGCACCGTCGCCTCCGCGTCAGTCCTCTGCCTTCCCTCCACCTTCGGCCCTACGCCCGGCCGCCTCTCCGCCAGGCCAGCGCCGCCGTCGTGCAAGCCCCGTCCCGACCTCGAGCTCCCGCGAGCCGCCGCGGCTTGCCACAGACGTGGTTCGTCGAAGCCCTCCACGCCGCCAGAGAGCCTTCCGCCTCCGTCGAGTCGCCTCTACTTCCTCTCGCCCGCCTACACTTCTGCCGCTGCATGCTCAGGAGCCGTCGGTTGCAATCTCCTGCTCAAGCTCACCACAACAGTGTCACCCTCTGGCTGTGCGCGCATATGCTCATGTGTTTCCTACCGCTTATCTGTTTTCCGTTATGATGTCCGGCTCCCAGGTGGTATGGTAGCGATTATGAGACGTTGGGATGAAGTGTTGGTGTGTTGCTACGGATGTTGTGGTGCTCGACAATAGGTGACCATAGAGACAAGTGAAGGCGAAGGGAAGGAACCGCACAAGAGAGAGGCTATCTGAAGGACACCGGGGTGTCAGGAGATGAAGCCGACAAGCCTAGTTCTCGTTCATGGAACGCCAAGGACCCCTGCCGATCCCGAACGCCACCAGAAAAACCATCGACAAGATCTTCCGATGTCGAACCCAAGACCAACACCGTCACCCGAGAGCTTCGACAAGGACACCAAGATCTTCTCCTCGGAACGCCATGATCCCCTTCACAGATCCGAAGACCCTGAACCCCGGAGTCCGAACCTTGTTCCCGCCGAGACCGATCCCCGTCGAACCCCGGACCCCCGGAACCCAAGATCTTCCGAACCCAGATGTGTGACCCTAAGCCTCTATTTTTATAATATGACATATACCTGTCGCATCTTTAAATCATCATGCTTGCATACATGTCATCTGGTGGGTTAGGTTAAATAGTTGATTCACCTAAATTAAATATGGAGTCTATATGCGGCCTATTCTAGTCTTATTCCAGACTCCATTTAAATTGGTGTAGCGAACTGATGCCATGTTTTGTCTTGCTAATCCAACATTTAAATTGCGGGGTAGTTAAACAACTCGAACCATCTAATTAATTGTTGGGACCCTGGTTCCGCTTAATACTGCCTAATTGCACCGCATCTGCATCATATCATAATCATGCCGGATCTTCTGCCGTAATATTAAATATTGCATCCGGTGTTTCTTCTAGTGTTTACTTCTTCGCGGATTAGGCCGATGAGTTGATGTGAGTATCGACAAGTTCTCCAGATATGAACCTTTGGCAGTGTTTCCCAGGTGAGCATCTCTCCCCCTTCTACCTATTTTGCATTTATAGTCTTTATTTCCTCATGTTGATCTATTGCTATCCGTGTCGCGATGCTTTGGTTTCCGAACACCAGCCATATCCTGTGCAGCCTCTATATTGCCTTGGACACCTCCTATTACCTGTGTTTGGTAGATAGCTGGCCTGCAAGTCGTAGTTGCTTGCTCAGGTGCGATCTCGTGCTGTTAAGTACCATAGTTGTTGGAAGATTGGCAGATGCTTAATGGTGAAGATGCTTAATGGTGGATATGATCATGTCTTTAAATACAACTATTAAATTGCTAGATATAACTAATGCAGAGGCATCGGTGGGCAATAGATGTTATTTGGTTCTTCCACGCTCACTTGTGTCCTGTAGGACCCCGAGTACTTGATACCTGTTCCTTGATTTTTCGCACTATCCACATCCGGGAGGCCTTATGGACCCCCCTGAGCCAGAGCTTGATTCATTTCTATTTCTTGGGGCCACAAAGTAGTTTGGGGCTTTATTACTATCCTGTACTTATGCCATGCTTTACCGCTTTATTTACGATTGTGCGTAGAGCACCTGTATTGTTTAGGATCGTGACACGTTTTCGCTGTATCGACAAGCCCAGTGAAACTTTCGGGTTCCCAGTCGTTTACAGCCGTCCACACAAACCTTGGGTCCGTCTCGGAGCCGGCCAACTTCGTTGCGGGTAGCTTAATGGGGTGGCCCCCTGAAATATTTATGAATCCTGTGATTGCTTTGTCATGGAAGCCTCGTTGGGTTTTGAGTTGGTTTTTCCGAGGTTGATCGTGTGTGTGTTGCTATTTGTGCACCCCTGCAGGGTAAAACTTTCTGAAAGCCATGTCCGTGGTTATGGACGACTTGGAGCATAGAATCTCGATCATAGACAAGCATAACTAAAGTAGTGCTATAAATTTGACTTAATATGTGACTAATAATTTAGCTTCACTACAATGGAATGGATAATAAAAATTCCTACAACTGGTGGATCTGTGGTGATCTGTGCCATACTATACCTGCCTAGTAAGTATTGCAACTCCAATGGAATGTGATAAAAGTGCCAACAACTGCTGGGTTTTGGGATTCCTCAGGACAATTATATCTGACTAGTAAATGTTCCAACTACAATGGAATGTTAACTAAAACTGCCCACTACTTATGCTATCAGGATGACTCATGCTATATATCTGACTAGTAAATGCTGCAACTATAATGGAATGAGTAAAACTGCCAACTGTGTGAGTTCCTTGGTCCGACTTCCTCGTTTGGTCTCGAGGGGGAAATACCAGGATGGGTATGTTTGGTGTTAGTCTCAGGTAGGATCCGAATAGGTCTTTCTTACCCCTCTCTAATAGCCGCCAGTGATATCGAGTCTCTATAGGTTGTTTAGTGCCGCTGCGCTGCCGCTTCGGTCCACCATACCTATGTAGGCGAGAGCCGCCGAATTCTAGCCTCGCCATGTACTGGCCTCAGTACTAACGCTCCTCTTTTTCCTTTGCCCTTTGTCGGCACCCCTTTTGTTTTAGCAAGTTTGAGATCGATGTCGTTAGCAGGGTTACCCTTCCGGCTTGGCCTGGGCAGGGTTATGGACGCCATTGGTTATTCTTCGGGGCTCTTAGCCCCATTTGCATCTTGTCCGTAGTCGGACGCTCTATCATTTTCAAGGTGATTTGGATCTTTGTATAGTATATCTGTATTCTCGACTCATGGAGTCGTTTTTGTATATAAATGTTATGTGGGTTCCATCATGGACTATTGTGTAATGATATTACTTCGTTTTCCACCCGCACGAAAGTGCCTGGTGGGCGTCCTTGAATCATTTCTATGCGGGTTTGGCGGGAAGCGCTAAAACTTGCATAGGTCTGATTCGAGGGTGTTACAAGAATGCAGGGGATCGAGACCCCACGGAAGCTTTCCTTTTCCGCCACCGCCTCCGCCGTCGCTGCCACCGCCGAACCGGAAGATGAAGACGAAGCCATTTCTCCGGTGCGCCGGTGACCTAAGATGGGCGGTGCTGGGAGTTTTTGGGGAAAGCAGAGGAGCTCGGTGCGCGGGAGGGAGATTTGGAGGAGAGGAAACGACAAGGGAACATGTGAAGAAAGGAGGAGAAGAATCCTCACCCCTTATATCCACCTAACCGCGCCAAGATTCATGCAAATAACACTATATAACCGCCACGCATCGTGGAAGGAATGAGAAATGACCCACACGATGATTACATCACCTCGATCTCCATGTATGCATTGAAATGGCGCCTCGGTTCTGCGAACTGCAGACCCACCAATGGTCGTACTGACATGATGTCTGTCAGATGACGTGACTTGACCATGACTGGTGTCAGGTGGCGTTAGAGACCAAATTCCGGCTTAGTTTGAAATCAAGCTGGGAAATCCGAGTAACCTGTTGATAGGTCTGACTTATTTTTAAGACCCGGATCGTATTTTTTGTTGTGAAGTTTCAGGAACCCTTCAAGATTCTACAAGCCGAAGATCAATCTAGACGATGATAAATCCGACTTTGGATCTTGGAGACTTCCGGGGGCTGCTATTGGGGATATACTTTTCGGGTATCCTCAACGTTCCTCACTGACCAGGGTAGCCCACTTCAGGTTAGAGCTTTGCTTCACGGGCGGCCCAGTCAGGAGAAAAGACGGAGTCCAATCCGGCGCGGGAAGGTCCAGAAGACTTACCGACTTAGGCCCATAGTGTTACTTGTAGTTCAAGATGTACTCTGTAATCGACTCTTAGTCATAGCCGGATAGATCTCTCCTGTAAACCCTAGGCCGGATATCTATATAATCCGTCCTAGGGAGAGCCTTTAGGGCACACCTCAATAGTCTACAATCTCAACTCGCACAGGCGAAACCCTTGTAACCCATATTCCGGCTCTGCCGTATTACTGGATTGCTAGCAGGAGTAGGATCCGTCCAAAGCCGGCGGATTCGAACCTGGGTAAACTTATGTGCTCACCGTACCGGAACACCGTACGTCTCACACCCCTTTCTTCCGCATGCCTCGAGGACCCCCTCATGGCATACTTGTCATCAATCCGACGACAGTCATTGAATGTGTGTTCCTCTCACAGACCACACATGGATCCACCAATGTCATTGCATGTGTGTTCTTCTCATGAACCACATCTAGAGTCATTGCATGTCTGTTCTTCTCACAAACCACATAAGGATCCACCAGTGTCATTGGATGTGTATTCTTTTCATGAACCATAGCTAGAGTCATTGCATGTCTCTTCTTCTCACAAACCACACAAGGATCCATCGGTGTCATTGCATGTCTGTTCTTTTCATGAACCACAGCCAGTGTCATTGCATGTGTGTTCTTGCATAAGTGAACTAAGTAACAATTGCACAGCTTATATTGATCTTGTATATGGCCCCAGGTTCGCTAACTCATCCCTGAAAAAATCTGACACCAATGTGTCTGCCTCTCTTTGGGGCAAATTTGAATCATTGGCCACAATAAGAAATTGAAATATAATCGTACAAAACAATATTGAGGGATATACATAGTCAGGTACAAAAACAAGCCTAAATATTGTAATTATAAATAAAAAACCAAACAATTAATCTTCAGGTACATGTTAATAATAGTTATGATCAAAACCATTCATATACATATGCATCATACCAATCATTAAAAGATCAAAAACAAATCAAGGATCATATATGTAGTTCCATATGAGAATAAATCAAGGGCCTCATAATTTGTTTCAGAGATGGAGTTGGAGAACCAAAGTACCAACAACACAACCTATATTGTTTGTGGGCATTGCTGCCTCAGGTTCACCAACCCATCCCTAAAACACGACACCATCATACGTGTATCCCCTTGAACTCTTTTGGGGCAAATTTCGATCATCGACCTCAGCGACAAACTAAAATGTAATTCTTATACACTATGAATGCATGGAATAGATAATTCAAATATCATAGTTCTATGAATGTAGAATAAAGATTGCAGCCTCATAAGTTTCTACAGGGATGGCGTAAGCGAACCAAGTAACAATTGCACAACTTATATTGATCTTGTACATGGCCCCAGGTTCGCTAACTCATCCTTGAAAAAATATGACACCAATGTGTCTGCCTCTCTTTGGAGCTAATATGAATCATTGGCCACAATAAGAAATTGAAATGTAATCGTACAAAACAATATTTAGGGATATACATATGCATCATACAATGCTTTCATAGATCAGAAACAATACAAAGATTATATATATAGGTTCCTTATGAGAAAAAAATTAGGGCCTCATTTTTTCTAGCTATGGAGTCGGAGAACCAAAATGCCAACAACACAACCTATATTGTTTATGTGCATTGCTGCCTCAGGTTCACTAACCATCCCTAAGAAAACGACACCATCAGATGCCCTTGCACTATTTTGGGGCAAAATTGAATCATTGGCCTCAGTAAGGAATAGAAATGTAATGTTATAGGCATGCTGTGTATCGAAATCAACACTCAACTAGCAAACTCAACTAGATGGCAGATGAGCAGATTGGGGGTTTTGTGACTAGACGGATTGGGGTTTTGTGACTAGATGGCAGATGCATCAATCGACCGATTGGACCATATATACTACCCTACTTCAAGAGAAAAAGAATATGTACATGATTGAGCAAATCCTATGTATGAACAGTGAAATCTGCGGTTGCGACTAGATAAGCTAGCAATGTAGTACCTTGGACTCCTCATCAGGGACCTCCTCCTCAAACTCGTCATTCTCCGCGATTGCATCGAAGATTTCTTGTACGGTGATGGGGTCGTTGATGTAGAGAACCGGATTGCCTCCGCCTGCGGCTTGCCCCCCCATCCAGATCTGCCGCTGGCACCACGACGTTGTCGGCCACCTACTGCTCGATGGCGACGGCTACTGGCTGGACGGATGAGCTTGCACCCTCGATGGCGCAGCGACGCCCGGCATTTGTGCCTGGAGAAGACGCCTCCACCTGCTTGGCGACGACTGAGCCATCTCCTGCTGCGCCTTCAACTGGCTTCAACTCCAGCTCGTCTCCACGCGTACGCTTCATGGCGCACCTAGGGAAGGAGGTAGTGCAAGCGAGGGAGCTTCGGCCTGCGTGG